>CM070040.1:41196290-41214286 GCA_036250615.1 Ptychadena robeensis
CATCCTTCAGCTTCACTCCTGTCTCCTATGCAAACTGCAACACACATATGCAGCACATGGGTCTCTGGAAGGACCAGAACTGTCCCCCTATACCAAACCCTTTGGGATTGGTAATTATGTCTGCAGGGGAGGGGCACCTTAGTAATGTCCAACAGAATGGGCGGAAGTGGCTTCAGGTGCCAGTATTGTAAGTACCTTTTTTTTTCTCTGTGTAGCAGTTTTCACAGCTGTATACTGCTGACAGGTGTGTAATATGTCCATGTAATGTATGTGGGGGATTTTTTTTTGAGTTTACAACCGCTTTAAGCTTGGAATAGAGGGTACGATTTACTGTGTATTCCTTATGCGATTCTTTGCACTAGGAGCTGCGTGATGACGTCATCACGCCTGCCTGCTAGTGCCGAGAATTGGCCAGCACTCTTCATCTGCAGCTCATTAGTTCGGCTGTATAGCTCTATTACAACAAAATTTTTCATTGGTTATGGTGCCAAATTACTACATCTGTAGCCAATTGGGTTTGATCAGCTGTCAAGGGTCGGTACACGAGTAATAAGAGTACAAAGATGCAGCAAGCTCAATATATTGATAGGAGTACAATAATCTGGCATGGAGGATTGATTTCAGATGTTCACTTAAAAGGTTAATGCTGTTGATACAGAAGCACAATTCACATAAAATTCCTGGCTGCCATGTTCCCCAGTCATCTGACAAGTTGCCAACCCTTTCAACAATAGAGTCAAGTAAGCACTGTAAGCGGCGAGGTCTAGCCCATGGATTGTGTTTCCATTTCCAAATGAGGGCCAGAGAAAAGGGTTGGCTAATGGATTTGACCATGGGTCCCATACCCCTGCTATTAGTGCATATATATTGTTTTTAGGATAGATTAGAAAACGCTTTGTGAGGTTTAACCTGCTAGGTTATTTTTTTGCAAGCCATTACTTGCATTACAAAAACTGGAATGGGGCGCTCTGCACATCCTCCTGAAAGGCGTGGAGGGTAACATGCTCTAAACCTTCTTGTCCCCATTTCCCACTTCCTCTTCTTTCTCACGATCCGCCTAAATTAGTATGATAAATAGAGGGGTGAAAAACGTTGGTTTCCCAGCCTTGACAGGTCAATTTGTCTGCATACAATTCGCATGCTTATGGCAACATTTCCATAGATGCAACAGGACATCTTATGAGAGGGACTTTTTCCAAAGAACAGCTTTCCTATAGTAATTCTAAAGCTTAGATCCCACTCATGTTATTTCTTGTTGATGATTACCAGTGCAGATTGAACAACACAACAAATTTTTTAGGGCCTAACCTTTCCCCACTCAATTGAAAACTATGATAAAAAGGGACCTACCCTGACATTGTAAACAACTGTCATCATTGGCCTGTTACTGGCCTGTTGGTGTTGTGATCCCCTGCCTGGTTTTGGAATTCTTGTGTGCAGATCTGGTGTTTGTTCTGCAATCTACATGCAGGTATTGCCGCCCAAAGATCAGAAAAAGAAAAAAAGAAAATTCAGCAATGGCAGCTTTCATAATCTCTCAGTGAAAGATCCACTTTAAAGTCTACAAATCTCCTCTATTTCATATTTGATGCATTCACCCGCATCTTCCTGGATATGGGGACAGCCCACACAGCATCATCCTGTACATACTGAATAGCACAGAGGGAGCCATGTATTATGCAGGATGGCCATATTTGGTGCGGCTGGTTCTGACTGCAGAGCTGCCTTGTGACGTCATTATAGAAGACAAGCCGCACTCTCTTGAGCTTCCGTGCTTTTTCCCATCTGATGAAAAGCTCCATGACAAGCCTCAGACTGACAGCCGTGAAATCCCCTGACCAGCAAGCCGCCCTGCATATGAGTATTTATAGCGGCTCCTGCAGGCACTGCCAATGCCACTGACATCTGAGACCAGTTTACATTATTCCCTGAGCTGCTAAAGGGATTCTACTTTCTGTTATGATACTCAGAATAAATTCTTCAATTATTTCATACAGTGTAGGATGAAAAAAGAAAGAGATGTGGGAGCTCACAGGATTGAAGCAATTCATGTTTTATTCCGCTCATAAATGCTGCAACTGCAACACAGCACTGGGTCTTTTTAAATATATATGAGCGAGAAAGTACAGAGATGTCAGTGGTGGGAGGCTTGAATTTCATTTTCTAAAACTCAAATGTGTCCTAGAAGCCCACACAACCTTAAAGCTTAAGGTGGAAATGGGAATCATTTTGGTCGCTTGGACCATATCCACACCACACTGTTTTTGGTGAAAAAGGTGGTTAAGGAGTGGCCGAACACCGGCCAGCTGCCTTCCTTAACCCTAACAGCAAATGGTTTCTAAAGCTTGCAGTCATTTATTAGGAGAGAAAGTGCTTGGCGTGTTTAGGGCTGCTTAGGGTTGATACCCCCACCAACCCATCCACTCAGCCCTGCAAAGCCCCCTTGACAGGAAGGTAGTGGCTTGCCTGAAGGCCATGCACCTTGGAGTTTGGGCTGGAAAAGGGAATTATACACTATTTTCACTATCTCTTGGCCCTTGTCCACACTTGTGCCTGTCTTAACGCTAAGAGCAAAAGGATTTTCAAGCATAAAGTCATTTTTTAGGATAGCAAGTGCTTGGCATGTTTAGGGAAGGTTAGGATTAAGACCCCAAACAACCCATCCAAAGCTCATTTGACAGGCAAGTAATGGCTTGACTGAAGCTTGTTCCCCTCCAAGTTTGTGCTGGAAGAGAGACTCCAGTGGACACAATCGCCATTATAATTCACTGATTAGCAGGCATTTTTGTCATGGTCATGTCATAGCATGATTTAAAAAAAAAAAAAAACCATACACACTATATATGTATCATGCAGCATATGATAAGATATGTGACACTATAGACAATGTTTTCATCTATGCATTGTCCTTAACAGTCCTACAAGCAACATCTGTACTGGATAATAAAAAATAAA
The DNA here is from genome assembly GCA_036250615.1 of Ptychadena robeensis. NCBI lineage: Eukaryota > Metazoa > Chordata > Amphibia > Anura > Ptychadenidae > Ptychadena > Ptychadena robeensis. The sequence goes on from CM070040.1 coordinate 41,199,246, forward strand.
AATAAATAAATAACAGGAACAGCAAATAACAGGAACAGTAAAAACATAAACACCTGATATTACCTGCATGATCCCCTTTGTTCCAGGATAAAGTAATCATTAAGTTTAAAACCATATTGCATTTTGAAAGTGTAAACTGGCTTTGGCAGACAGACCTTACAGGGAACAGGATATGAAGCATCACTCTGCATCACCGCTTGGGTTACCAGGCAACCAGGCAACGTTTACGGTAAATGTCACACTCCTATTTTTTTTCCAGGTAAAACACAACAAAACATAGTTCTTCCATGCATCATGAAACATATCTCTCCTCCTACTCCATGTGCTGTTTCACTAAGGTATGCAGAAACTTTGCTAAATAGCTTTGTCCATGTCCACTGAGAAGAGCATTCATCCACTGAGAAGTGAATAGAAAGTGTTTGTAGTGCAAAAGACCCATGGGTGCACAAGTTGTCACTAGATGACACATGGACTGGCCGCACATTGGAGACACTGGTGGTGCCACCACCTGCATTAACATAGTTTATAACTGCACCAAAAACACAAGTGTGAACAGAGCAAGAGATGGTGGACACCGCATGGCATATACTGGCATCACATTGCGGGCACTGGTAGTGTTGGCCACATTTCATTATGTTGACTTGCACCACACTGAAGACACTAGTGGTACTGGCCTACACTTGATGACATGTAATGTCAGCACATTGGATACACTAGTGGTGATGGCCAACCTTCATCACAGGGACTGGCAACACATTGAAGACTCTAGTGGTCTTCACCATACTTGATCATGTGGACTGGCACCACCTTAGAGACACTTATGGTGCTGGCCACACTTCATGACATGGACTGGAAGCATATGGGAGGCGCTGGTGTTGGTGGGCACTTGATGCCATGTAATGGCAGCACATTGGAGACACTGGTGGTGCTGGCCACACTTCATCACATGGACTGGCAGCAAATTGAAGACTCTAGTGGGGTTAGCCATGATTGATCAAGTGGACTGGCAGCACCTGAGAGACACTAATGACGCTGGCCATACTTCATGATATGGACTGGCAGCATATTGGAGGTATTGGTGGTGGTGGGCACACTTGATAACATGCACTGGCAATAAATTGGAGACACTAGTGGTGCTGGCCACACTTTGTGACATGGACTTGAAGCACATTGGAGACTCTAGTGGTGTTGGCCATGCTTGATCATGTGGACTGGCAGCATCTGGGAAACACCAGTGGTGCTTGCCTCACTTTATGACTGCACATTGCAGACACTGAAGGCTCTGGCCACACTTGATGTTGGGGAATGGCAACACAATGGAGTCAAAGGTAGTGCTGGCCACCCATGTTGATGTAGACTGATTGGCATTGATCTGTCTTCTGACTTCACATGTCTCTTGTAATCCCATGGCTCATGGGTTAGAATTAAAGATCCGGTCCATTTTAGAGGAGTTGTAAAGTCTTTGGGATAAGGCAATATCTGGAGAATGTGTAGTTGCAACTGTAAGGTGATAACGTTGTGTCACCACTATATGTACAGTAGCATGGACGTAGACTAGTGCCCCTCACAACCGTCATTCCCAGGGGGAGCACACCCAGTGTGGTACCTGCTACAGATCAGCCTGTGCTGCAGTGGGACATAATCTAAAAATTTCCAGCTCTGTCAGCTCACATCAAATCCATTTGTCCAAATTTTGTGATGGTATTCCCAGGAGCTAGTGCAATCCCCCAAATAGCATCTTACCAAACTACCAACTTCCCTACCGCCCTTCTGAACTCCCTACCACTGCAGTTACTTCTGTATTCACTCCATTGAACAAATAGGCTAACTCACTTTTCCATCACAACAGGAATAGAGGGAAATCTTCCAATGGGGACACTTGTTCCCGTGACAACTGGAAGGAATATCCCCCACATTGGAATCTCCTCGGGGTTCTCTGGTTTCCAGGTTCCTGTGGATTTATTTAACACATCACAAGACTATACTTGAATTAATGTGTACATGCGAAAATAATAAAACAATAAATCCGCAAAGAACTCCGAGTCTGGGGTGTCTCCATTTTACGGAGTTTAGCAACAGATATCAAGGCAGAAGGCTCTTTCTGTAGATTTGTCGTGGATAATCTTCTCCCCTTAATACTCCCCCGTGACTCACAATAACCAATGTGCCTGTTGCTATGACAACCACAAAGTTTTTTTCCTTCCTTTTCTGTTGATGGACAGAGAAATACTTTCCCTTTAACCTATTCAGTGCAGTGACCCTTTTTGGTAAGTTCAACAAAAGAGGCATGGCTGCTGTAGTAAGACATTGTAAGGGAAGAGGGGAGTTGTTACCCGTTCGGATATTTCCTTTGCTTCGAAATGAAAGCAACAGTGTGAACGGGTATTAGTGAGGACATATATCTACTTTGTTTTTTCCAATAACAGCTGAGAATGATCATATGTTCAAAAAATTTAGACTTTTAGTAGTTATGAAGGAGATGTTATATTACCCCTATAATAATACAAAAAAAACAGATTACTACAATAGTAACTATAGTAGAGCGTTATGCCATGTTAGTCATCAGTTAATTTAGAAGGTTTAGATGTCAAGTGGTATGCTTTATTGGATAAGTGAAGTCATTAAAGAAGCAAACTTTTGGAGAGTCTCAGATCCCTTCTTCAGGCTTCAAAATCAGAATTGTATTAAGCCTGAAAAGTGGAGACATTCACATCTAACTAAATGCCTACTTGATGTCCTAAAGAAATTATTCCACTTTTTGTGATAGATGTACACTACAGTACAAGTTAAGATTCTTAATAAAAATACATGTTTTCATTATGACTGATTGATGTAAGGAAGGGTCTGCCTTCTTTATAAACAGCTTATGCACTTTTTGTGTTTTATAAGGGAAGTGCCAGAGTGTTTAGAATTCATAAACTAGGCTCAGTGCACTGTAGAAATGTGTGTGGTAACATATGCAATACTGGAGCACATAAGTGTCGAATGTTGAAGCACCAGATGGGGAACTTCAACCAACATTACCAGGCTCTCAATTTTTAGATTAAATTCACATGGTCCCAATCCTCCCAGAAAGCATAACTGAGCTTCTGTGTCAATAACAGCCAACCTTGCCCTTGTTTGCCTATAAACATTGACTATTAGAAATTGCAAACAAGTGGCTCCTTACCTACTATGTTAATTCTGCCATAATATGCAGCATGCAAAACTTTTGAAAACAACTTTGAAAATGTGCAATAATGGGGGTCAATGTGCCAAATTAATTGGAAAGATGCTGTAGGAAAGCATACCACCAAAACAAGCAGTATAGTGGTTCAAAGATTAGCTCTCATGCCCATGCAGCACAAGGGTCACATGTTTGAATCTCGGCCTAAGCTCTACCTGCAAGAAGTTTGTATACTCTCCCTGTGTGGGATTCCTCCAAAAGTAGGTTAATTGTCTTCCCCCCAAAAGTTGTCATTTAGACTGGCATATACCTACCACTGTGTTAGTTGTTATGGACATAATAGTGATATAGTGATGTACAATGTAAAGAAATGTGTAATATGTTTATAATTATAATAATGAAAACATGCATTTTACGTGGCCATAAAACAAGTGCTGCTCACCCTGAGCGATTGTCAATCGAAGTACGTGAGATTGACCTATAGCTGCAGCCATTCCAAATGATTTTGAGGAATTAAAGCTAACGCTGATGCTGTCAGCTCGGGATAGCAGAGTGATGACGTCATCACACTGCACTCTAGAGCTCATCTGAGCTGATCTGTCGGCCCCCACTCGCTACATGTGTGTGGGAGCCTTTAACCTTTTTAGCGAATTGATCGAATCGAGAATCGATCGCAGACAAATTGAGACGTCTCTGGCTACCTTTGATGAAGATTTCTCAGATAAAAGAGATTTAATCACATAATAAGAAAAAAAAACAGGACACCTCCAGGGGGCCATACTGCATTGGATATTGTGACAACAGTACAGTTAACAGTTACTACAGACTAGAGTGGAAAGTTATTGCAGCTTATGCCTAGTGCATCCGGAAAGTATTCACAATGCAACACTTTTTTTCCAAATGTTCTTGTGTTAAAGCCTTATTCCAAAATAAATTAACTTATTTTTTTCTCAGAATTCTACACACAACACCCCTTAATGAACAGGAATACTTTAAAAAAAAAAAGGAAAAATCACATTTTCACATTAACCGCCCTAGCATTAGGAACGGCACCATGTCGTCCAGCGCTGCTACTCTCACTATTGCACTGGACGAGATGGTGCCTTCCAGTAAAGATCGGGGCATCGACAGCGCATACTTACTGTTTTATATGCGAATAGGACAAAATCATTTTTCTCGCCAAAATAAAGTCTCTGGTGCCCCAGATGTGCCCATTTGCAGTAACCCTCTCTTCCCTGGTGTGATTTTACCACATCCATCACACCAGGTTAAAATTTTACTGCAAATGGGAACATCTGGGGCACCAGAGACTTTATTTTGGCGATGTTTAGTACATAGCAGCATAGCTTTGTGCCCTGATTTTTGTGATTTCTCATTCATTTTATAAAAAAAACATTTTTTCTTTTACATATTTGTTTGTTTCAAGAATTATTATAGTCGGGTTGTCTATAAGACCCTTGTACGGACATATTTTGGGAAGTTACACGCCTACAACATAAAGAAATTTACCATTGAAGTCCATGGTGCGCTTTTGGTACAGAAATCTGGACCTCAGCAGTGCGCTAAGGAGGTTAAATTAGAAACTATATTTATATTTAGTTTAAAGCAATCATTGATTAGCAATGTATGCTAATATTTACCCTCACAAAGGTATTTGGGCTAATCCCTTATTGTCAGGATATTTCATAAACTGGATTTTTCATAGACAGCCTTGTTATTTATTTAAAGCCTAATTAATAATTCACATATGCTTTCAGGTATTCGCTTCTTGTATTTTTTATTTCTGATAGTACCGTAATTCTATTTACATCCAACTCAAACCTTTTATTGCCTATATAATTTTACTTTGCTTTAAATCTTTAACTCAATTTCTCCTGCATTAAAAGACTTTATAAATCCATGGTATAACAATAAAGGTATTGCCACCAGTAACCTCAGTAACCTGTAGCATATACAGTTGTTTGTTGACTATTGTGGCAATTTGTAAGTATTGTATATACTCAGGTTGCTTATAAATGTACTGTAGTTAAAGTATGCATTCACATTCTATAATAGTATGAATGAGGGCCACCAGCACGAACTAATTGCATCTCTATAACATGGCGCTAAGGTGCCCAGGGAAGTGAAAAAAAGGAGAGAAAAGCAAAGAAAAAAAAAAAAATCCCAGCATAAGTTTACTTGGCAGTGGTTAAGACCAGTATGTTTTTTTAATGTTTTTTAATGTATTCCCTCTTGTTGTAAGCTTGAACAATATTATATTGAGTTCTAGCGAGACGGATTCCAGCTTAGCTGTCAGTAGGCGACGCACTGGAAGATAAGATCCTGCATCCTGTATACAGGGGCTGCATGAGTGTTTCTTCTCTGTGCTCTGATCACTACAGCTCTCAGCACTTTTTCTCAGCGAAACCCCGATAGCAAGCTGAAACAGAAATTGCATGGTAATTGTATGTGGTGTATGGGGGGCTTAAAACCAACTTTGACAAATGCCAGTTGCTATGGCTAAAACTACAGGTCAGAGTGTAACCATCAGGCCAGGTCTTTTATGATGTTTTCACAATGTAATGGCTAGTAAGGAAACCTGCAACCTATCGCTTTACATCTGATATGCAATCATATGGTTTCCTGTGAACAGGCCTATTAAACATAATGAGCATGAATTGTCCAAGGCAAATAAAAACAGACAGGTGTGAAGTAGGACGCAGTAGCCCAAGTTAGGACAACTAGTGAAGCAGGAGAGGGTCATGGGGAACCTAAAGGCTCACTAATGTTTGAGCATGTGTACATATAACCTTGTAAAGTTAGCTATTAATCAGGGGAAAAGCTCAATTTTTTTTTTTAAATACAGCCTTCCATTAGCCTCTTTGTAATGCTTGTAGAGTTATCTTTTTGTTACCTCTGAGCTGTCACATAACTTACCTGTTGTGCTATCATCTATGACAGTCACCATATTAAATCCTCTGTAGTCTTCCAGGGGTTAGTGAACTGCAGTAACCAATATGGACACTAAAGGTTGCTAATTTTTTCCAATGGTTGAAACATAGCTCCGTAGGCTTGTAAAGGGGATGTGTTATTTGTACATGTGAGTGGCTGTTAAAGCCACTGCTTTTTGTAAAGAGAAGGGAGAAGCAAAGAGGTAAATATTCCATTACAGATTGTTTTTATTTTACAGACCAATTGCTATATGAGGTGTTTGCCAGCAGGGTACAGAAAGTACATATGGGGAGATTAGGGGAGGCTTTAAGGTGAATATTGATCACATATTGATCACATGTTTACTTTATCTTAACCCTATAAGATAACAATTGTTATCTGAAATAATCTTAATTAAGCAATAGTTTGCCTCTCTCTAACAGTTCACAAAGGGTGTCTGTTATAAGCTATGATTTCAGGTAGGAAAGAAGACGGCCTTGACTTTTCTCTCTTAAGCTAGCCACACATGGTTCAATTGACTGTACAATCAATGTAATTCGATCAATTTTTTTAGTCGGTCGATTGAAAATTGAAGCATGTCCACATGGTACGATCGTTGAAATTCGATTTTAATTGTCATTTTGCTCGATCGAAATTTGATCGGACCAGTTGGAAAATTTTGATTGATTGTCCCCACATTGTGTCTCATTTTTTGTACTGTTGTTTGACCCGTCCAACTGAGATTCGATTCATTTAATTAGCTGTAACTTCTGGGAGGAGGGAAATGCAATACAGTCATTTAAACCATGCAAGCATGCATTGTAATGGCTTGTGTGTCTGTTCACTGACACACAAGCATGCAAATGGCGATCTCTGTGAATACATCTCCTAATGTAATGTGTGTCCCCCTGTGTCCTTTTGCCACGATTATAATGTACTGGATTAAAATGCAAAGATATGACCTATGGGTTTTTGATCCCTCTGTGACCATCATTGGTCCCTTTTTGATCACTCTGTGACAATCGCTTTTTGATTACTCTACGTTTAAAAACTATTAAATTCAATCGAAGTTGGGCTTTGATTGCATACTCAATGTGGTGTGTACTTCGATTCAATTACAATCGACATACGATTTAATGATCGAAAACTTTGATCGAATTGATGATCGATTTGATGTCAATTGAACCATGTATGGCTAGCTTTACAGGAAGAAAAGAGTTGTAGGGCGATGCAATTATATGATTCAGGTTTTTGCTTATACCCATTCATGACGGGTTCTCTTTGTTTTAAAAAATAAACTACAGGACAGGAGTTTAGTTTTATTTGGTAAATTGTTTGGAAATGATTCTTTTGGTTCCAGCAAAAAATGTGTTAATTAGTTATTTATGTTGCACTGGCTGAGAGTTTCTTCCTACACTTGAAAACAGCCTGTTTAGTTGTTATTTTTAATATCCAATTTGCAGCTCCAAATAGCTGTTACATTTTGTAATTGTTGCCTAATTTCCTATTACAGCATAAAGTGTAAGATAATGGTTGTTAGGTTAGGTATACTGCAAACACTGTGGCCCACACCTCATACTGGAGCATTTAACTATCCATAGTGCTACTACCACAACTGTGTGCTGCTACAACATGGACTTTAGTTAGGAACTAGCCACAGAGAGGAAGAAAGGGTTATTCCAGTATACATTATTGTAATTGCAACCTGCTTGGTCTATGGAGCTTAGAGAAGAAGAGGAGCCCCACATCTAATATACCTCAATTAATGGGGGCATTTATGAAACTTGTTTAACCCACCTGGCATTTCTGATCGCCCCATCTTGTCCAGTCAGTACTGCACTGGACGAGATATAGCCATTGGGTATGGCAGCTCCGACCTAAAGAGGAGGCTGCTGCAGGAAAGCAGACCCCCCTACCCCTCCAAATAAAGTGGTGACATCACATCAGGGCGGCAGTGGGAGATTCAAAACTAAATTACACAAAAACAGTTTTCTATGGAGAAAACAGTTTTCAGTGTGATTACCCAGATGTTCCCCATTTGCAGTTAACCCTTTCTCCCCTGGTGAGAGAGGATGCCGAAGGAAATTTGACTGTATACAGTAATAACTGTAACTGAAAAATGCAAAACATATTTCCAACTGAAAAAAAGAATTATAAACAAAATATAGATATAAATAGATACTGCTTTGAAATTTTTCATGAATTATAAGATTTAGAGATGTTATCATTCAAATGGTAAATTTTATAAAAATTTTTTACATAATTGTGTATTTCAAACATTATTATGTATAGGATGTGTACTAGACCTTGTACGGACATATTTTAGTCTATGGTGCGTTTTGATACAGAAATCTGGACCTCAGCAGTGCACTAGGGAGGTTAAAAAGGACCACTAATGATTGGTTTTAATCGCTATACTATCTGTTTGACATGATGTCAATATGTACTCCTTTCCTGCCATCTTCTACACCATGAGTCCTCAAACTTTGGCCTGTGTGCTGCCCCTGAAGCAGTGACCAATGTTTTCAAGCCTTTAAAAAGCTCTAGCCTACAGAAAAAGTGGGAGCTGTGATATAGACTGATGGTATGGGTGCACAGAGGACACCTTGTGGCAAAAGACAGTGCTGCAGGGCTTTTTTTGGTTGTTGTTCTAGTTTATTAACCTCCCTAGCTGTTTTCCCGAACTCAGATCGGGCACAGTTTGATCGCTGATCAAACTGTGCCCGTGCCGGGATCGGGCAAAACCGCTGCCTCTCTGTGTACCTTCCGGCCCCGCCATAGACCTCCATGTTAATGGAGGGGGCGCCGCTCTCCTCTCCACACACCGCCCAGAGGGTTAAGTTTAGTCTAATGTGTATAGAGGTTATGTCCATTAATTAACCACAGGGAAACATTAAAACAAATATTATAAGTTAGGGGTGTAACATTTATATGAAAAATATTGTAAGTGGCAAATTACCCCCTAAAAATTATACTTCTATGGGATGTTGAAGATGTGGGGGTTCAAAGTCAGAAGAGGCATATATTCATACACTGCCTGGCACAAAAAAAGTTGCCACTAAAAAAAAGGTCATATACTCTATTATTTCAGGAAAGAAAATATCAATTGATGGAATAACCTGGTCATTCAGTATATTCAGGTAGTCAGCTGACCTCATTCTTGGAGCACCTACTGTTTCTGAACCTAGACCTGTACCTATTTGCTTAGTTAAATCCAGCAGGCAACATTTTTTGGCCAGGTAGTGTATATGCAAGGGTAGCAAAATCACACTTTACGTATTTTTGTGCACTTCAAATAAGATATGTGCAGTGGACATTAGAATTTGCTCTTGTCCTGAGGAACCATTAACTGCCCCTTCCAGGTCAGATATCTCAATTCACTGGTTTACCACTTTAAGTATAACTCAGGAGTTACAAAACGTTACAATGCATAGTCCACCCCCAGATATGGGGCAATGCCTAGGTTTGACAATGTACCTCTACATATGGCAAGTTTATGGTTCATCTAGTTTGTGGTAAGTGGATACACTGCTTGAGGCCACAGCAAAATTGTCCTTTCCTACGTCTTCCACACCTTTCAAGTCCCATGTCAGATATCTCCATCCACTGGTTGGCCACTTCTAGTATAACTTCTGCATCAATTTACCACAACCTAGATTAACCAGATTGCCTAAACTTGCCATTTGTACAGGTACATTGTCCACTATAGGCATTACCCCATATCTGTGGGTGGACCATGGATTGTAAGCTTGTGGATCATATTCACACTAAATACATCTAATACTACACATATGGCACTTTAATTTATACTATTCCATTATTTTGCTCCATTCTATGTGATTTGTAATACATATGTAACATGAATAACTGTCAGAATAAAGAATTTGGAAATGTTTGTACAGTTTCTAATTTAATTTTATGGCTGATTTGAGTTCTGCTTTTATACTTTGTCCTCATACATCCTTTTTTTCTAAACGTTTCCTCTGTTGATACAGCTAATGGGAGAATTGTGTCTCTCGTTGGAGTTCTCTATCCCTTGGAAATACATTTTTTTTCTTTCATTTCATGGAATGGCTCTTTCTTCTCTCTGTAATAAAATGTATGAAATAGATCCATTAATTACCCCTTCTGCTGAAAGGGTGAATATTTGCATAATGATTTGATTAGTATGCAGGAGTCCCATTTCCCAGGACACATGCATATTAGATATTATGTAAAAGTATGCCTGCTAGAAGTAAACACTGCACTAAAACAAAGAATATATATTAGAGCAGTGGTGGGCAACTGAGTTGATATGGAGGGCCTCAGCATCACTAAAGGGCCACACATAACATTTTCAATCTATACTGACTTGTATAAGCATGTTTCATGCAAAAATGACAGCAGACATAGCTAGAAGACATTATTTTTCATTTTTAAATAACAAAACTTGATTTATATTATACTTCAGGTATTTGGAAAAACTGTAGAATGCACATTTTGTGTGATATATATCATCAATGGTTATAGATCTCCTATTCTGAGGTGTAATATATATTACACAATCATTCCCCATTTGTTGGTGGAATAGTGGCATAGTGGCAATAAAGCATTCTGCCGACTGCTCCAGCTGCCATACATGAAATACAATCAGCAACCTAAATGGCACCTGAGCAAGCCCCTTGCCTCTCCTCCTCTTCCGGCTTTAAGAAGATCCCAGACGAAGACGTGTCAGCAGGGGATTGGCGGACAGCGGAGTTCCAATGCCCTATGCATTAACAGTTAGGTTTCAGGGGCTGAAAGTGGAGTACCTAAGGGGGCCGCTAAAGAACCCCCAAAGAGCCCCAGGTTGGGCACCTGGGTATTAGAGTATGCAGTACAGAATGGAGAATGAACACCTTCTGAGGTAAATAGTTATGTTTTATGAGAGCGAATGGACATACCTCTAGAGACAAAGTTTTCCAGTAGCAGTCAATGCCATGTAATCTAATTACCACAACCATTCCAGAGTTATGGCACTCTGCTGGTTAAACTAAACCTTTCAATTTACTAAGCTCAAGTTTGTAGTGTCTTCATAATCCATTGTACCCCAAAACTTGTCTGTTACTAAAAGATATATTTGGACTTGGTCAATGCTTGGCAATGTTTGCTTAGATGAGTGGGAGTAACGTAGCCGCTGCTTCCCAGAAGTCCGTATCTTTGGCCATATCTGAGGATGAAAGCAATTTATGGCCGACTGCACATGACTGTCATTTTATACACTTGTTTTTAAATAAGCATTTTAAATGAGTAAGCCAATTACACTCACCCGTATGGTTACCCAAGACCTCTATATAATCCGCTACCGCACATTCATTTATTATGTCAGCACCCAATGGGGGAATAATTGGGTGTCTGCAGACCAACTAGATCACTAGATTTCTGAATATGGATTATGGAGTTAATAAGATGAATAGGTTATAATTGGCAGCACCTTCTTTAAATGTTGCCAAAGCAATAGGTGGCATTAGAAATTTGGAAGAACATTAAAAACTGAGCATAAGTAAAAATTGTCATCAGCAATAATTAATTTTCTCAGGCTGCCCATGTCTTACGTCTAATGTAAATAAAAGGTTTATTATGAAATATTTATATAGCATCAACATATTACTCAGCACTGCAGACAGTGGTGGTTTAAGGGCAACATGGGTGGTTGCCTGGGGTGGCATTGTGGTGCGGTACCATCATGAGCATATAAATAAATTAGTGCCTTTTACAGCCTAAACAGTTCTTGGCTGCTGTAGAACCATGATCGAACCCCATCCAACACTGGTCAGAAACCCCTGGTCCGACACTCCTTATCTGCCTTCTGTTATCGACAAACGGGGCAGATTAGAGATTAAGATTAAGAAATATATTCTTACCTGGTAAAACTGTCAAAATGCAGTGACGCTTCACTCTGGATTGGTGGACAGAACGAGACCAGAAGAGTCAGCCTGCGGGACCGGACACTCCAGGCATGGTGGCACGAGAGCGAGACATAGAGACTACTACGCAACCTCTTATTATTGTTTTTTGTCTGTGGGTTGATGACAAAGCAGTGAGGAGCTACAGGACCAGTGACGGGGGAGAAGAGTTCTCCCCTGTCACCACCTATAGATCAGGTATCTGGCTTCTGCTCTTTTCAAATTTGCTGTTAATGCTGTTAATACATCACAGTTATAAATGATGAGAGTTTTGGCTTTCTTATTTTAATAAAATATTTCATAGAGTGTGCTGTGGGGAGGGATAAATCTAAAGGCCCCCATACACGTGTCGGATTCCGACCGGATTCCGGGACGATCGATTCCGGGGTGCACGCGAAACGATCGTGCCGGAATCGCGTGCAGCCCACCTTGTCCATCGATCAACGTCTCGATCGTTCGGGGCCGCGCCAGAATCGGATCCGACAGAGAACCAACATGTTTGTCATCAGATTGTTCAGGCCGATCGCACGTTGGTGGTGGACCTCAGATCGATCACACAGGAGATCTGCTCAGAGGACCACATCCCACATCTGTCCTGGCAGCCCTTGCACGTTCTACCACTGTGGAAAAAATACCCACCCTCCACCATTCCCACCCCTGCACAGCATTCAAGAAACACACCAAGAGAATGCAGGGCAAGGGATTTTTCTCCAATAAAAAAGTAATAAAAAGCCATGGTTGGCCCTCGTCCATCCATATAAAAAATAAAAACATTAAAACACTGTATATAACAGGTCAACATGACCGGGGCAGGTTAGGGAACACGCTGCCACCCCATAACCAGCAACCAGGACCCATAGGATCCAAACGGAACACAATGGTCAACATACGCAATGGGGAATGGGGGGGCGGAAAGGGGTTAGCAGGGATCCATCAGTTCCCACCCTCCAGCGCCTGACGCAGGCCGGAGAGGGTGTCCCGCAGCTTGCCCATGCCCTCCATGACCGCCTGCAGCTGGGCCTCCATCTGCTGCAACCGCTGCCTCGCACCTCAGGAGCCTGGACCGCATGCGCCCCGTGGCCACAGGCTTTGGGTCTGAAAGAATACAAAGAAATCAGGCCCTGCCAACACACATCCCAAACATGTGGCCTGCTAACGCCCAGGCCCCTTGCTTGGTCATCAAGTTGCCATCAGTGGAGCAAAGCTCCCAGGGGGGCACGGATGGTTCGCCTGCCCACGTCCACATCTTCACAGGGAAACACCCAGTTGAACCCCCAAACAATGAAGGCATGTAGCGGCAACATGTGGCCTAGGGTTGCTGGCAATGGTTTCCTCCTGTTGGTCACACTAATCACATACGGAAAATAGGCCTGGAACAAACAGAGGGACTCCGTATTCCTGCTAAATGAGCCCCTGTGCCCCACCTCAGACCCCCTACCAACTGCTGGGCACTGGTAGTCATCAAACATTCCACTAGCTAAGTCCCCATCTGTAGGCCGCCACGTTTGGAGGGGGGTGTGGTCTGTGCAAGGTGACTGCTTACCTTGGGCCTGCTCCTGGGGCTGCTCCTGGGGCTGTCCTGGCTTCGACTCTGGGACGTCCTGATGGGTGGGGGCTGCTGTTGAAAGACAAACAAATTAAAACCCTTCCTAACATGTTACGGGATTCTGGTTGGCACCATTTCACAATGTCAACATACACTTCCTGATGAAGGCCCTGCATTGGCGAGGGTGGTGTCTTTGGCGTGTTTTGAGGTCTTACACATTTTTTGATCAGCCGGTCACGGGGGTACGACCTCCCACACCTCGCCTGCATCTCCTGCCTGGACCCTGGCAATGAGGTCCCGCTTCCTCCTGGCCATCCATCAGTCGTCAGCCTCCCATCATAGTCCCCAGCGTCTAAGGCTGCACCAGGTCCTGTCCCTGAGGTGCAGCAGGGGTCACTCTTCTTGGCGGTGGGCGGGGGGCCCTTGGCTCCACGGTCCTGGCGTCCCAAGGTGTGGCGTGCAGGCCCTCCTCCTCAGTGTCCCTGCTGGGTCCTGGCCCCCTCGTCTCCCTTGGTGGTGGGGTGGTGTTTTCTCTCTCCTCTCGGGGGTCTCGGGTGTGTCATCAAGCCCTCCCGAATAGGTCCAGCATGATGGCCCTCCTCCCTGCCTCGCCCACCACATGTCCTGACTCCCTCTGAATGCCTGTGAACGAAAATTGCAAGGTGATGGGTCTCTGTTCAGCGCAATACCGGTCCAAACCCCTCCACCTCACCGGTGCCCTTTCACATCCTACCTCCAGCTGGCTGGCGGGCCTCTTGCCACCTGACGCCCTCCTCCCCTTGGCAGCTCCCTGGGCACCTGGACAGAACAGAGAAGTGGCGACATGTCCACTCTGACCGTACAAGCATGTTGACACACAAACAACACGTGGCCACCATTGGAGTATGTCACTACTTCAGTGGTTCACATAGGCCTCCCAATACCATCTAGGCAGGTCATGGATGCCATTCTCAAAAATGAACACAAGATGTCACTGTTCTGATGAACCACATCCCTTCCTCACTATCATTACTGTCAAACCGCCACAGCCTGACCCTCAATACCAAAACAACCAGTGATGAGGCCTGCCAACCCCAAGTCGCCTACCTTTAAATGAAGTGCCTGCTGCTCTCGCGTCTGGGGCTCCTTGTCCTGGGCCCTTGGTTGTCGTGTCGGGTTTCTCCTTTTTTCTTCTTCCCTGGAAAACACATCAGGACCTCATGTCAGGAAACTTTCCACACTGTGCATCAGCCCTGTGCCCCGGCGATCACCCACCACTCCTGGCCTACAAAGCTGAGCCTGCAACCCGGCTGAAGCACCATCAGCAACACTAGCATGTCATGGCCTGCACCTACCTGCCACCTGATGGACCGTGCTGTTCTTCGTCTTTTCTTTCTTCGGCTGTTTCTTCGGACCCCTGTGCGATGGGCCCTCTCTCCGTCCTCCTCCTCACCCCTGGAAAACATCATGACCCATGTCACTGACCTTTCCTCACTGGCATCATGACCCACACTGT
>CM070040.1:41227953-41274746 GCA_036250615.1 Ptychadena robeensis
TATGCTTAATTGGTAGTAGGCTTTCGATCCTATACAGCTTGGAGTAAGACAACATGCATACAGAAGATGATGTTGTCAAAATACTCATTTGCCTAATAATTCTGCACTCCCTGTATGATTGGTGTGAAAACCAAAAAAAGTTGTATGAGTTGAATTTCAAATAAAGTGTGAGGGCCCTTTCACCCTTGTACTAATACATGATACTGCAACACAAACACGCCTAGTATGAAATGACCCTCTATCTGAAACTGTGTAGTTTGAATGGGTGTGGGGGGCAGCTCCGGTGGTGCAGCTATCATTTGTCTTGGATTAAGTGGGTGAAAGAATGGTCCTTCAGCATGTGGCATCAACCATCATATATGGAAGCATGATGGTCTGGGTCTGGTCTGCTTTAGAGGAACCTAATTAAAATGACTCCCACAGTATTCTGTAGTGAAAGGCTATACTCTCTGTGGGTCAGGGGTCACCTTAAAATAAGGAAATGCTCCAAAACATCCAAAGGCCCAAGCTATGCCAGAAGTACCTTATGAAAAGGCCCAAGCTATGCCAGAAGTACCTTATGAAGATGGTAAGTTTGAAACTATAGTGGCCAACACAGTCTTAAGTTAGCTCTTCTACCAATACCATGTAATGTGAGGACCTTTCTAAACCTTACAATCACTATGTATTCTATCAGGGAGGACCCGGCACTACATAGTTGTTGGTAGATCTAATGGAAATTTTATGGAGTGATCTAAAGGTGTAAAGGTGTATAAGTGTGTCACAAGTTTAGAAGACACTTTGCTTTAGACATTCCATGATTTACTTTTGAACATCAATTTGTAATTGGCCCTGTGTTTTCATTCTAGCGTAAAATGAGACACTGAACTGCTGGATATTTAATACAAATATAAACAAACATGTGTGACCAGTAGTGCGTTTTTAGATACAGTAATGGAAATGGGATGGATATTCTGGCTAGATTAGAGCTAAAGCTCAGCAAAGCAGAGGATCACTTTAAAGTTGACCTGATTAACAAGTGAAAAGCCTTCTGGAATCTGGTACCTGTAAATGTAGAAATGAAATCTTCATGTTTAATATTTCATATATTTCATTTTTTCACTAATTTTTATCCCATAATACAAAGAACGAAAATCTATGTGACACCAGCACATCTTCCCTCTAAAAAGCTTTATTTTGATTCTCTGGGATTTTCTAATCCTAATAAGAAAATCTTTGCTACTGTAATGTTACAGGAGAATACAATTGTGTGATTATAGGAGAAATGTTGATATATAAATAGGCTTAAATAGAAAGTTGGAATCCAATTTACACTGGATGTATAAAATTGTGATGTATGCACGAATCTGTATGGCTTTGGTAAACAAAACAGAAATATTTGCATTTTTCCAGCTGACTTAGCGGTAGACACTACATTCTTAGAAGAAAAGAGGGATTCTGCGGCTGAACAGCTGTTGTTAAATGTTAATGAGCAACTTTTGTGCCATGTTTTTTAACCCTAAGCTGCCAATTTTACCAATAAGAGAATGTGCATTATGTAATGATATTGTGTCATTACTGTTGGGTAAAGGATTTTATTTTTCAAGAATTAAGACTTAAATCAGATTACTATGACCAACACTTGCAGGAAGACTAAAGATAGCCGTGCGTGTTCCCAACGATCGCTTGGCGGACACTTGGACAAATCGACCAGGCGCCCACCTGGACAGATCGACCAGGAACATACTGCAAGCCGGATCGCACAGTGATCTTAAAGTAAGTTAATTCCTGGCCAATCACATTACTTTGAATGGGCATCCAAAGTAGTGTCCAGCACACAAAGGGTGCCCACGGATTCTCAGAACCGTCATCACGCTGCAATCGGTCTTCCAAGAATCCCGCAGCCATTGCTGCATCTATGGGGGCCTTTAAGGACAGATATAGAGAGACACTTGTAGGTTAGGGAAGGATGGAGTATGACAGGGGCAGCTAGTATACTCTTTATTTAAACCATAATTCACCATAATGAATGAGATTTCCGTTTCAATGTATACCTTTCTTACAAATGTCTTGCCAATCACGTTCTCTTCTCCTTCCTACAATGGGCAGAGAACACTGCATAGCCATGTACAGATGTTCTATTACAATTGGTTGAAATGATTGTTCTATTCAGCTAGCCATACACAGTCGGATTCCATGGCTGATCGATCACCTATCCGATCGATTCCGGCGATCTCAGCGGGAATCGGAGGTCCGATCGATCGGCCAATTAAGTCCGTCCGATCACTACATACCACCTTGTCCCACGGATTCTTGGACGATTCCGTGTCTGATCGCTTACTCCACAAATGGCAACTCCCCCTGATGTGTGCAGTATCAGATCAGAAAGACCAACATGTTGGTTCTCTGTCCGATCCGATTCTGGGCCCCTGAACGATCGGACCTGATCGGACGGACAAGGTGGGCTTCACGCGATTCCGGGACGATCGTTTCGCGTGCACGCGCCCGGAATCGATTGTCCCGGAATCCGATGGGAAACGGACCCGTGAATGGGAACCTTTCCAATTCTCTCAATACTTAAAACTACTATTGTCTTCTACACACTACAATAAACATTCAAATATTAATAATAAAAGTAAATGCAAGTTATTTGTATTACAATGCAAATATGAAAATTGTGTATAAATATGTGAAACCAGCAAAAACCATATAAAGTATACATCTTTTATCTTCGTTTATATTGTTCAGAGTAATATATCCTTGCACATAACTTTTTTAGTGAGCTACTCGGATGTGTGGCACTCACCCTATATGTAGCATGGTTTTAAAAGGGTCCTTCTTCCTCACTGTCTCCCTTATGGTCCTCTGCTTCCTGCATGGAAGATTCTGCTGTAGATGGACCTCCCTGTTCCTAATTGAGCTTCTGATTAGCTGTCTCCATCCACAGCTGGCTTTGGCTCAAATGTAAAGGCCCCCACACACATATCGAGCAGGGGCCGAAAGATGAGCGGTGGAGTTCAATGTGCTGACATCATCACGCTACATCCCGTCGCTCAGAGTATCGGCAGGCACCCTTTGTGTGCCAGACGTTAGTTTGAACGGGGACGCCGGTCCCCATTCAAACTAATGGCATCAGAAAGAGTTTACGGACATGTCCATTCTCTGGCCAATCAAGCTTTGTATGGGGGCCTTAACAGATTTTACCCTTGTCAGATTTTACCCTTTCATATGTCTAGTTGCCTTTCCTCCCCAAGATCTCCAACACCCTTATAAGTCCAATGTTTTTTTGTTTTTTTTTTGTAATTTACATTAGACACTCCTAACTGCAGCATTTTACAGTTGTTAATGTAGTTTATAAATTGCATACATTTAACAATAAAAAATGAAAATATACTGGTAATCTTAAATATCTAACACTTACAGTAGTGTATACATGATAAAGTGAAGTTGTTTGTACAGCTTTTTAATGTGTTCAAACTTTAATCTCAACTTAATCAATATCACCTTTAGCTACAAGATGCCCCTAGTGGACACTTGCCATCAAACACAACACAAGCACGGCTGTCTTCTCACTCATTGGGGAGGAGAGGGAAAGCTGCGTGCATGTCTCTGTGTAGTATGCAGATGCACTTAGTAAGCATAATTAAGGTATGCATGGCTCGTTTTAGTCCATTTTGCGCACTAGCGTACTACTTATGTGCAGCCCTGAATATGCGTGCCATCTTCACCAACACTCTGAGATTATTGTACGCTCATCAGACCCAATAAGCACTGTGGGTGCACAAAGCGCACAACCAATGGATAAATTACCAAAATTACCAGGCTATGCAAATAAAAAGAGATAGGATCTTAGTGCAAAACAATACTTTTTATTTCTCTAAAACAGTAATATAAATATTCACATTGAATAGTGGCAACCTTGCACCATAATAATTCCAGTCCGCTATCCTGATGTGTCCCAAACCGCACAGAACAGGTCCTTGTACAGATGTGGCACCACTCTGTGATCCTAGAGCAAGACTTTGATGACTTGTGCTCACAGGAAGTTCCATTTAGCAGAATTTGAAAAAACAAAGGACTTGCATGCACCATTACCCCATTCGTGCATTAGTATGCAGAAGTTTCTATATAGTTTTAATGTTAACCATCGCCTCTAAAAAAGTTTTAAAAAGTGTTAAAGATTTAGGAGGGAAAGGAGCATGGTTGTCACAGACAGGCGCAAAGTTGTTGTCTGTTAGTGACTGGCCTAGCTCTTTGCCCAGTTCTGTGAATGTATCTTTTCAGGTTTTCTGCCCAGATACTAGGAGCCAGAGAGTTTGGCGCCTTCTAGAATCTGGGAGGGGCAGAGGTTATAAAATGTAGGAGCAAAGTGTATTGTGGGGTCTTATCTCCAGGGAGCTCCCCTGCTGGGGGCCCTGGGGGTGAAATGAGGTAATAGACTGGACGGAGCCTGTCAGAAGAGTGTGTGGTCTGGAGACTCGTCTAGGAGGGAGATCCTGGATCTGATCTGGGGAGCAGATTAGAGGATTCCTGAGCAAATCTGTCAAGAGCGGCCTGAGGAAGCTTAAAGGGGAACTCTGTTGCGTGTTCTAGAAGAAGACTGGTCAGTGAGAGTGAAGTCTACTTCAAAGGCCCCAAGAGGTTAGCTAAGACGGTGATTTGCTCATGTGTAGAAGAAGCTGCCTAGTGAGGTACTGGGGCAGTCAAAACAGTGATCGCTTGTGTGTTGGAAGAAGCTGCCAAGTGAGGTGCTAGGACCTCAGGGTGCTCGAATAGCTTTGTCCCTTGACCCTCTCTCCCAGGGCAACGTGTGCAAATAAAATTCTCCTGAAGTTCAACTTCAACATTTCTCCTTGGTCATTTCTGCTACCCGGTTCCTATCACTACACAGCAGGACCCACGGGTGTCAGTGCTACAGGTATATTACTGCACATGTCACAAAAATGTGCAATGTAAATGATGTGATCTCTAAGACAAACTTCAGCCTGGTTCCATTAAACAGTGTTTTTTCATCTTCAAGACATAGGAAGAGATACAGAAGGTTTTCCTTTCCTTTCAGTTACCGAAAAAAGAGAATGTGAATCCTGGTCAGCATTTTTGGAGGACTCTCAATCAAAGTCGATGAAGCCAACTGGTGGCTGAGCGAGATAACGGAGCATAAAAGCTTTTTATAAAAATAATATCTGGTGCCACTTGGACAACTCGGTCACATGTCTTCTTGTTAACCTTCTATGCTATTCTGAGACTCTGGGATATTGTCCAACCCCGCTCTGCTCTATGTATTCAGCTTGTACATAGTTAATAACGATCACCTGAGCATTTACCTTGAAAAGCAGAATGTCGTGTCAGCCTGTGTCTATAAATAACTGCACAATGCTTAGAATGCAAAAAAAAATGGCCTGCAGCTACAGAAACATCAATTGAACATCACTTGTGGTGTATATCAGATAGAGAGCACATGGGATGGCGTCCCGCAGCTTTTTCACAAGTGAGGTATCCTTTCAGGGAGCTATAGCAGACTCAAGATTCTGACCTTCAGAACAGACCGCTTTTAGAACAGGACAGGAAACTTTAGATAGTTGCAACATCAAAGGTTTAAATAGGATAGGTACTAAGTACAATTAGTAGATATACTTTCCAAGATAGTGTGGTTTACTACGTTAATGGTCGATTTGTCAGACCGACTTAAAAATCAATATTTTAAAGTTGATCTCACAGAAATTGATACCTGCATACCTTGTCCAATCGACCAAACGTGGTCGAAATTGGATATAAAATCGATCTAGCATTGATCAGTCATGTCCATAGAGCCCCCCATACACATTTAGATCACTCCATACAATTTCCTCAGAACTACCAACAAGAATAGGTTTAGAAAGGTCCTCATATTACATGATTTTAGTAGAACAAAAGTTGATTGTACAGAAATTGTATGGTAAGATTTTAAGGTGTAAAGCACCACATACAATTACCATGCAACTTCTGTACAACCAGTACAACCAGTACAACCAGTCTTCTACCAAAACCATGTAATAGGAGGACCTTTCTACACCTTCCAATCACTATGTATTCTATCAGGGAGGTCACTATACTACATAGTTGTTGGTAGGTCTCATGAAAGTTGTATGGAGGAATCTGAAGGTGTATGGGGGGCTTAAAGTAAAATTTTGAAGTATTATCAATTGTCATACATTTTAATTTATGTTTTAATAAAATGTAAATGATGGGGGTTATGGTGCATGTTAATGATAAATATTGATGTTAGTCTATATAAAGCATTGAGGACTGGTTTGTGTCTTCATCATGCTTCATCATACTGTAACTGTCATTTGATCTCCTGTTATTTGTATCTGTTCATAATCCACAGCAAAAGGAATTAGATAACCTCGTCCCCTTTTCCTAGCTCTCACAGATTCATTAGGTGAACAAGTAATTCATTTAAATATGTGTGATGTCAGAATTAAAGCCACAGTTATTCTAGTGGAAGGCTGCTGTGTACATCTAATTTAAAAAGGCAAAACATCATCCTTTAGATCATATCCAGCTGGATTCCAAGATATATTATAAATTAGCAACTGACTGCCTCTTGTTGCTAATAGAAGTGACTTTAACATAGTTGGCTGGAGTTCCATTGTATGACGCACCTCAGTTTTTTATATGCAAGACCAAGATGAGTATGGCATCATAAACAAAAACAACAAAAGCCGGCTGTCAATTGTAAAAATTGTCGGACAAACCTTCATAGTTTTCAGTAAACTATAAATGAGTAAATGTGCCAGGGGTCATGCGTTATTATTATTAGCCACAGGGCACAATAAAATGGAGCAAGACTAAAAGCCCCCCATACACCTTAAGATTGATCCAATAAATTTCCATCAGATCAACAACTGTGTAGTATAGTGGCCTCCCTGATAGAATACATAGTGATTGAAGTGAGGAAGGTTTAGAAAGGTCCTCATATTACAATATAACATGATTGTACAGAAATTGTATGGAAAGATTGTAAGGTGTATGGGGGCCTTAAGGGAAGTTGGGTACTCAGAAGCCAAGGGTTGATACACAGTTAATAGTAAGAATATGTTACGCCTCCACAGGGGTAATGACGGATGGCAGGTGAAACTGACGACAGCGGGAGGAATCTATGTCCGTTGAGCCTGGTCTTCCATCCAGAGCCCCCCTAATGGGAGATGGGCCGATGTCCCTTGAGGGGGCACCGGTGGTGTTTCTGCTGCAGGCAGGACAGGTCTCCCCTTATCGCCAGTACCCCTTTTTGTGGTAGCGATATGGAAGGATCTACCCCAATGTAGAGGTATTACAGTTACAAGAATAGTCAGGCTGATTTCCAGGGTCACGAGGGTAGGAGAGGTCAGCGTGGTCAGGAATAGCCAAGGGTCAGGGCAGGCAGCAATCAAACGATTAACCAGTTTACGTGCTAGGGTCGGGAGTCCAAAAGTCGGGTAAACAGGTAAACAAGCCAGGAGTCGGTACACGGGAGGTCTATCAATATACGGGTAAGAAAAACACATCTAACACTTGGTTATCACAGAACTGCAATACAACAGCACTTACTCAGTGCTGATCTGGGGCTTATATGGCCCAGCATTGATTATTCACCCCTCCCCTCTGCAGGAAGTGATTGCAGAGAGGAGGGGTGTGTACCTTTAATTCATGCACACTCATGCGCGCGCCCACCTAGTATCGCCGGCTGTGGGATGTGTTTCAAAATGGGCAGACATGCACCTTGATTTGGTTTTCTATGGGCTTAGGTCATGAGACCTATGTATATTGAAGAATTTAATCCATCCTTGGAACAGAGAGCAATAGGAGCCCAATGGGGGGAGGGGCATACATATTGAAAGTTATATTTAGTTGGTATCCCCTGGCCACCTTCATATGGATGTGGAATAAATAAGAACTTTAACACATCAATGTTCCTAAGCTTTTTATTTATTCTTGCTGATCATTTTTTACTAATCAAATCAAGTTGTTTAGAAAAGAAAATACATTTCCTCAATTATCACTTAGATTAGATGTTTGACAGCTACATTTATGAAAGGGTCAAGCTTTACCTAAATAGGTAACACTTGAAGATGAAATAACAAAATCAGTTTTTCGACACTAATAAACATCCTCTGCAGTACTTTCTCTAAATATCTTATTATTACACTTCCAATGTGCATGCTTCAGCACCTGAACTGTACAGGGACTGCAAAAAGCTGATATTGGATAAAATGTCATGTACTTACACCACTGGCATCTAAAGAGTTACATATTATGATGTATTATACAGAAGCTCAGTTCATATGTCTTTGATATATAAATTCTGCTTTAATACATATCCGTGGCAACAAAGAAAGTCTAAAGCACAAATAAGTATAATTTAGTGAAATCACCTATTATAACACCCCCTTCTTTTTGTCTTCAGTGTGTCACTGCTGTAAAAACTTACATCTCTACTTTACAAATGAGTAAACTCATGAACTGTCATCCCTGCCCACAGGAGCGAAGAACAGCAATTCCTACATGAGCCGTAGAATGATGTCATACTGAGTACATCATACTGTTTTCCTAACCAACCCATTACAAGAGTTCTATACATTGTGTACTCACCATACTTGGCTATTAGCTATGTGTACTTGGCATTTTCTTACTTTGAAAATTACAGAATAAAAAAGTGTGATTGGCAATTATGGGAAAAAACACTCTTACCATTATATCACCCACATAGGGGTCTGTGTATTGATGATTCAAGGGACACTTCTATACACTACAGACAGTTGCACTGCAGAACCTATTTTTTTTATTTGTTCCTCCTCCAAACTCATAATATAGGCATTTTGTCATACTGTTTCATTTCCTGCTGTTCTTTGGTTTCCGCTTTGCTGTTTATTTGTTCCTATTTCATTGAGACCTCCGTAGTGGAGAAACACATTGCTTTTTGTTTTATATGTTAAGTCAACCTTTGTGTTTTTATTTATTTCCTTGATTTGTTGATTTTGTAAGTAATTTCAAAACCCCTGAACATGGTATCATCATCTAAATCAGTGGTGGGCAACTGAGTTAATATGGAGGGCCACAAGTTTGCCCTATGAGAAGCCATCCCCATCAAATAAGCCACCCCCTGATTTTTGCCCAAAATTTTTAAATAAGCCACCCCCCGCAAATAAGACACCCATCGATACCTGTCCCTGCCCGAATCTTCCATTCGGGTGGTACAAACTGTGTGCCTCCATGTGACTCCATCAGAGCTGGCTGCAGTTCAGGAAGGACAAGCAAGCTGCTGCTGATCCCTGCTGTAACGGAGTTTGTTACCCGGCCGTACAGGTAGAACCCAAAAAAAGGGTCAGTGAAGGGGAAAATGATTGGCACAGAGTGATCAGAAGGGTACAATGAATGGCACAGAGTGATCAGAAGGGGACAATGATTGGCACAGAGTGATCAGAAGGGGAAAATGAATGGCACAGAGTGATCAGAAGGGGACAACGATTGGCACAGAGTGATCAGAATAAGACATCTCCCTGAAAATAAGACCTAGGGCATATTTTGGCATTTCAAAAAATATAAGACAGTGCCCTATCATCGGGGAAACAGGGTATGTGGTGCGGACTGTTCAAAGCCGTGTGCTTATATAGTACTCCATACATTTTATTGGGTGATTAAATAGTACTCCACACATTGTATTGGGTGATTAAACAGTACTCCACACATTATATTTGGTGATTAAAGAGTACTACACACAGTGTATTGGGTGATTAACCGGTGGTACTTCACACATCGTATTTCGATTTACCTTGTGGTCCTGCCACCAATATGCTTCTTCTCCAAGGCGGACAATACTTAATCAGTAAACTGTATTCAAGAAGTGTTCTTACCTTCCTTAGGACAGGGAGTACGGAATATAGAAACTACACCATTCCTCTCTTAATATGATGTTCAAGTTAACAATGATAACTAATACTAACATCAAAGAGGCAGAACATTTCTGGAAGGATTTTTTGGGTATTTTTTAAAGTTATATAACATACATAAAAATGCTTCAAAGTGTATATTTAACCAACCAAAGGAGAATAATTGATCATAGACTAATTGAAGAGAATTTGATGATGAAAACCATTGATATCTTTCTGATATCACTTACCTGGATTACCACCATCAATGTTCACTACTGATAAGCAATGGGTTGTGGCTCCAAGAAACCACTAGCCAATTTGACCATTTACCAGCATGGCGGAATGGCCCCCCATACACATATGAATCTATTTTGCAGGTGACCTACAGCCGTGAACGTTCGTGCCACTTGTCTTGACAGTTGTTTTCTGGTCAATCGCTCTACCAGGGTCCACATCTAAAGTATCTGAGGGGAATCGACCAGAAAAGCTTGGGAACCAATGTGTGTATGCCTAGCTTAAGGAGCTGGTGGTTGCTAAAGAGTCCAGTTTTTCACCAATCATAGAGTGCATGGGAATTCCCAAACAATGTTCAATATATTGATCAAGTACAGATCAAGAAAACCCTTATTTGTAATACTATTACTATATATACTTGAGTATAAGCATTAATGTGCTGAACAAATTACATCCGGTTAACACTCAAGTGCACTGCTGTTTGTACTCAATAAGCTGATCTTATCATTTCCCTTACTATCATGCAATGACAGCCTGAAAGAAAAGCACATTTGCTGTGTGGTTCTGTGCCTTAGCTGCTGCATTTCCCACCCTAGGCTTATACACAAGTGAATAAATTTTTCCAGGATTCTTGGGTTAAATAACATACCTTGGCTTATATTTAAATCATCTTATACTGAAGTATAATATTCTTATATCATAATATTGAAAATATCATCCATTGTATGGCCAAATATACATATTTAGGGTACAGTCCATCACTTTTATTTTCAGCTTTATTAACCCAGGCGAACAAACCCGCTTAATATCTTTATTTGCGTAGATAAACACATGCATGAGTGTCATTGGCTCTGTGGTCTTAAAACAAATACATCAACCTCTTTAAATAACATAATATAACAAGCAGCAATAAACCTTATACTGTACATATCCTGGGCTAGTGCACACAAGTCCACTACACAAAGCACTTACAGGTAACGGCTGTGTATAGTAAGATATAAATACAGGCAGCGACATTTATACCAAATTTACAAGTTTAAAGAGCCACCTGACCGTAATCGTGATATTAACCCTTCATATACAGAGGGGTCGGGTCCCACTTTGGCTTCTTCCACTTGTTGATTTGAGGTAACTACTGTGGCCATTGTAGAACCAACCTGCTCCAGCTTTTAACTGGTTAGAGCTCACCATACATGAGTCTTCAAATCTTTACCTTTCCATTATACATTCTTACAAGAGTGAAATTACATTTATTTAGCAAATCACTATCCGCAGTCATCTTTTACAAATTCAAATAAGACTGCATTAAAACTGGAGGCAAGTATATTTAAAAAAACAAAACATTTTATAAAGTTGTACATTTTGTAATATAATTGAATGCACTATTTACATATAAATCTCAATCTTTATACCAGCCTCCTGTCTGCACCCACTGCACAGAATACGAGGATGAGAAGGGTCAGCACTAGGAGCCAATCAAGCTCTGATGCATTTGTGCTGACAGGGAACATGCTGACAGGAGGAGAAAGAAAAGTGAGCAGAGTAGAGGATTTATCAGGCGAGCCAAACAGCAGGCAGCAAGTCATGATATAACACCTCTGTATCCCTAATGAATTAATATTATTAGTTAATATTAATTTATTATTAATACTATATCTTTGCCTATCTGTGAAACTGGTGTAACCTAAGCTTTTTCCTCAAGGTCCACTTGAATATTTTCTGTTCTGTAAGATGACAATATCTCTGCACTGGGCAATATGCCATAAATCAGACCCTAGTAGGGAGAAATGAATGCCATTGTTTATCATCTATTGGATATACAACTGAGATGGAAAATCAGGTCTCATAATGACTGCTTATTAAAGTGCAAGTGGGCATTAGACCTTTACTGTCTTATGTACAATCAAAGAGTTAATCTCCAACCAAATATTAAAGATGTAAGCCCACTATGTGGCCCAATAATTGCCCCGTTTTAGGGTGACAAACATTGAAAATTGGCTAACTTCAGCATGAAACATAAAATTGTCTGCATTTTCTATGCTGGGGATATTTTTTTCAAAAAATGTGTGCATTATGGCCATGACCATTATTAATCAAATTGCATATTGTTTATAAAGTTGCAATTTTTTTCAAATTCAACAAAATTCTATAGGCAAAAATATAGGTAAACCAAACACAGATGAAGCACTAGTAGAAAGCTGGTACTGTTGGTAAAATGGCCACCTTCTGTACTGACACAGCTGTTATATATTGTTAATGTGTAAATATGAACATTTATTTCAATATAATTGCTAAGTGCCATCTGCAGGGTTTATTTATTTCTGTTTTACTGCAAACTGAGGAAATTTCAATTTAACAACTTAAAATCAGCTCAGGTCTCCTTTGGTATGGTAATGTTCTCCTATTGCCTGATAATGCCAATATTTGCAGACTCAGTTGCCCATCTAAAGCTATTACATTTGCAACTTCCTTTGGATAGTTAGCGTTTAGAACTTTTACTATCTATGATAGGACACCATAGCAAAATCAAAAAGGATAGCTCTGGCCCCCTGTGGTCTCAAGGACCCATATTAGTTTCTTTGGCTACCGAAAGGCCTTTGCCATTGAAAAGTTTAAGCCTAAAGTTAACTTAACATTGTAAGTCCGAGTTGATTTAAAGTTTAACATTAAATGTATTCATCCAAAAAATAAGAAGGATATTGTCTGCTACTTATGATTCTCTGATCCAACTCATTAACATTTATTCTCATGAAAATCAAGTTACTCTTTTGATTATATTGTCAAAATACATACTGAATATATAATTATATATGCCCTTTTTACCTCAGTACCTTAAGATTATATAATTTATCTCTTATATACATTATGCAAAACAGTGCAAAGAATTGCAAGACTTGCACATTCACATTTGTTGTATATTAAATTCCCCATCAGTTATATGATCATGTAGCTTTTATTTTCAAAACATATTGAAAATCTTTCCTGAAACAAATATGAAAGCTCTAATTGCTAACTTGTAAATTCTAACTTTCTGGCTTATCTTCTAGCTTTAGTACATTGACTTTCTTCATTCCTATGGCCTAATTCAATGACAGAGCCTCAAAAGGCACTGATGCCAGGCATAAGCATAACTGCCACATAAATATCATTTTTAGTAGCTCTTTGTAAAGGTTTCAGCAGTTGATGTACCTACAAACTTCCTACATTCACAGAAATCTATCATCAGATGTCAAGGTGTCATAGAAGTCTCAGAACTAAACTCAAATTTACACTATCATTTCTCCGTCTGCTGCTGCCAGGGAAACGAGCAGTCGAGGGAGCCCATAAACTTGTGTAGGCACTTGGGGGTCGTTTAGATAATGCAAATTAAAGCACGAAATCCGACCGACGGACGCCTTATGCCTGCCGGTCGGCTGTGTTAACGCGTCGTTCTGTGAAAAAAAAGATGGTGTTGTGGGAGCAAGTAATCATACTTACTAGAAGATTTAAATTCGATTAAATTATTGTGAATTATCTGTAAAAGAATACAGCTGGAATTAATAATGTTCTAATTTGTGATTCTTCACCATTTATCTTTTAAAATATTTTTTTTTGTATTTTGTAAATAAGTTACATGCCAACCCTTCAAAGTATTAAAGAGAGGTACTATTGCTTTTGATAAATGGGGTTTCTTCCTTAATAATCTCCTGACCAGAGCTTACTCTAGGCACAAATTTTATAACTACATATTGGTTATTTGTATCTCTCTATTTTGCATAAGATATATACAGTATATATATATATATATATATTGCATTTTTGTTTTTTTAAAGGACATTTGGTTTTTGTTATATTTTGCACAGTTTTAATTAAATACTTGAATGCTATTTTTTTATTTTACTTTGATCTTTTTTAAATATTGTTAGTGCATCCTACAATTGTATTAGTAAGCTGAAGTAGAATAGGCAAGCAATCTTTACAATAAAGATGTAATCATTGTCCTATTTCTAACAAAGTGAGCAGGAATCAGAGATGATGTACTCCTAACATGGCACACCGTGCTAAGGAAGGTGTTTTTCATACTGCAAGCAGATAGGTGTTAAAGGCTCCCCCTGCTATTTATTAATGTATTCATATGATGATCCGCTCTAAGGAGAAAAAATAATGTTTAGGACACAATTAAGATAAAATGTGTATCTATTCATTGTCAAAGCATTTGCTATCCATCCACAAGATGGCAGGATTTTATTGTAAGGATAGGAAGGTTCAGTGTTGTAGATCAGTGTTTTTCAACCACTGTTCCGCGGCTCGGATGTTGCCCGGTGTGCCGTGGGTTTTTGACCCCACCCTCGGTCCTCCTATCTAGCTGCCTCTTATAGTATAAGTCTTATACTATAAGAGGCAGCTAGATAGGAGGGCTAAGCAACCGCATCCTCACAGAGCCGGTTCGTGTATAACACGGATTGGCTGTATAAGTCTTATAAGACTTATACAGCCGATTCGTGTTATACACGGACTGGCTCTGTGAGGATGCGGTTGCTTAGCAACACGTGTCCCCACAGACCAGGGGCGGTGTTTTTGCTCTGCTGGTACGCATCTGCGTTCCAGCGGGGCACCTGCTGATGATGTACTTCCGGCAGTGCACCGCGATAATGCGTATCGTGGGTGCCCTCCGATTTTTTTCATGAAACAAGTGTGCCTTTGCCCAAAAAAGGTTGAAAAACACTGTTGTAGATAATCCTTCACAAGCTGACCATAGATAAAGAAAGCCAAGGTGCATTGGATAACATGTACTCTAGTACAGCTCAATATCCTCAGTAGTGTGTGTGCCTCAACTATCTCTATGTTATAGAAAGGCAGAATTGCCAGTATAGTCATATTTTAAGTTTAAAAAAGTATGAGGGAAATTTTGATATAACATACATTTATACCCGTTAGTAGTAAAATAACACAATAAACTAAATGTAACCCTCACAACATTGTAAGCCAATGTTGTGAGGGTTATCTTTAGTTTTTTGTTTCATTTATATATAATTCATTGATGCAAAATATCTTATGGGTGAGTTGCATCTTAAGAGAACCAGGAGAGACAAAGCTACTTCCTTTGATATTTCAAACTCTAAAAGCACATCAGCAGGATTTCTAGGAATGCTTTTATCTGTTTGTCAAATAATGCTTTATGAGTGGATCCTTTTTACAATACAGTATATATTGGACATATTATAGAAAATAGATTGTCATAAACAATAGACCTGAAATGTAATCATCTATAAATCATACAAGCTTAAATGTAATGCTATTTATATTATATATAATATTGTGCTGCTTTGGGTCAGAGGTAAGTGAAGAGGACACATCTAGGACTCCCATAAAAGAATGGAGGATGGCTGACTTCTAGAAGTCATGCTAGTTCTGGGAGACAGACCATTCAATCATAGTTGTCAGAAATAACAGTTCCTTGGATTTAGTGCCTCCTCCAAGAGTCATCAGCACCATTAAGAATTGGATGGAAACCTCAACTGTGTTTTCAAAAGGTTATATCGAGAACTATTATAACGCTCAGTATTTCTACTTCTGTGTGCCAACCTGTGGCAAACATCTATCCCTTGAGGGAAGTACTTATCTATTTCACATTAATGTCAACTGGATTGTTTTCGTCACACAAAGTTTCCTACTTCTAGAATGAGGACCTCATATACAGAAACATAATATTTAGGCAATTATTCCTACAACAGCTTAAAACATAAAGCAATTGTTAATATGTTTGCCAGAGGAAGAACCTCATGAACAGAAGTATGTTGAAAGATCTATCCCGAAAGCAAGTTACATGGTAACAACTGTTCATATATATTTGACCAGCTTACAGCTACCAAAGCAAAAACCTCATATATAGAGGTATACACAATCCAACTGTTCAAACAAAATCAGCTGTTTACATGTTTGATTAGCTCATAACTGAGAAATAGGAAGGACCTCATACAAAGTATACCCAAACACCCAGAATATAAATTGTTCATGTATTTGACCAGCTAATAGCCCTCAGAACAGAACCTTAAATGTTTCTGCAGTATACCTAAAAATCCATCCCATGGCAGTTTGAAGGATTTCAACTGTTCACATGTTTAACCTCCCTAGCGGTTGAGACGAACCCTGTTCGTTCGGTGAACAGGGTCCTCTCAACCGCCGGGGAAGCTGTTAATGGAGGAGCGCCGGCTTTCTCTCACACACAGCTGTTGTCAGTAATGACAACAGCTGCGAGTAGAGCTCCGGCAGCCCACAATTGCCAGATTAAGAACTTCATATGCAGCTGTATATCCAAAGCAATCCCGGACAAGTTTTACAGGTCAACAACTGCTCACTTTTTTGACTATCTCCCAAATATCAGAGGAGGAGCCTAATATACAGCAGTATACCCTAAGATCCAACCAACAGGAAGGAACTACCAAAGATAGAGGAACATCTATACCCACAGCAGTTTAAAGGATATTACCGTATATGCCGGCGTATAAGACGACTGGGCGTATAAGACGACCCCCCAACTTTTACAGTTAAAATATAGAGTTTGTTATATACTCGCCGTATAAGACTACCCCCTCTTCCAACGCACACCAAATTTTCAACCTACAGATCTCCAACACCCTTATAATTCTGATCTTTTTTTGTATTAGTAAGGATAGGATAAGTGAAAGCATGTATGCAGCAGAGTAGTGCTTTATGCTAATAGGGAAGCAATATTTTATAGGGGGCTATTAGTAGGAAGGATTATGCTCAGGGACCTGAAAATATGCATGGATATAGTCTTAGGGGTTAACTAGTAAACCACAAAATTTCAAGGTTCTACCATGCAGGGATTAAAAGATATATGTGTTCTAGAGAGCGTGTGTTCTCTGTGGAGAAGCGTCCTGTAGCCATGCTAACACTGCTCTCGTTCGTTACAATGTATCTCAGCCAGCGCTCGCAGCTTCAGGCAGCACAGATCTAGTTACGACTCCCATAGATGGTCCCCTGCACCCCCCTGGCTGCAGCACCCGGCGTATAAGACGACCCCCGTCTTTGGGCAGGAGCTGTTTACATTTTGACTAGATCCAAGAGGAACCTTGAATGCATTTGTGGTACCTAAAGATCCATCCCATCCCAGTTAGGATATCTGTTTGCCAGATAAGAACTTCATATGCAGCTATATACCCAAAGTTTTATCTTTACAACAGTTGGAACGATATCAGCTGTTCACATGTTTGACCAGCTGGAATAACCTCCTATGAAAGAGGTATAACCAACAATCATTCCTCACAACAGTTTAAAAATTGAACAATGTTCAAATGTTTGACTGGCTCACAACTGCCATAGAAAGAACCTTATGCAAAGAGCTGTACCTAAATATCCATTCCCACCACAGCTTGAAGGATATCAACTCTTCACTGTTGACTAGCCCACAACTGCCATAGGACGAACCATATGCAAAGGGAAATACCCAAACATCCATACCCACCAGGATATCAACTGTTTACAACTGCCAGAGGAAGACCTTTATATACAGCTGTATATTTCCAATGGTCCATCCCCAAAAGAGTGTACAGGATAACAACTCTTCATGATTAACCAGCTCACAACTACCAGCAGAAGAAACCTAAATACAGATGTATGCCCACATATCCAGTCCCCAACAGTCTGCAGGGTATCAGCTGTTCATGTTTGACCACCTTGCAACTACCAGAAGAACCTCATATACATCTGTATAACCAACAATCCATCCAATTGTTTGCAGGTCGCTCTACACCACATGTTAATGTTCGGGATAAATAAAATGAGGATTTCATGTGAATGAGGAATATAAAAATAACTGTCAGGGAGCTTTCTATTTAAAGCTTCTCTGTATGATTCGACAACAAGATGCAAAGAGGGAATCAGGGAAGCTTTGATGTCGGAGCTGAAATATTGTTTCCTAGGAGACGGGATGAACTCAACTGTTTGAGGGGGGCGGGGCTGGCCCATGCTGTCTCTAAAGTGGGAGATACAGAAGAAAATCTGTAATGTCTGATTGCTAATAATAGTAGAATCCGCACACACTGAAGGATGTGACTTGCCAAACTTTGTTTAATGTGCTGAGCATTGAAACAATTAAACATTATAATTTCTCAGGATCCTTTTTTTAATATATTTAATATTTATATAGATAACATTTAGTGTGTATCGCAAATGCTGTATGTATATGAGATATTCACCAACAATTAAGTGACGTATATGGCACATTATACAGGTATACACTGAGTTCAGTGGTATCAGAAGTGGTTGGATGAACATGCACAGTGTTTAAGTCTACTAAAGTGGTCTTCTGTGAATACAGATCTGATGCATACATACTAAGAAATGCAATTAAAAGAATAATGCACAAGACAACCAATGGTAATTTATGTTCTTATATGTCTCAGACGCCATCAGATTTAAGCCTGTTGCATACCCGAATAAACCAGAATGAACATATATATGAAGCTAATTTGGTAGGAGCAGCTTCTGTGATATCTGTCTGCCTGACTCTCCTCCATCTCCCCAAGGTCACCTGTCACAACTAAACAACCAATCATAACTTCTACTTTTCAGAACTTCTACTTATGCACAAATGCATCCTTTACCCTTTTTATAATGCTTACATATATCTTTCTACTACTATCAAGCATTTGTAAACAAAATAGTGCAGAATCAACATGTCAAGGATATTTGGTGACAAAGCAGGATGATGCATTCATTAAAAGGCAAGCAGTGCAAGTACCCGAGTTGCACTTGGTATTACAATTCTGTAATCCCCTGTATAAATGGACATTAGATTTGGAAGGAACTAGATTAGTGAGTACTGAATACTGAGTGGTGTAAACCTTAAGCCCCCCATACACCACATACAACTACCATGCAACTTCTGTACAACCAACTTTTCTTCTACCAAAACCATGTAATAGGAGGACCTTTCTACACCTTCCAATCACTATGTATTCTATCAGGGAGGTCGCTATACTACATAGTTGTTGGTAGATCTCATGAAAGTTGTATGGAGGAATCTGCAGGTGTATGGGGGGCTTTAGACTACAATTGACAGAACTACTAATGTTTTAGCAGATGAAGCAGCTCAAGCTTGTAGCTCTTCTGGTCAAGGCATGGAGGTCCAACAACAATATATATATATATATGCTCAATGCAATGCTCGTATGCAAATTTTTAGTTCAGGTCTGGGATTGAAAGTTTGCAAATTAGGCCACTTACATAGTTAGAAGAAGGTCACCAATCCTAAACTCCATGTTTCGTTTAGGATGAGTAGTTGACAAGGATTAGTGTAGAGAGGGTTGTAAAATAAAGGTCTTTCTGGGGGGTGTCTTGTTTGTAGCCAGATTTAATTCAAGGTCCAAAATAAAAGAAAATGTGATTCTATTTATATTCAATAATTTCTATCTACTTTCAATGTTAATGTGGACCTATCACCTGCTTTTCAATCTCAGCACCACAAGTTGGTACTTGAGAACCCCTTTTTATTTCTATTATCGGCAACATAATTAAGGACTTGGGCAGGTAGAAGTCAACATTGACATCTACACTGGAGACACAGCATCGGCTGTAGGTCCTTAATTGGTGGAAGGAGCAAGGACCAAGACCACCACTTTGCAGCTTGGAGGACTGAACTCTGTAAGTATGGCGGTGAGGGAGCGAGGAAAAGAGAAAGGTAAGTATATGTTTTTATGTTTGGGAAATTATTTGCCCAGATGAAGACTAAGTAAAGGTAAGTAATTTTTTTCCCCTACAGTACAGAACCACTTTAAAGACTCATGGCTTGTGCTACGGTTAGGGTGCCAAAATCTCCAGAGAAGTGAGTCCAGTCCAGCATTGTCATGTAGGGCACTTAAGATCAACAAAAATCAGCAGAATGTGCAGCTCAGGTGTCATTGAGTGCAAATATGTATATTTGTGCATATTATAATTTATTACTATGGCTCACAAATAAAAAGACCACATTACATGACCATATTGAAAGATAGAAGGTTTGACTCATCAAATAGTAAATAGATTGAACTGTGTAGGTTTCCACAGACATAAGCTGACAGAACTTAGTGATATTGGTGGCTGAGCTGAGTTACACCATGTCCATTGCAGAGATCTAGTGAGAATTGGCATTGACAATGTGACGATGAATTCATTTTAGTAAATAGGAATTTCAATCCTTAATCAGACCATTCATTTTCATCCAGTTCAGAGTCATCATCCGACTCACTGTATTCGACTGCGATTCTGCGAGATAAAATGGTGGCCACGTCATTCCCCACAGGCTCTTTTTTTGCTTCCTGTTCTCTCTGTTCTTGAACTTTTCGAAGTTGAATACCTGAAGTAAATACACAGTTATCAATTAGGGTTTTTTTTAAAGATTCTCATACTATTATATTCTTACTTGTCTATTAATGTGTTTATTTCAATAACAATATAAATTGTAAGGAGAAGCTTAACAGTAACTAAACAGTAATAAACAGTAAAATAACAGTGGATGTTTTCAGAAAAAAAAGTCTATTGTTTCATAGTAAATATCAGGTACTTGAGGAACTGTCAAGAGACAGATATGTAAAAGTATCATAAGACTGCATTCACATGGTCATTTTCCTTGCCAATTTTTGGGAGTTTAAATGCTGAAAAACCCCAAATCATTCATGAAATCATTGCAGCCTATAGCCCCCCATAGACAGGCAGACTCCTCCATGCAACTTCTGTACAACCAACTTTACCAAAACCTGTAATAGGAGGACCTTTTCTCACCATCCATCCTATGTTCTTCAAGGGCAGGTCACTATACTACATAGTTGTTGGTAGAGTATCTCATGAAAGTGTATGGAGGAGTCTGCCTTCTATGGGGGCTTATGGAGTCGTATAAAAAAAAAGCCAATTTCTTCCTTTATTTTTTAAGCCAGAAAGTTTCAAGTAATTTATGAACCCCAATGTAGGGGTTGAAGGTTGTTTTGGCTTTACAATCACTCTCACATTGACTTCAGTAAAAGCCCCCCCTCATAGTACAGGTGCAGACTCCTCCATACAACTTTTCATCATGAGACTACCACACAACTATGTTAGTATAGTGACCTCCCGTTATAGAATACATAGTGATTGGAAGGTGTAAAAGATAAGAAAGGTCACTACCTATTACAATGGTTTTTTGGTAGCAAGAAAAGTTGGTTTGTACAGAAGTTGTGCCATGGAAGGGAGTCTGCCCTGTCTATGGGGGCTTAAGAAATCTTCTACACGATCTGTAGTTTGTTTTTTCAGTTGGTGTGGATCATTTCGGCAGACTAGCCTAAAAAGTTCAGCCTACTGTTTGCAGGTAATAAGCCCCCCATAGACATGCGCAGATAACTCCTCCCTGATGCAACTTCTGTACACCAACTTTTCTTCTATCTTCTACCAAAGACCATGTAATAGGAGGACCTTTCTACACCTTCCAGATCACCGTAAGGTATCTAAGCAGGGAGGTCACTAATACTACATAGTTTCGTGTGGTAAGTCTCCATGAAAGTTGTGTAGGTGGAGGAGTCTGCCTGTCTATGGGTGGGCTTAAGATATAATGACGGAAACACACAAATACTTAAGTAAAAAGTCCTGATATACATACAACAAAAAAACCATTTTTTTTTGTCATTCCGATCCCCCGTACAATACGATCGCCGTGCCTTGTTTGCGGGATCAATCGAAGTTTGATAGAACAGGGAACCAACCTTATTGATTTCTTGTTCGATCTACTATACTTTGGATGGGGAACCAGCGGGTCCAGCCATGTCCGCGATCTGCATCACTCATCGATCGAGTGGGTATTGACCCGTGTATGGGCTCCCTAAGAAGCCTAAAGCCCCCCACTAGAGCAGGCAGAACTCCTCCCAGGCCAACTTCTGTACACCAACTTTTCTACTACCAAAACCATGTAATAGGAGTACCTTCTACAACACCCTTCCAATCACTAGGTATTCTAGTATTCTATCAGGGAGGTCACTATAACTATACGACATAGTTGGTTGTGGTACGTCTCATGAAAGTTGTAAATGGGAGGAGTGCTGCCTGTCTTAATGGGGGCTTAAAGAGTAAACTAGATTGATATGTTTACGTTCTCTCTGTTAAGAATTCCTGAAGGACTTATCTTTAACAACATCTATAGCTCTTATAGAGACGAAATTTGAGAACAGGCTTAGAGCCCCCATAGACAGGTCAGACTTCCTCCATACACACTTTCACCTGATGACCTACCCAAACAACTATGTAGTATAGTGACCTCCCTGGATAGAATCAGACCTAGTGATTGGAAGGTGTAAGAAAGGTCGCTCCTATGACATGGTTTTGGTAGAAAAAAAGTTGTGTTGTACAGCATACGTTGCATAGAGCGGAGTCTGCCTGTCATGGGGGGCTTTAAGACCAATTACTATGTTCTCTGGTAATTTGACTTAAGCCCCCCATAGACAAGCATACTCCTCATACAACTTTCATGAGACTTACCACCAACTATGTAGTATAATAGTGAACTCCCTGATAGAATACATCTGTGATTGGAAGGTGTAGAAAGGTCCTCCTATTCATGTGTTTGTAGAAGAAAAGTTGGTTTTACAGAAGTTGCATGGGGGAGTCCATGCTGTCTAGGGGGGCTTTAGCATTTAAAGCCTTTCTAGTTGCCACCATTATTAGCTTACTTTATCGTCTTAAGCCCCCCAGAGACAGGCAGACTCCGCCATATCACTTTCATGAGCCTACAACACCTAGGTAGTAGAGTGACCGCCTGATAGAATACATAGGGATTGGAAGGTTGTAGAAAGGTCTCCTATTAACCTGTTTTGGTAGAGAAAAGTTGGTTGTACAGAGTTGCATGGAGATTCGCCTGTCTATGGGGCTTTAGATTAGTGGTAACCAAGACCTACTATATTAGTTTTTTGCCACCCCGATTCGTACAGCTTACCTGATATATACAGCATGGTAAAGAATGGGCATTTAGTATAGACATTAGAAAAGCCTGTATGCCTGGATGTTTGGGTACCATTTTCCAATTATTATATGTCTTAAGCCCCCCATAGACGGCAACCCTCATACTCTCTTCATCCGGAGACTACCACAACTAGGTGTTAATAAGTGACCTCCCTGATAGAATCATAGTGGATTGGAAGGTGTAGAAAGTCCTCCTATTTACTACTGGTTTTGGTAGTAGAAAGTTGGTTGGACAACAGACGTTGCATAGAGCCCGCAGTCGGACCACCTGTTCATGGGGAAGCTTAGGCGACTCAAGTTCAGGTAGGGAGTCAGAAGCTCTCTCATGTCTATGTATCAAGCCCCCCTAGACATGCAGACTCCTCCCTGCACTTCTGTACGAACCACCTTGTCTTCTAACCAAAACCCTGTCATAGGAGTACCTTTCTACACATTAACAATCACTATGTTAGTCCTATCAGGGAGGTCACTCCCTACTACATACTTGTTGGTACGTCTCATGAAGTCTGTTATGGAGGAGTTCTGCTGTCCTATGGGGTCTTATAATGTCATAAATGAAAAACCCATAAGCTTAGGATGATTGTAAAGATCTCCACAAACCATTTTTACCTTTCTGTGTCAATTACTTCTCCCCAAATAAAAAATAAACAGTTCTTTTAAATAGCTAGCTATGGCAATGGCTAGATTTATGAAGGGGTTAATAGAAACATGTTTTCTTACAAAAAAGTTAGCCATGAGTATCCAAGCAACAATGCATTTAAATATATTTCCAGAATTAGACCTACCATGAATAGCTTCATGGCTGTCATCTCCTGTGTTCTATAATAATCCAGTGTAACTACCAAATTATACTCATCTGAGCAGACAGCTCTCTCTTACCTCTACGAATTGCAGCCAGAAGGTCACTCCGAGCATCACTCATAGGCATGAGTGGAATCTGAGGTTTTCTTGGTTCAAGATTGGCCGTGGGAGGAGAAGCAGAGTGAGCAGGAGAAGCTGTGAGAGTTAGGTGGCCTGGTGGAGGTGGTGGGGGAGCTACCGGGGGCCCTAGTGACCCAACTTGGGGAAGAAAATCTGAATAGGGACATGGTGGGGCTGGAGGAGGGGTAGGAGTATAGGAAACGGCTGCATTGGGAGCTGCTGGAGCTGGAGCAGAAATTGGACTGTCAAATGCTGTTTGTGCAGAGGGGATAACGGGAGGTGGTGGTGGGGGCGCAGGAGGCACAAAATATTCAGGTATTGGCAACTGTTGACCACTGCAAGAAAGAGAAAAGTTAAATAAATATTATCTTAGTCCAAAAACAAGTCACATATTACACGCTTTTTAATTTTAACCAACTAGTTGTCCTAATGGTAAAAACAATCAAAAAACAAAAACGAACTTGGGACTCTTCATCCCGCTATACACGTAAAAAACAAGGAACAGTTTGGGAGTGAGAGAAAGGCGCACATGAACTCAATCAAATACTTCCCCATTTGGAGCTAAAAGCTCCGCGGGACTTTTAAGGCACCAGTGGTTAGTTTTACAATTCTCTAAAAAGTAAATAATTAAATAATTGAGTCCAGAAATAGCATTTCTCATATACATACATTTTATCATGATTCAAGGAGTAACAATAATACAATTATAGCACAACCATATTATTAGTATACATCATAATTTGGATGTTATTAGGCGGCATTTCTCTAATGGTAAAAGCAATTGAACTAATGTAATTTTTTTAATAAAAATACATTCAATTACATGTCTTGTAAGTAGAATAAGTACAGAAAAGAACCCCTTTACTAATGTTATGTCTGTGCTCCCTAACAGATATTTTCCATCCTGTTTAAAAAATTAAATGGAAGTGAGTGGAATCCACACCATAGTGAATGGACAGTGGTCTCAGATAGTTGTCATGGGTACGAATGTCCCTTATTGTGCTCTTCCATCTGCACTCTATGTAAGTTGGGCTCAAGCTGCCCAGTTCACAAACAGCTCTGCCGGTCTGCCAGGCGGAGCACGGACCTCTGGCCAGCAGAGTAAGAAAGAGCCCAAATGTTTTTCGCTCATCGTGTACTCTGAAGTATAGGGTGTGTTCTGTATAATGGAGCATCTTATGGGCCGAAAAATATGGTACAAGTATAAATATCAAGTAAGTTTGATTTCTCCTTGTTCCTTCCAAACTTTTACCTATCCATTAGCTCAATGGTCACCAACCTTTTCAAAAGCAGGGCTCTGTAACATGAAGTTAACATTTTCTATGGCTGCTTTGAACCCCCAGAACAGTAGTACAACTACTAGAGTTGAGATAACACAAAATAACACACAGCTACAGGTTATGACACAGGAGGAGTTGAAGACCCTGCCCAATTGGGCTCACAATCTACAATCTAAAGGCCAAGGTCCCCCTATTATTAAAAAAAAATGCATGCAAAAAAAGAAGATGGGCAGACCAGACTAAAGGCCCCCATACACCTTACAATCTTTCCATACAATTTCTGTACAATCAACTTTTTGTTTACAAAAACCATGCAATATGAGGACCTTTCTAAACCTTCCAATCACTATGTATTCTGTCAGGGAGGACCCGGCACTACATAGTTGTTGGTAGATCTAATGGAAATTGTATGGAGCGATCTAAAGGTGTATGGGGGGCTTAAGAGAGTGGGTGGTACAAGATTGGAGATGTAAGTGGGACAGGAGGTGTGGGGTGATTTAAAAGCAAGGCACAGAACTTGAATTTGATTCCCTGGTTAATTGTAAGCCATTGTAAGGATTTGCAGAGAGAAACAGAAGATGGGTTCGTAACACATGACATTTGAGCAAGTGAGATCAAAGCATATTAAAAGCTGTACCTGCTGGTTAGAAGATTACATAATCTAGTTGCTCTAACATTTAATACTATTCTATTTTCACTTTTGTTTATTGTTTACCATTATATTACCCCAAAAAATCCACATAAGAAGCTTTAATAAATTCACATATAACAGTAGCTGGTATCACAACCAAAGCAAAAGAGCAGTGGTGTGCTCTCCAAGGTACTGAAAAGTTTATTAGCAATAACTGTGCCTACTAACACGTGTCTACATAAACACAAGCAAAATTGTTGTAGGCTACGTCAAATAACCAAGGCAAACATTGGATCAGAAATAGCTGTCAGATAAAGTTGACATGCCTAAATAAAAAAGGAAAATTATTACACAGTGTAATTTTTAGGTAATTTGTATATATATAACTGCAGGGACTGTTTGAATATGAATCTAAAATTCTATTCATGATGTACATACATTTTGAAGATGTAACATTTTACAAATTAAAGTTATATTTAACTTGTTTGGGTTTAGTTAACCGTTTAAAAATGTTTTAAAGTGTGAACGATAATATTTGCAGATTTGAATAGAGCTCACATTCATACCAAATATCTCGGTATTTCTGAAATGTATGTATATTATAATCTATAAAATAATAGAAAATGTCATCTATATAGAGGACATTATCTTACTATATCTGTATATTTCTGTATACTTCAGAGCGAAAAAAAATATATAGTTAAAGAAGTGGAGAGGCTGCCTCTGACCAGATTCCCCAACTCCACCTGTGACCAGCAGAGCTGTGTGTGAGGTGGGCAGCTTGTGCCCAACTCCCAACACAGTGCAGATGGCAGCTCTCCTATCTGTATCTGCTCAAGCAGCCCAGCTCACACAGAGTGAACGCAGAGCAAAGATCCACACACGGACAGATCTCTTCTATGCACTGTGTTTTCAGCAGGACGGGCAGATTGAACACTGCTCAGCTCTCTGTGTGTTAGAGCTGGCAGCATGAGTCCTGCTTTCACACACAGGCAGAGGTGAATGGGAGAGCTACTGGTTGGCAGCACTTTCATCTGTCTCTGCTACTTCATTGTTTACATCAGCGGGGGGCTACTCTGATATAAACAATGAACTACAGATGGGAGATCCACCCATCTGAAAGCTTCTCTGCCTCCCCGCTAACCTTCTTGCGGGGAGAGCGAAGGCCTTGGTGGGGAGCCAAGGCGAGACCAGCATTTAAAATATAAGACATAGGCAATCGCCTAGAAGGTGCATCTTACAGTCCGAAAAATACTGTGAATACTTAGACAAAGTCACAGGCCAACTATGGTATTTTTGGAAAACATGTCTACAAATTAGGATGTTTTCACTTCTCTACAG
The DNA here is from genome assembly GCA_036250615.1 of Ptychadena robeensis. Lineage (NCBI taxonomy): Eukaryota > Metazoa > Chordata > Amphibia > Anura > Ptychadenidae > Ptychadena > Ptychadena robeensis. Next base: position 41,255,193 of record CM070040.1, read on the forward strand.
ATATAACAATAAATCTCTTAATACAGAATCTATTTGATGTTTTGTTTAGATCATTTTGGTCGATCGATTATCAAACCATCATTGTTTTTAGTCAAACAAACTGAAGAATTTAGGCATGTATAGTCACCTTTAGAGGGTACTTCAGATTTTATTTTACCTACTAGCATTAGCACAGGGGGAGGAAAAGTACATGGAAGTTTGGGAAATCTGTTTTAGGGGATTTAAACACCATGTGAAATAAAAAAATTTCAGATTTTACTTTTTGTGCCTGTCTGCCCCAGTAAACCCAAGTACCCTGGGATTCAGAGTATACACAGAGTGTATACTAGGAAATACATGGAGTAAACACAGGGATGAATTGTGAGGGGGGGGGTACAAACATTGGGACACTACAATCTGACTTAAGAACGGAGCTGCAGCTGCTCCTTCATCTGTCTCAGTGGGTGGCTGAGTTTTTACACAGGGTCAGTAGTCCCTAGGGCCACAGCAACTGCTTGTGTAAATAATAATATAGAATTGTATATAACAGTATTAATAATATGTTGAGACAAACATCTGTCCAAATTGCATATAATACAATAAGTTACGGTATTTTTTCGGACTATAAGACGCACCAGACCATAAGACGCACCCGGTTTTTAGGGCAGGAAACCCAGAAAAAAAGATTTAATACGTTTTCACATCAATTGGGTTAATGCAATGAATTCAGTGAATGCAATATTCAATTCAGCCAGTAGGTGTCACTAGCAGCAGTACACTCTCAGCAGAACACGTCCTTCTCCACACTGATCGGGAGGACTGCTCTCAGTCTCTGCCGATGTTGCAGTTACTGTGCCTGTGGAAGCTGCAGAGTGATTTCAGTTCCCACGGACAGGAGAGAGAGATAGATGATCATCTATCTCTCTCTCTTCATTGCTTATGGCAGCAGAACTTTGAGCTCTGCTGGCATAGGCAAATACACAGTTCAGATGGGAGAGCCGGACTCCCAAGCTAATCTCTGTAAAGCCTAGGTGCGACCACCGGCGGCCGAGTGGCTGCGGGGGTTGCACATTCGGACCATAAGACGCAGACCCCAATTTTGGGGGTAAAAAATTGCGCCTTATGGTCCGAAAAATACGGTACCTGTTCTGGCTTACATATAAATTCATCTTAAGAACAAACCTTTAGCCCCTATCTCATACACAACCCTGGGGATGCCTGTATTTTCTTTGTCCCTGCAGCTGAGCATTGGGGAAAGCAAAGGAAATCTGTAAGTGCTTCTAAGGAAAAGAATAAAAAAAAAAAAAGCTTCTAAAAAAAGTAATCAGTGGCAGGTCTGATACAGTGTTTTGTGCCTTCATGTTCCTTTTCAAATACTTCTAAAAATAAATCTTCATCTCTGGAGTGCAGTGATGGTACCACTTGAACCAGAAGTGGGGTCACTCCTACAATATTCACTTGACGTTTGTTCGTCATTGTATTTATTTTGTATGGCATGACTCACTTTTGTAGTGCTTTGTGTTTGCTGGATAAAAAGGAGGCTTTTCTATGTTATCTTCTTTAGAGAAAGTATAAAAACGATTTAAACAATACTAAATTAGATATTTCACCTTTCTGGTTATGAACCCCAAATGTATAATATATTTACTCTCTGTCACTACCACAGTAATTTTTCCTTTTAGCTATGAACCCCAATATAGTACTGTATAAGACAATTCTTATTTTAGTGTAATATATTATATTTTGACACATTGAGCTGCAGTTTCCAATGCTTTGACCAAGTTTCCAACAATAAAAAATTGTCCCATACACCTCTGGCAAATCATAAACAAAAAGACAAACCTTGGAAAGCATTAGTGTATTCTGTCTCTTTCAGTTGAACTCTGTCATACTACTGTATATCTATACTCCTACAAGCATATCCTTTAGCCCAGTGGTCACCAATCTAAAACCAGGGTCTGGTAGCTTTGATCACCCAGATCTTAGTAATACTACCCTGACAGTTAGCAACTAACCCCTAAGACCAACTGGAGCTCAAATGAAACCCTAACTCTTCAAAGTCTTATTTTAAAAAACTATTTTATATTGCTTCTTATATTGCTCCTGTCAGATTTTGCTACACTTACATATGCCTTCTTTCACTCTCTCACTTGGAACCACTAGATCTCCTACATCTTTATAAGTACAACCCTGAAACTTTCTGAGACTACTGGCTTCCAAATTTTTATATGTATAGTAATTTACCCCTGAGAACACAAACCCTCAAAATTCACACCCTTTCACTCGTTACATCCGTAGTTACAAATATATTTCCCACAGGTTGTTTAAAGGACATAAACTTCATACACTTCAATAAAACTGGGACATGTATTGTGGCCTGGCGGGGACCTCTGCTTTAGCCAACTGCAGATCCACTGAATCATCCAAGGTTTTATCTTAACATTTACAACTTTCTTAGTAGTACACGGTGTGGAAATTAAACTATAACCACAGCAGGGTTCATCGATTAAACGGGTATCAACACATGTATGGTATCGATTACACAGAAGTGCTGCACATCCATCCTTCGCACAATCGACGAAGATCAAGCGCGTTGTGGTGACATAATCACGCTGCGCTTAAAGGTTACAGATTGAAAGGGTATCAACCCGCATATGGTATGGTTAAAATGACAAGAATCAGACTTCATCACGCTACACTTGAGGGTTCACCAATTGAAAGTAAGACAGCCTCAATCTGTAAATCATGCTGCCTTGGGTTCACCAAGCTGTTTTTTTCATGCACACTGATGCTTCCTTTATGAACTGATTTAGTTAATTTTACTACTAGCATCATTCTAACTACTAGCATATGTGGATTTCAGTGCCAGTGGTTGCAAACTTCTTCCTTACTACCTTTTCCCTGGATAATATCAATATAAGTCGTATTTTATAGTCTGGGCAAAGTCTGAGCAAAAAATATAGTTTAAAACAGCTTGCTGAAATATTATACAAAGGCTGTAATGCACCACAGAAATAGCCAGAGCCAGATGGTCATACTAAAACTGATGCCTGATGGGTCATTTCAGACAGAGCTGTTTTCTAATGCTTACTGGTTGCTAAATGTTTATAAATGGAACATACAAAGGGGGTTTGTGAATTTGAACTATTAATGGGTTCAGTCTATCTGAGTTTATTTTGTTGGAACAAGGCCATAAGGATAAAGATCCTGAAGGCAAATAGAAGACAAGCCAATCCCATATTGACAATTCAGGTTTGGGAAGTTGCAAGTGAAAGAAAATATCCTCTTGGCTCCCCAAGCACAATTCATTCATCTTAATTTACAGCACTTCTCATTTCTACAGCTAATACACAGCTCCAACTCCTCAAGCTGGATATTTCCCTTTTTGTATATAATACAAATACAGCAAATATAATGTACAGTGGGAAGAAACATAGATAGGGGTGCACATAAGTGATCCTCCAGTACATAAATCGGGTCAAAACCTAGTTATGCTGACTTATATTGTTGATACTGAGGGCGTTTGTGTAAGCAGAGGAGAGGTTACTGTCACGGAGAAATCGTCAGCTTCCCCCTCCCTCCTCCATGTGTGAGAAGAAGCAGAGTGACAACAAGTGCTCACTAGAGACACTCAGTGGCTGAAATTTGTTTTGCAGTTTCACTGTATCATGTATACACTTCTGTAAAAATTTTATGTTTTAAATTGCCCAAATTCTTTCAGTTTAATATTAAATGTATAAAATTTATGTCACTTGGATAACCACTGGGAAACATTAATAACCATGAAAGGTTGCAGTTAGGGGTGTCAAATTGGGAATGTAAATTACTAAAAAAAGATTTGACTTTTAAGGTTGTTGGAGATCTGGGGGTTGAAAGCAAGAGTAGACATATGTAAGGCCATGTGTCCACTGCTGTTTCCCTGCGCTGGGCGAAAAAAGATGCGCTCTAAGCCCATGGCTTAGTGCCCTAATAATCCTGCTCAAAAACAGGGATGGCTGCATATTACATGCTCCAGATAGATGGCCATGAGTGCACGGTGCTTGAATCGGCCATCGATCTAGCCCATATCTATGCGGGTATAAGCATCTTAAGTTCTGGCTGGGCCACTGAAGGACATTCACAGAGTTATCCTGAAGCCACTACTCTGATATCTTGGCTGTGTGCTTAAAGATGAACCATCACCCCAGTCTAAGTTCAAGAGCACTTTGGAGCAGGTTTTCATCCAGCAGGTTTTCATTGCAGCAGTCATCTTTCACTTTATCCTGATTTGTCTCCCAGGTATTGCCGCTAAAAAACATCCCCACAGCATGATGCTGCCACCACCATGCTTCACTGTATTCATTCATCTATCATTTGTTAAAAATATATAAAACTTTTAGCTTACCTATAATCCTTTAGGACTTGAGGACGAGGTCCATTAAGAATGGCCTCTGGTGGCTGTGGGACATGAGCCTGCTGGGCTCGGTTTAGACTGTTCTGACGACTACCCGGAGCAGAGGAGCGGTAGCCATGTTCTTGTGCTTGACTGGCCATCAGGATAATCTCCTTGTTTTCTGGGGTCAGGTGAGGAAGAGCAGCCAGGATCTGCTGAGTAGGGTGATTGGGGCTAGCAGGGTATGAATGATCAAGATCTGAAGCATATGACCTGAAGGTGTCAAAATAAAGTTACTTTAATACAAGGCATAAGTAATAATTACTACAATAATGTACACACATACCACCCAAAATGAAAGGGGTGCCATTATTGTTCTAGCATCTAAAACAAAAAAAAACAATAATAGGTTCTATATAATTTACTATAAATAATATTCAGGTACACATGCTTTGTTTTTGAATATAAAATAAAATATGTGCATTTGGCATGCATATTGCAACGTTTATAAATGTGATTTCATAACAAGCACTATATAATACATACAATAAACCTTGTTTAATATCTGCACAACAAGCAGTGATCTGTTGTATTTTTTGGAATTTAGTCCTTGAATGAAGCGATAATTATATGTATCAATCAAAACTAGGGCAAAATCAGGGCAACCAATAGGCAATCATTTTTTTTAATCATTCAAATAATAGGCAATCATTTTCCACACACTGGGATTACTAAAGAAATTTAAAGATAAATTTGTGTTCACATCACTGCTATATGTAGCCTGATATTAAAAAAGCCTATATTTACTATATGCTATATATTTTACATAAAACTTAAATATGTTTCCCATAAAATAAATGGAATGATACTGTGAATGGAACCTGCCTAGTATCAGGGGAAAGTGATCCCTCGGATGAAGTCACATGATATGGAGATGGTGAGAACCTGTTATCTGGCCTGAACTCCTTATCATACGCCATCATGTTCCATTCTAGTCTCCGGTTCCGGGCTTTGCGAACCTTCTTCACCTCCCGTGTTGGATCTTCCACTTGTCTCTGTTCCTGTGGAGAGTTATGTTAACATAAACAGTGAGAGGTAAGAGTCATTTATAGAAGAATGTCGTTCAGAATACAAATGATTGCATTCAAAAGTTATCATTCAGAAACAACTTAATTGGAAGGTAGGTTGTCTGACAAAGTACAATGTTGCAGTGGTTAGAGTCAGTCCAGTCATAGTTTTCAAAGATATATTACAGGTAATAGCACCACCATTATTAATATTCACTACTATGTATACAATCAAAAAAGAACTTACCGATGTTATGTCTTTCTAATAGTGAAGAATACTATTTGTACCAACAAACTTTTTGCTGTTTTGTTACTAAAATTGTCAAATGCTGAAGACACAATTAAACTGGGAGCAGAGACATTACTCCATATTTTTACATTATATCTTGATGCTTTAATTAATTGCACCCAATTTGCTATAATCAGCCTTTATAATTCCCTTTAAATACCTCTTATCTATGGGTTAGCATTTTGCTGTTAATTTGTGCTCCCCCTGCTAAAACAAATCACGTCCCCACGTTCAGCAGCTGAGATGGGCACAACATAGACAGCAGATATTAATTTATCTTACAGTTGCTACAGTGTGGTCTATCACAAATACAAATAAGATTTATATCCCTTTATTATATGATTTCTATTGCTATTTCCAAAATTGTATTAAAAATGATGGTAAAAAGAAAATAGGATAGGAAGAGGGAAATATTACTTTGCACCCCTGGCATCTCTTATCGGTGCTCCTCACTTACATGAAGGGCCATTGACTGGCAACAATTAACTGGCCTATGTTTCTCTGCTTTATGATGAAAAGCTCAGATAATTAGCTCAATGCATGTGATCACTATAGATTTCCAACATCCAGTTGGAGTATGTAAATGTCCTGAGTGATAGATGGTGCTAGTAGGCAGGTTGAAGTGTTTGATCCCAAAATGGGGATCATGGTTCAAATGGTTATAGAGCGCTCCACTGAGTAGCTATAGAGCGGAGGCTGTGGTTACCAATAGTGGAAGATTCAAAGGAAATGAGGGAATGAGTTAAGTAAAATTCCTGTTTATGTTCTCCAGGAGCATTCAAAGCTAGCCATACACATGTCGACTTGCTCGATCTTAGATTAGATCGTGTTGTGCGTAACTAGCGTGATATAATCGATTTACAATCGTATTGTGGAGCACATGCTTAGTATAATTGTAATTATGATCGTAATTTGGATTCCAAAAAAGATTCTAATTCCTATTCCAAATACGATTGTAATTATGATTATAAATACGATCTTAAGTCTGATTCCAAATAAGATTTGTTTCCCGATCGTAATTACATTTCTAAATACGTTTGTACACAAATCGATGGAAATACCTCAGATATTTGACTCGACTTACATGTCTGATCGTTTTACGATCAATTTCAATCACCTTTGGTTGATCGTACCAGGTGGAAACGAATCGATTTTCGTTCGATCGACTTAAAATCTCTTTAAGTCGATCGAATGGAAATATTGAACCATGTATGGCTACCTTAACTCTAACCCGGCTGGAATTTGATTATGCAATGCACCTTTACACTTTACTCTCTTTACACTTCAGCTATTTGAGTTCTAAAATAACTTTAATGCCTTAAGGTGGCTAATTCGATAATTTCCGGCGATCTAGGAATCAGCAATTGATCGTTTTGCGATTGATGAGCACACCACCTCAGGAAACCGATTTAGGGTCAACTTTGACAGGAACCGATCGCCAAATAGGTTAATTCCTCAAAATTAATCGATCAGAATGGCTGCATCATAGGGAGCTATGGGTCAATCGCACAGGAAATGATCGAGGGTCTCCACCAACGTATTCTGATTGACAAACCATGGACCATGGATCGATCAGATTTGTGCTTGATTTTGATTTTTTGGGATGGATCAATCAATGTGGCCAGCATTTGATTAATTGCCAATTGATGGTCGTGAACGATCGCCGCAATCGATCTACTTAATCTACTGAAAAATAAACCTGTGTATGGCTACCTTAAACATTATTCCTGTATGTACATAAGTGATGCGTTCCAAAAAAACTTGCTGTTACTGGTACAAGTGGGGATAGGTAGATTGTGGATAAAAGTAGCTTCAAAAGTAGCTTTAAAGTTTTTGGGTTTTTTTGGCCAAGTAATGTTGTTTGACATGTCAGGTTCCCTGCCTAGTCTCTGAAGCACACTGATTTTATATGTTATATTTTTAGTACTCCTCTTTAGCTGAGAACTCCGGAGGACATCACTGTTCCAACCGATAAACAGTGTAAACAGTTGCCTTTAGCTGGAAATGACACATTATTCCCTCTTCCCACTGAACTGCTTCTTGCACTCGGGTGGAGGGGCTGAACACAGTGTCTTGCTGGGACAGAATTAAAATGACAATAGCATCGCGTGACATCTCAGGGTGACAAGATGGCAACACATCATAACATATAATCATCAGTGAAAGACACACTGCAGTTACTGTCATAAAGACTTGCTTTTTTCACGCTGTGGTATTTGAAGGCAGTCAGTCTGAGAGCTAAACCATTGCTATGGAGATTGCAGTATATATAGGAACTGAGCACATTTGAAGCTCATTAAAGAAAAAGTGGTATCTATACAGCATGGTACATTTACTTTGAGCATCCATGTACATGGATCACTGATCCATGTACCGACAAAAAGCAAAACACATAGGCAGGTTGGGCCACAATGGGGAAATGTAGGCAATGTCACAACTTAAAATAAATTTTGTTTCACTATTTATCTTTTTCAATTAATTAATTAAACCTTTCCATTCTTAGTTACTTAACCTGGGTACACACAGCTTGATACACAGCCGTTTGGAGGAAGCTACAGCCAAGGGCAATGACATCATCGTGCAAGGCTGGAGCTGCGCTTTTACATTAAATTTCCCACCCAGGAGGGGATGACTTGGGATCGGACTGCCCTTTTTACAAAAAGCTGGTACCATGACTCATGTCTGGGTGTGTACTCTATTCCTTCCCTCCAAAATGTAACAAACATAGTCCAGCCCAGTACAGACCTTATGCCTGCCCCATTGCTAGGACATAAATAGAAGTCCTTTAGAAGCTTCTGGGCTTTTCCTGGCTTTTTCCTGCATCTCCTGTGATGACTACAGGTCTTCAGTATTTCTCTTTGGAGAAGGTCCACAGAACCCAGCCATTTGGTCCAGCCGCTCGTGAGCAACGCAGTTTGCAACATATTCCCTATGCCTGAACCCCATCCCTGCCTCTGGGTGATGGTGAAAGCGTGTAAATATTCCTAAATAAACTGTAAATAGCCCCCATCTGCTGCCGTGGACCTTGGAATTATTTGGCTGCAAGCGGAACCTGGTAATCAATTAGAGGACATCCACCTTAAAGAATCTGGCTGCGTGAGTGGTTACACACACTACACCTGCACGCTGCTACAGGACTATAGGGACAGTTGTAGAAAAAAAAATAACCATTGCCCTATTGTACATGTAGTGAGTCAACCTAAAAAATTAATTGACTTGATTTTGACCTTAATTTATCCACTTTATAGCATTCCCACAGCACTTCCATGTATCTCTTGCAAGGTTGGTGATGATACCATATTTAGAGACTGCAATGAACTCACAAAATCAGCTAATGGAAATTTCACAACCATTTCTAATAATGGCATTCCCAAACAAAAGCATATTTGCTGTGTTTCTGTGTCTTTGCTGTTCCATTTCCCAACAAAGACTTATACTCCAGTTATTCAGTTTTTCCAGGCTTTTTTTTACTTTAGGTTAGATTATACTCGAGTATATACTGTATTTATTCTGATTAGCTATAGCTAATAAAAGGCTAATCATGGGTTTCCTGGACTTATCATCCTATACATCTTCCTCTATACATTATATATATATACAGTATATATATATATATATATATATATATATATATATATATATATATAGTGCTCCTGCTACACTCCAGTATTCCCCTTTTCTGTGCAATGTAATTTAAATATATGCTGTATGTATAGCAGCAGAAATAAGAGTAGAGATCTTGGTGCAGTTACCTTCTGTCGCCTCTTCTCCTTCCTTTTGTCCTCAGTAGCTTGTAACATCTTCTCCTTCCACAAATTGAAGAAGTATGAAGGATCGGTGTAGAATCGGAGACCGTCTTTCTTGTCATCTCTAATGACAAAAACATCAGTTATTTTAATGGGAGTGATCAAGTTATGCAAAGTGGATAGTAATACTACATGCTACGCTTACAATTAGCTACTCATATAAAGGTCATTATACACTTCTTGGCCCAAAAAAGTTGCCACAAAAAAAAAGATAACACATCTAATATTTTGTTGGACCGTCTTTAGCTGTAATTACGGCACGCATTAGCTGCATTCATTTTTTTGTGGCATTGTTTCGATAAGCTTCTGCAATGTCACAAGATTTATTTCCATTCAGTGTTGCATTCATTTTTTTTTACCAAGATCTGCACATCCCAAAGATGAATCCTGGTATTGTTATCTTGGAATATGCCCGTGCCATCAGGGAAGAAAAAATCCATTATGGGAATAACCTGGTCATTCAGTATATTCAGGTCAGCTGACCTCATTTTTGGAGCACTTAAGCAGGGAACAAATGGCTTGATATTGGAGCCGTTCGAGGTTCCCTGCAGCAGCGTGATGATGTCATCAGTGGCATGTATGGGCGTGTTTCTTTTCTCCTTCTCTCCCCCAGGGAGGGAATGTCTGCAGCTCCACTTATGGCATCCCCCGGGCGACAGGGCCCCCGAAAGGCTAGAAACAACACTGCCAATTACATATTTGGTGTTTAAACATGGCAAAGTATTAGATATCTCTGGTACTGGCAAGATTCTATAGAACAGGTTTTGGAAATTGATATTAACAAGGCAAGTGCCCACATGTGCTGGTTTTACCTGTAAGGGGTGAGAATATTAAGAGGCGGAGGCTTGTCACATCGTTGGTACATCTCCATCACTGGATTTGGGATGGAATTCCGAGACACAACTTGTTGATTCTGCACCGTGGAACTTTTAAAAGCTTTCCTCATGTTAATGTCCTGCAACGAAACTGCAGACAGATACATATATGTTATATGGAGTGTTTTAATGTGTCAAATTTTTAATTAATTCTAACTAATTCACTTAAATGTTTTAAGCTTTTACCAAGCCAAATGTATAGGGTCAATATATTGAAAAAACAAAAAGGAACATAAAACAAGACCATTGGCAGCATACCAGCTAAAACATTCACTCTAACAACCAAAGGAGGCAAAGACCAAAGAAGAATAAACCAGAAAAGAAAATATCATAAGAATATTTTATAAGTGGAATGAAAACCCTATATACATATGCTTTTCACCATGGCATATTATCATAATGTAGATTACTAGAAATAGAGTATGTCACAAGAGTGAGTACACCCCCTGGCATTGTGGTAAATAGTTTGTAATATCTTATTGTATAGCAGTTTCTGTCCCCTCAAAATAACCCAACACATAGCCATTTACCTCCTGGGCATATGCCCGAACCCAGTACGGTCACAGTTTGTTCTTAAACATGATGACCGCAATGTGTAGCGGGGTGTGGGGGGTGTCAAGGAACCACAGCAGACGACATAAGGGAGTACACTCTATATCTTCAGTGTTGTCTCATGACTAAATATAAAACATATCTACTGCAATTTTGTGAGATACTGCAACTCTCATATATTACCAATAAGAGCTTTAAATAAGTTGTTCACCAGATCACCCTAGACTTGTTTAACCATATACTGTATATGTAATCAGATACTAACCTTTGTGGTATAGGGGAGTTATGATGATGCTTATGATTACATGTCATTGTCTAAATTTTATTATAGATATATTATAGATACATTGACTCAAGCACTAATCTCTGGGGTGTTTATTCCTCCTGATGAGGCACATATGTCAGGCCGAAACATGTCGAGGATCGACCTGCACTCCTGTGGAATGAACCCTATTACTTGCTTTCAGCTGCTCAGCTTATTGCTTGTGGAGTATGGACTTCTGCATAAACCCGGAATCGTTTTAATGATGTGGACTTGGATTTGATTATTTAATAAAGTGATTTGAACAATAATGTACCCAGTTGTCCCCGTCACCACCAAAATCTCTTGGGGCTAGCCACCCTTTCACCTATCCAGCTTCACTGGACACAGTGTTATTGTTACTGTATATGTAACTTAGGACTTAGGCTATGTTTCCATTGTCGGGACCCCTCTGCTAAGTGTATTGCATCGAGGTAGGTCCCGACATAGCACAAAGACTTACCTGCTCGGCGGATGCTTGGTCCTCACTGCACCGAGCCACTCCGCCGATGTAAGGCTGAACGTAGTCAAGTATGTTCAGCCTCTGCATCGCCGGATGTGTAAACAGAGGGTCCGCCGGCAGGCAATGTCTATGTGCCACATCGGGACCTCCTGCCAAGCAGTAAAATTACTATTGAATTGATATAACTCTGATAATATCATAAAAACAAATGCTTATAGGTCAAGAAACGATGAGCTTATATTTCAATGCTGGAAATCCTAACCTGAAATGTCTACTCTAAACGCAACTGATACTGTTATAAAAGTAAATAAATATTGATATTTTGTTCTTTATAACATAATAAATATATTAGGTCTCTAGAGAGAAATGCTGAATGAATGTATTGTACACATAATGATGTAGATGATGCCATTTAACCCTTACAGTAATGAGCCTCTGATGAGTATGTAATTTAATACTAAAGTATCTGTGATTGCCTGCTCTGCAGTGTATTTCTCTTCATACTAACTAATGAACACATGGCCTGATTAGTGAATTAAAAATTATAGCTGAGAAGCGGATTGGAAAAAGATGCAAGTAGGTGATTTGGACCTGGGCACCGTGTCTGAGAGAAGAGGGCACAAGTGCCTCAGTTAATGGAAATTCAGATCTGCCCAATTACTGCCAACACGTCTCAGATGTTCAGGAAGGTTCGATGTAAATTATGTGTGAAATATATCTATTGGAGGTACTTTTACTAACAAGGGCTAATTTAGTGCACACTTCATTTATCCTAAATATCAGTCATATTATGAAAATACAGCTCCTTCACAAAGCAGGATTATATCCATTACAACCTACACAGGAATACGGAGACTAGGCTCAGCCTTTGATATTTTGGTCCTACATCTACCCCCACCAAGGCCAGAATCAACAACAATCCAGGTATCAGCAAAGCAAGGGGTAAAAGATTCTCTATTTACCAAATTTACATGTGATCTGTGACGTGGACCGCACAGAATAAACTAGTAGCTAGAATAACAGTCTGGAATCTATTATATGTAAGAATCTTTAAAGCCTCCATACACGTAGATTGTGACCCGATGTTTTGGCCAATCGACCGCACGGTAAATCGGCCGAATTATCAGGTCACAATTGGCCAGGCACCCTTTGTGTGCCAGCATTGTCCGTCGGGTCCCCTAGCTGCTTGGGCCATCAGGGCCCGAGCAGCTAGGGGGACTCGGCAGATAGCATCTAGAGACACCGGTTGTGAGAACAGGCTGCCATGTCACTGATACTGTCAGTAAGCTGGCAGTCTAGCACGAAGGGAGAGCACCCCCCCCCCTCCCCCCTCACAGCTTTTGAAGGAGAGAAGCAGGCAGCTGCAGACAGGCTGTGTACATACTTGTACTTTAGACTGGAACACTTGTCCCCATCTAAAGTATTAGACCAATCTAAGAATTACAGACATGTCCGTAATGGCTTAGATTGATTTGTCGGCCGATTTCGGTCTTTTAAGCTTTTGATCTGCCCCCCATTTTATCAGCCAACCGACCGCCGCGAGCACGCACGGCGGTTGATCGGCTGAAAAATCAGGTGGAAATGTAAGCGTGTATGGGGGGCTTGCTTTACTGATAGTCTAGTAAATGCTTTATTCAAAAAAATCTATTGTAGAAGCCAACGCATTTCAGGGATCAGCATTCTCCCTTTGCCAGGGCATATAATGAGTTCTCAATTGGAATCCTTTTTGTCAAGACCCTTTTGGGGTTTTTTTGCACTGACTAGATAAACACCACTAACTGCAAAATGGAGTATTAATTTTTTTAAGGGATTTTGAGCCCCCAAAACTTGTTGGCTTCAAAATTCGATTTTCAGAATAAACATTTGACTGGAAATTGTATCACATGAAGTGTTGCTTCTAATCATAGATACTTTTATGTTTTACAAAGAAAGGTCAGGACCCTAACCAACAGATCCGGCTGCTTTGAAATTTAAATATTAAATGTACAGATTTTATTGATCAAGTGGATTTCAAATGGATTGACCACATGGAGGACCACATCTAGGGTACAGAGATCAATTGATTGAGTCAATTCTAATATGTTCTTTAATACCCACCAGTGTAACCCAGCAGTTTATGCATGTCTTTTTTTTTATTATAGTCCTAATTGTGTAAAAGTTACCGATCATAAAACAATATGATGGGTGATATTTTGGGCTACTGATACAAACTGAAATTTCACATGCTCATTTGTGCAGTTCCTTTCATTCTCTTATTCCCTTCTGTAAATGTTATGCTCTCTCTCAAGGTGCGAAGTAAAGTTTAATGTAATCCATAGCAGCCAATCAGAGGTCTATTCTCTGATTTCATGCTTGCAGTAAACCAAAAACTGTCTGTTTGATGTGGAAAACTGCATACCCACCTATCATCAACTCATTTTAATGCCTTAATAAAAAAAACCTACAACATCATTACATTAGGATTTGTTATTTCTAGCAAATATCAGAGTTATACAATTTCCAATAGTTTTTGTGACTTATGGCTTCCATTTGTGTCTGTGTCCCCAATGGGTGACATTCTCTGATGGATCTCTTGTGGCACATGCTTTTTCATGCAATCTACAAAAAACACCAATTCTGATATAGTTTTAACTGTTGCCAGTCCTTCTTGGCACACTGACGTGGTGCCAAAGTCTACCCAAATACCAAGAGGTATAAACGTAATTGGTTTTTCTAAAATGATGTTTCATTTTAAATCACAGGACACATAAGTGTTCTATAACAGCCCATGATGGGATTAAACTGCCAGTAATCACCTTCCTCCACAGTGGAGTCCAACTGAGTTACTTTGATGACAAGCAAGTCCACTCTCTCCTGCAGGGAATTCATCCTCATATAGAAACTGTTTGCTTCATTAAAAAGCTCCCCAAAGATGTCCTCTGCATGCCGACCTGCGTCACAGGGAAGAAAAATGAAGAGAGGAATCTAAGCTGGTTAACCATGTGCTGGAAATGAAGTTGAAATCTTCTTATTGTCAGTCACACATTGCTGTACCTTAGAGGGAAGCGATCAATGCAAAAAACACTGAAGCTGCTATTCCTCACTTGTATATAAGTGTTCAAGTTACAGGACCTGTCATCATTATCCTTACTTCACTAGTGAGTCACTGACCAAGAACAAGCATGTGGCGAGCCAACTGACATGATACCTAGTATGCACAGCTGGCTTCCAGGTAAGTGTCTACCTTAGTAGTTCCCAATGGATTAGGATGTCAAAATCAAAAACAGTATTTTATCTACAAGTCTAAAAAATAAAAAAATGAACTTCCCTAGCAATCGCAGAAAAGTAATGTACTCTGCTTGAATTTCCCTGCCTCATCCGTCATTGATGACGCCTGCATTGGGAAACTGACGCCCCTCCATTATATACCACCAGAAGGGGTGGTTCCGGACTCCCCGAATAGCTGTGACTGTATAGAGAATCGCAGCAGCTTTCCAGGGGTGTGGTCGGTTGTTACGATTTCTTTCAAACAAACTCTGAACTGACTTGAGACTTTGTCTCAATCGCTAGGGAGGTTAAAGAAGCCTGTTTAGGGATAAGGGGATAAGCCCCCGCTGTCTTTCAATACTAGTGACATCCCTGTGGGTCACACAGTTGTCGAGTAAGTAAAAGTTGAGGACCAGCTAATAAAAAGCTTGTGTCAATTATATAATTTAGAGTTACATGACTGTTAACTTATAAGAGAAAATCCTTTTGAATTTAGTCAACCCCCATTAAACACATGCCCAATATGTTCACCCAGAGCTCATCATTGTTGCATCTTCTCACCAATAAAACACTGTTTGTGAGAACATTCTCAAAGCCAGTGGTTCCTAAACTGGGAAACGTTGTTGTGGTATTCCGGGGGGAGGCGGCTGGGGTACTGAGGGATGGACAACAGGAAGCCAACCATGGAGGAACTAGCTGCAGACAGTAAGTCAAGTGCATGAAATTTGTGTCTCTGTCTCTGTGTCTTTGTCTCTATGTGAATCATACATATCTCTGCATGATTGGTGTTAAAACCAAATAGAGTTACATGAGTTGTATTTCAAATAAAGTCAGAGGACCATTTTACACTAGTACTAGTGCACGATACTGCAGAGCAAACACAGCCAGTGTACAATGGCCCTCAACCTGTGTAGCTTGAATGGGGACGGGGGCTTGATAATGTTCCTATCTAGAAAAAGGGGGGCCCTGCAGGAAAAGTTTGGGAACCACTGCACCCTATCTGTCCTATGTATTGCATTACCTGTCCTCTTAGCTATTCTTGTCATTCTCTGTTAACCTTCCATAGAGTATTATCTCACCCAAAAAATAGCTCCACTGTCTGAAAAGTACAACTTGACACAAAATGTTTTTTCTAGTCCTTTTTTTTTTGGTCTTGAGTCCTGTCCCTGGGGTAACTGTACATGTAATGCTGCATTGTGGGCAGCAATATAAAGTTTTTAACTCTTGAATTTCTGCTGAAATATGTTGTTGTGGCTTCATTGGAGGAATTCCCCATCACTTCCTGTCCAACCATTCATAAAGAGGTAGCCCTGCCCATCACAAGCAAAGAAAGTATTCAAAACTCCCTTGGCTGGGTGAGGTTTTAATGTGAACTTAGTATCAGGTATTTTCTTTATGTTCATGTTCAGTATTGGGAGGTTAAAAAGGTAGATATTCATGATGGTCATCATCTCTGCTCAGGCATCATCCAAACAATCTGCTTCCTGGACTGAGAAGACAGCACAGATATGAGATAAATTGTGGTTTAGGTATCACCCAGGGCCAATATCTACTCCCTGGAATGAAATAATGGCTTAGATAGTATGATATAAAACCTGGTCCCTGAGAAGTTCTTGGCAGCGTTCACAAATTCACAGCCCCTGCTACAGCCTCTGACCTTGTACATTCTGGAAGAATGACCAAAAAGAGGAGAAATGCTTTTCATTTAAAGTTTTAAACCATGTAGACTTGTGTGATTCTCATTCATTAGCCCAATTTACTTGATTTCTCATTGATTTGATTTTAATTATATAGACCCTAGGTGCCCAACCTGCGGCTCTCCTCCTTCCTCCACTTGCGGTCCCCAAAACCTTACTGTTCATGGATAGGGCATAGGAACTCATATTGCATCACATAACCTCTGAATCAAAATGTGCATCACCATACTACAGTGTTACCCAATGCTTGAAGTATCATTAAAAATAAGTTTTGTTATTTAAAAATGAAAATTAATGTCTTTTAGCTATGTCGGCTGTCATTTCCACATTAAAAATGTGGTCAGTATATGTGGTCAAGTCAGTATAGATTGAAAGTTTTATGTGCAGCGGCCCTTTAGTGATGCAGAGTGCAGTTGCCCACCACTAATATAGACTGTGAGATCTAAGAAAAGTTATCCATAGATCTTCTAGTTTTGTAAAGCCAGCTCTGCAATGTTAGGATTTGTCTGTGACAACCTAAGGGTTACTTGTAAGCATATCACCTGTCAATGACAACAATGGGAATGACGTAAATACCGATGTACTTACTTAGACTACCTAGCTGTTTTATGATGGCGGCGAGGGTGCTGTTTGTGACACATTCCAGCTCACTGGTGACTGCATCTGGCACAATTCCTCGGCATAAATGCCGCGGCTCTATATTTCTTTTTACCAAAGGCATTTTCTCCTGTTGAGCTCAGCTGTGAGAAACATCAAAGGGCAACTGAAACAGATAAATAGGATACAAGCAATATGATATTTTCAGCAAGCTGTTACAACAAAATAATAAAGGTCAACATATTGAATTACAGGTTTGGCAATAAATGTTTATAGCACATACTAAATAACAAACAATAGCTTCAGTGAAATAACCTTTACACTTTTTTAAAGAAGGACAGAAGATATAGTGAATGTTTTTTGACCGGATGATTTATATACATACAAAGTGTGCTTTGTTATTAATAAAAAGATACTGGCTTTAATAGTGCAAAAAGCATAAAACAATATTGTTTTTTATATGACTGTTATACTGGGGTCATCAGTAAGCATTTCTTTTTGATTAGTTTGCTCGATCCTCATTTACTTGGTAGTCATATATCTGGCAGTTCCCTGAGCAGCCTGTAGATGGTGCTGCCAGCGCATGAACCAGTGGAAGTAGAGACTACTGAGTACCATTTCTACTCACATTGCTTGGTGATGATTTGTAGTCCACATATTAGGTATTTACTTATATAGCCATAGTAAGAGTCTTTATGTCCTGGTATGATGGCATGACCCCTATTATGGTATGGTTTTTGGGTAAAGCTGGCCACATACCTTTAGATCTCTCTGTCAGATATCCTTTAGATCTACCAACAACTATGTAGTGCCAGGTCCTCTGTGATTGAACACAGGTAGACTTGATGGTTTAGAAAGTCCCTCATATTACATGGTTTTGGTAAAAACAAAAGGAGATCTAAAGGAAATCTGACCGAGAAATCTAAAGGTGTATAGGGACCCTAAGGCAGATTACTACATTAACATTTACCAGATGTATAATTACTTTATATAACTGTTGTAGTAGCCTAAATGGTAGGTATAATAATGCATATGGTACAATGGTCAATATAAACAATCAAGTGACTCTTATTTTCAGATCACATTGTCTCCATCTTTTGAAAATAATTGACAAACAATATTGCTATAAAGCAGTATGACAAACAATTGCTATAGGTCAATATATAAATAGAGTGTTTTGTGAACCTTTACACATTTGTACAGTTTTATTTTCAAAAGATCGAAAAGGGCTTATATACATCATTTCTAACCTTTTAAATCCTATCCTCCCCAAATGCAGTCAATCCTTCATCAACATATATGTGTTTTATTGTTTATATATAATGTTTAAATTGGACTGGGTTTTAAAATGTCATTATTGTAATTTCTTTTTACTATCCACAGGTAGACAATTGTTGGTTCTTTCTTTGATAATTCCCTATTATATAGAGCAATTAATTGACCCTACAGCTCATTTTTAATAATAGGATTCCAAAACTGTGACTCCTGACTGCTGAAAAGGGGAGCTGGCAGTTTATATGATTCTTCCACAATATGCTAATACTTGGCCCTAAGCCTGAACCAGAGCTGCACACCATTTGCAGGCACAGATGGCCATGTATGCCCACAACTAGTGAGAATCCAGATCTCAGACAAGACAAGTATTTGTAGTTGATGTTGTATTTTCTAATAATACAATTGCACACAAATAACACAAAAGCCCAATATGGGTATAGACAGGCAGATTCCTGCCCGAACACATAAGGTTGGTAGAGGAATATACTAATTTGTTAATAAATTGTGCCAACCCAGTGTATGTATAGATCATCAATTCCCTAATTGATGGCTTGCCTCCAAAGCGTAAAACTAAAAGGTTTTTTTCGGCACTAGAGGTCCAGGTTTTAAGTGGAATATAACAATATACAGTACAATTTTCAATAAAAAGTCTTTAATGTGATTGGACTAATTTACAGTCTATGACATACATCGATACATGTGTGGTATATCATACCAAGATACATGTGTGGTATATCACACATCGATACATTTGTGGTATATCATGCCAAGATACATGTGTGGTATATCATACCAAGATACATGTGTGGTATATCATACCAAGGTTCACCGTACAAGAACAGTACATAATAAAATTTTCAACCGTACAGTAGTCTTTAAATGCATTGTACCATCAGATGTGGCATATTTGCGTTCTAATCTTACTCCTACATGTTTCGCCCACCTAGGGCTTCGTCAGGGAGAGATGGCTCTACGGGTATATATATATATACAGTGCTGCTTGAAAGTATGTGAACCCCTCAAGTGGTGTAGATG
>CM070040.1:41274846-41295484 GCA_036250615.1 Ptychadena robeensis
AGTGACCATGTCTGGAGGGTTCACATACTTTCAAGCAGCACTGTGTATATATATATATATCTATATATATCTATATATATATATATATATATATATGTTGGTATCCCATATACATGTCCACATTTCCAAGGTGCATTTCATATATGGTCTAATACGTTAAAAAATTCAGGGCATTCAATACAGAATATACACATGATCACAAAACATAACACAACAAATTAAAATGCAATCTACCTGAGATGGCATATGAAAGCTCAACTGTATGCTTGCTAGTAACCGGATGTGCCACATGGGCTGTGGGGGATCCTCACTGTGGCATGCTCTAGGGGTGCTTCTCTTCAGCAGGGACAGGGAGGCTGGTCAGAGTTGATGGTAAGATGGATGGAGCCAAATGCACGGCAATCTTGGAAGAAATCCTCTAGGAGTCTGCAAAAGACTTGAGACTGGGGCGGAGGTTCACCTTCCAGCAGGACAACAACCCTAAACATAAAGCCAAGGCAACAATAGAATGGTTTAAAACAAAACATATCCATGTGTTAGAATGGCCCAGTCAAAGTCCAGATCTAAATCCAATCGAGAATCTGTGGCAAGATCTGAAAACTGCTGTTCACAAACGCTGTCCGACTGAGCTGTTTTGCAAAGAAGAATGGGCAATGATTTCAGTCTGTAGATGTGCAAAGCTGGTAGAGACATACCCTAAAAGACTGGCAGCTGGAATTGCAGCAAAAGGTGCTTCTACAAAGTATTGACTCAGGGGGCTGAATAATTATGCACACCCCACTTTGCAGTTATTTATTTGTAAAAAATGTTTGGAATCATGTATGATTTTCATGCCACTTCTCATGTGTACACCACTTTGTATCGGTCTTTCACGTGGAATTCCAATAACATTGATTCAAGTTTGTGGCTGTAATGTGGCAAAATATGGAAAAGTTCAAGGGGGTGAATACTTTTGCAAGTATTGTATAGGTAAAATAGCATCCAGGGAGAGTTCAGATGATTACTGTATGCAAAATGGTTGTGTGCTATCCATCTATTGATATGTATTTTCATGAGAGTCATAGCATGCATGTGAGAATAGAGATTGTCAAGGCAATGCTGACTTTTTGACATTAGCATGCAAATTGTAAACAGACAGAAACTAAGACAATCAATTGCAGAATTATCAGTGCTTGATTGGCATAGTTTCTATCCTCATACAATTTACATCAATGTTAGAATTTCTTATTGAGCATCTCTTTTTGAGAAGATACCAGAAGACATTTGTCAGTGGACAAAAAAATTAAATGCGTAAAGCCAAATTGTTTTGTAGGTTTGCATAGCTTTTAATTATATAAGTTAAACATGTACAGTGCATCCGGAAAGTATTCACAGTACCTGTTCCACATTACAGCCATATTACAAAATGGATTAAATTCATGTTTTTTTCCTCAGAATTCTACACACAGCACTCCATAATGATTACATGAAAAAAGATTATTTAAGTTTATAAAAGAAAAACAAAAAACAGGGAAATCACATGTACAAAAGTATCCTCAGCCTTTTCTAAATACTTTGTTGATGCACCTTTGGCAGCAATTACAAGTCTTTTTGAGTATGATGCCACAAGCTTGACACACCTCTCCTTGGACAGTTTCATCCCATTCCTCTTTGCAGCACCTCTCTTTGCAGCTCCATCAGGTTGGATGGAAAGCGCTGGTGCACAGCCATTTTATGATCTCTCCAGAGATTTTCAATTGGATTTAAGTCTGGGCTCTGGCTGGGCCACACATAGACATTCACAGAGTTGTCCTGAAGCCACTCCGTTGATATCTTGGCTGTGTGCTTAGGTTCGTTGTTGTAATGAGACTGGGCAAACAACCCCTATCAACACCAGAAATCCAGGTAACAATCTATATTGGGTAATCCAAAAACAAGGCAAGGGTCACACGCAAAGATCACTCCAAGAAAGCACGGTACAAAAGAATAAAAGGAGAGTTTAGGCAAGAACCAAATCAAGTCGGGTCACTGTTTGTAACAAGGATAAGTGCTGACAGACAAGGAACACAGTAGCAACTCAGTAGCACAGCCATGCACACTGCTATACAGAGGTTATAACGGGCAATGGTGTGCAAGACCTTATTAAGTCTTATTAAATGGGCAGATTGCCCAACCACATTGTGCCATCTGGTGCCAAAGGATTGGGAAATGATTAGCTGGTAAATCTCCTGCATCTGGTTGGGCTGCAGGAAATTCAAGCTTAACATGTCCACCTGGTCTGTGCTGTTTTAAACACATCCATATGGGGTCTGGGGATGCAGCTCTTGCCAAATGGTAAGTCAGCCAGAACTACATTCCACCATCAGGGCAGTGAGACATGTCTGTACTGTGTTGAACACCCTATAGACTCTGGGATGCCGTTTGACCCCAAAAGTAGTGTGGGCAGACCAGATCCCTATACAAGAACAGAGTCTGGTGATAAGTGGTGCCTGGTTTGTTCCATTCAGGATGCCTGACATTTATACCAAAGAGTTAAATTGTTTGTCTCTTCAGACCAGAGAATTTTGTTTCTCATGATCTGAGTCAGGTACCTTTTGGCAAACTTTAGGAGGGCTGCCATGTGCCTTTTGCTTAGGTGCGGCTTCCGTCTGGCCACTCTACCAGGCCTGATTGAAAAAATACTTTAGAGATGGTTGTCCCTGTGGAAGGTTCTCCCTTCTCCACAGAGGACCTCTGACTAAGGCCCTTCTCCCCCGATCGCCCACCTGGTGCTTTTGAACTTCTTTCACTTACAGATGATGGAGGCAACTTTCAAAGTAGAAGACATTTTTTGTGATTTGTGCCTGACATGAACTGTCAACTGTGTGACCTTATATAGACAGGTGTGTGCCTTTCCAAATCCTGCCCAATCAACTGTATTTACCACAGGTGGACTCCAATTATGCTGCTCAAGAATGATTAGAACAAACAGGAGGGTCTCAGAGGGATCACCAGTTTGCAGTTCATGTAGGATACCCCAATCTCCTCTGCAGTCTTCACCTTAAGCCAAGCCCGCCCCCCCCCCCCCTTGGATGGGAGACAAGAAGAAAAGATACGTCTACCTGACTTAAGGCTGCCATACACACCGCGAGTAGGTCAGACAGACCTACTCCGATATGCACCGGAATGCAAACATTATGACGTCATCACGTTTGCACCCCGGTGCATTATGAGGCCCCTTCAGTCGGCCGGCACCCTTTGTGTGCCGGCCATAAGCTTCAATGAAGACGCCAGTCTTCATTGAAGCTTATGGCATCGGCTTGCATCGGCCAGAGAATATCGGACATGTCCGTTCTCTGGCCGGCCAAGCTGTGGGATGCACGCCCGTCGGTCAGGTTAAAAATCGGCCGCTTATCGGCATGTGTATGGCAGCCTTAAGGCACACAGAGTACCTCATCTGAGAGCTGACACTGATAAAACCCTCAAGGGACCCCTAAGAAGCAAGTACAGAGCACAAGGGTTAATGGAATAGTAGTCCAGGTACACAGCAGTGGTCATACATTGAAAATCAGCCCAACAGACACTATATCCAACAAACAGCAATGACAAAACGAAGAACCCATCAATCCAGGTATACTGACACTATCATGGCCAGGGCTGCCATGCACCATCCAGGTTAATATAGGGCAGGAAATGCTAGAGGCCTATTAACAGGGGCAATGGGCTACCTTTTATTGCACTCCAGATCTCCCCATGCCTGTAGAAGGTGGACACAAAAACCTGGCATGCATAATGATGATTCAATTTTCTCACCCCTGATCCCCAGCACCCCAGCGCCACTGCGCTGAGCTCCTCACAGTGTCTGGCATGGATACTCCTTCTTCAGCTGTTTACAATTTTTTTGTTTCTTTTTCCCTGCTTTCACTTTGTGTCCAGTAACAGACATTGTATCTGGCAGACCTCGTGGCCGCCGGCATTATTGCAGCCTTAACCCAATCAAGACTGGAAGCTAACACTGAATGTAAAATGGCGGCTCCCACAGACGGCAGCAGGATAGGTAAATTTTTTTAGGTTTTTGAGCAACTTTAAGCTATTGGGATGGTTTAGAGGTAAGTAAGAATGTAATGTAATTTTTTGGGTGTTGTTTTATTTTTGAGTTTAGGTGCGCTTTAATAACAATTTATAGGTAGCCATATTCGATATTTCTGATTAATTGACTCAAAATCTATATGTTTAAGTTAATCAAATGGGAAGTGATTCCTGCCCCCCAGGTATAATCGACCAAAAGTGATCGAAATCAAATATAAAATCGATTGAGCAGTGATGAGACATGTTGGTAAATATTAGTAGATTGTATAAGTATCTGACTATGGAACATGCGCTGTAAAATACGCTTCCTGGCACGGGGGGGGGGGCATCTGGGGAGCATTAATGACGTTGCTAAACAGACGTACGTGTGAATGCAAATGAATCGATCGATTTAAAAACAATCACACTATGTGGTGGTACAATCGATCGATGTTAGACTGACAGTTGATATTTAAATCAAACAAAACCATCAAATCGAAGATTGAATGTGCAAAAGTCAACCTGTGTATGGCTACCTTAACAATGGACAGAGATAGCAGGAATACGTACACTATGTCCCCAGTTCTTTGAGTCTTATTCACAAAACAGACATTCAGTGTCACGCCGTCTGCTGCTGCATAATAACCTACCAAGGTACTGTAAACTCCATATGCCACATAGTAGTGATCACAAAAAAAGCACAGCTAATTCCCACTCATAGACTCACATCCATAAGAATAGAGAAACACTGCATTTATTGGAAGAATCCATATCAATGTGATTTACTATAAGAACTTTTGTAAACTTTATTGTAAAAAAAAATAAAAAAAATCTGTCTACCCACATATTATTGCGGTAATTCCACAGATGAAGCCTCATGAGCCTCATGTGCCAATCACTGAAGGTCAGAACCCATTCCATCACTCATTCTGGAAATCTGTGCTCCTGTGTTTGCTATGTACGTGTCTCTATAGGAGTTTTATGATTATACTGACTGGACAAAATCCTTTAGTGTTCAATAATAATGCTCTCCAAGAAAACAGTTTTGCTTTTGTCTTGACATAGTGCCTCATACACAGGGGTGCACATAACGTTTTAAGTGAGCTCCTCAGATGAGTACCAGGAGATGGTGTTTGGTACTCACCCCATTTGTAGGGTGGTCTTTAGTGATGAGCAGCATAGGCAATATTCGAATTCGTGATATTTCGCGAATAATTCTACTAATATTCGATTCTATATTCGGAAATTCGAATATTCGCGGTAATACCATGGATTGCGAAAATATGAATGGTCACATGATATGTTTATTTTCGCAATGCGAATATTATTTTCGCAATACATGGCCATATTGCGAATATTCAGAATTGCGAATATCCGCCGAGATATTCGAGATATTGGCGAATTCTCGAATTGCCGATATTCGCGAAAAATATTCGGCATTCGAATATTCGGGCTCAACACTAGTGGTGTTCCTCACTGTCCTCTGCATCAGCTTCCTACATGGTAGATTCTACTGCCGATGGACCTTCCTATTCCTGCTAATCGCTGTCTTAGTAACTAACCCCTGAGATTTTACTTTTACATATGCCTACTCTGACTGTCATCCCCCAGATCTCCAACACCCTTAGATTATTAATTTACATTCCCAATTTCACACCCCTAACTGCATATTTCATAGTTATTCATGTTTCCCTGCAGTTATCCAAGTGACATAAATTGTATACATGTAACATGAGTATTATATAATATGTTATGGAGCCAATGTTGTTTTTTTCTCACATTCCCTGCATCATCGATGATGCCAGGGATGCTAAGGGGGAGGATGGAGGGTAGAAAATTTGGGCAATTGCCCATAGCATGATTTTAAAAGAAGGGCACTACACCCGAAACCCTCGGAAGGTTAAGCGTAAGAAAGCATTTTTATTGTATCAGATGTGCACTTATGGTATGGATGGTTTTACAGAATACAGTACAGTATACGTAGTACGCAAATCTGGCGCCCACCTGTATAAATGTAATAAAATGGTTTGAAAATGTTAACAGATCCCTACTGTGTATGTGAAATTTCACATACACAAGAACTAGATGGCAACTTCCCTTCAAACATTATTGATTAGGCCCGTATTGAATTTTCAGTATCACACGGCCTCGTCTTTACCGACAGCATAACATTCACTACAAGCAGCACAGACGTTGAAGCACAGGCACAGAATGATTTATTCTTTCAATGATATTGCACAGTTAGAATTATCTAGGCCACTCTGCCTAATATTGATTGTAAAAGCACAGTGAGTCATTAAGTAGCTTTGGCTTTCACTAGCAAAGCTGTAAATGTTATTAAGAGTAAGAAATGACTGAAAGAACTCAGAGCAGCACACACACAAACATATATAATGCGTGCATTCAACAAAGTAACATATTCAGGATGTTTATGTCTCCCACTGGAATACTGGTAATGAATCTTTGTTGTGTGAGGCCTTTGATGGAAACCCTCCCTAATAGAAACATAGAGTGACACCTTCCTATTCTCTGAATCCTTATAGCTCCGTTAGCTGCTGCAGTCCTATTTATTTTTTCAATGACGGCCTTAAATAATTGCGTCCAAGAAAAAGGGAGTCCTCATTTTTCCTTCTTGGACGCTAGTAAGTCATGACAGTAAGACCCCCATATCCAATGAGCATGAGCCATGATCCCTCTTCTTAATCTGTAAATGTAAATGGCAAGTGATTGTCAAGGGAGAAACTTACTATTCCAATTTAAAAGCTTTTTCACCAATTTGTTCAGCTTGTTCCATGTTCCTGTGCCAGTGCTGCCCCAATCTGTTTGGGGAGCACACCCTTCTGTCTATACAAGGGAATACATATCCCAGAAGCACTTGTACAAGTTACTAGCTGCACATGTATGCACAAAAAAGTAACTCTAGAGTGCAACAGCTAAGGTAGCCACCCCAACGTAGGAAGTGCCTGGTACACATATTAAGGCTGTTTTAAAGAAAGAAGTTAGCAGTAAGTACAAAGAAACACATAAAACTAACACAAACTAACACAAATGTATGTATATGGTTTTTGGTTTAATACCCTTTAAATCCCTAGGGTCAAAGCTCCTATAGTCATTAATAGATATAACTGTTCTGGAAGAGTTCCACCTACAATAGTGTAACTGATTTTATCCATATTACAATACTGCAGCTTTTTCTGAATGTCAGACAATAAATATTAACACACCATTGCGCTCAGCTTGAAAGGAAATACAGTCAATATTGAGCTCTCACCAATGAATATGACTATAGCTGCTACTCCTCCAGGACTCATAAATGTTCTACATACAGCAATAAATCACAAGTAAAAGGGGCTCTGAGGGGAGAATTATAGATAATTACTGTGCAGTGAAATATGAAATGTTGTCACCTTGTAATGTTGTAAAGCTAACGATGAGTATAAAGTATAACTAGAAGCAATTTATCTCATATGTCTGGATCATATCCTCTAACATCAATAAGGGAAACTAGCTTTTGTACAATTGTATCCAATTTGGAGATCCTATGACATTGCCAAAAACTAAACTGAGATTATTCCAGAGCAATATGTATGCAGTCCTCCTATATGGATTGGAAACATGGAATTGGACAGTAGAGATATTTATATAACATATATAACATTACATATACATATATAACATTTTAGTGGTCAAATGTAATTTCCAAGAAAGAATTGTGTAAAAACTAGCGGACAACAAGTGGACACACAGATCAAATTAAAAAAGTGGAAATGGATTGGCCATACTCTTCGCAAGGACAAAAAGAAGAAAGTGGAATGCCCCAAGGCAGTAGAAAAAGAGAAGGACTGAAAAAAACTGGAAAATAAAAGAAGGAAGGGAGATCATAGACCAATAAAGAAAAAAGCAATGCCCTTTGCGGCAGTGGAAAACATAGGACTTATATCCATTGGCAGAGGGTAGAAACTCCTGTACTGGATGGCCCTCTAAGGAGTTTCACTACTAACTAATATCTATTATTATAGGGACAGGATACCATTGTTCTTGGTATTGGTAGAAGCTCGTTCTAGCTAGCCTCCTTCACTGAATGGCCCTACGGAGTTCCACACCTAGACCATTAGAATACTGATTTCCCATTCCCTCAGTTAGTTCATTGCATAGCTGAAGTCCAACTGCAAACACTTTAGATACACAGTTGCAATGGTATATAGATGGGTGAAAGGTTCAGAGTGTGTTACTAAAGGTCTGGGCCAAAGTGAGGCAAGCCAGGGGAAGTTAGCAGAGAAGTAGATGAAGGGGATAATAGTTAAATAGGAAAGGGAAGAAATTGAAATGAACTACTATCAATTTCCTGAAAATAAGGGGGCATTCACATGGGTGTCTGGAAATGCCATGTTTCCAGCACAAAAAGCACTGAAGTCGGGAAGATGGGACATGAGCCATCCCCCAGTCACTTTTTGGGTGTCTGCCCGAAATCGATAGAATGGGGCATAAGTAAAGAATGATGCCTAACTAAAGTAAAAGGTGGTAAAGTCTGTTTAATCATAAATTATAAATGCAGAAGCGGCACTCAGTAGATACTGCAATCTTTCTTGTCTATGAATTATTTAATACCAGCGGAAGGGGTAAAATGAATAGATGTGAGTAGACTGAAGAGAGAAAAAAGCAGCTACCATTGGGGATCAGAGCAGGAAATAAAAAATTAGCACTCCAACAACTGAGATTGGGCTACATGATACAATACTAATTACTGTTACCTTGGCGTGTCCCTGTCATTGCTCCATAAAAACCTCAAACAGGAAATAACTTTACAGCATTTAATTATTAAACAACGTTGGGCTTCTGGTTACCATTGTATTTCATTGACTTCACTTCAGAGAAAACCATCACAGTGTTACAAATCAAACATGCACTTCCCATTTTATTCGCTCTGCTAAATTTATATTTTTGGGTCAACAAACAGCAGAGTTTGATTAAGAGATAAGGTGAGCCGGCACTAATATAGAAGAGTTCTGAGGGTGTAAATGATATACCTATTTACCTATTGTTATAATTTAAAATGCAATGTGTAATGACATTTTTATCTTTTTCTGCTTTTATTCCGAATCTAATCTAGCTGGTAACACCTAATATCCTAGTGTGACAGTTACTGTGCAACTACGAAGAAGTAGCGTTGTCACTGAAGACTGCTCACACTTTTTTTGGACATATAGATGCTTGAATGTTAAGCCCGAGTATTGATGTATATATCAGGAATAAAGAACAAATGTATTAAAATATCATTAGCATATACATATGAATATTTTATTACTGTTATTAATAGTACTAGATGATGTCAGATGTACGACCAGATGTATATACAGCAGGTAGTATACACATGTGCATAGTACATATATATGTACACAGAGGTGGATAAGGGGTGTACACAGTAATATTGGAAACATGAGGAAGGAAAGCCCTGCCCTTGTCAGCTCCCTGTCTATGGAGATGTAAATTATGCCGGTTTAGCCGCCAACTCTTCCATGTGGTATATAGCTCAGGCCATTAATCATGCTGCCAGCCATCATTATTGTATGGTGCCTCCTTCATTTCAGTCTGGATAGGCACAGGTTGGTTTTCTGCTGTCACTGTTGTTTGATGATCTTGCTTTAGGTAAAAACACTAAAGGAATATTAACCAAGAGCATATGCCTAACTAACCTTTTCACAACCAGAGTATACAGATTCATAGATGCTCTGCCCAAATCTAGCAGTGGTAGTCAACTTGGTAACAAGTCTACAACTAATCTGCCTGTCAGAATAATAGTTTCATTGTTTGTAAGGACATTTATTTAATGCACTTATTTACACACTTTCCTGGTTTTATGCTGACAGATTGGTACAGTAAATAGACTTTAAATGTCTAGAGTTACTGTAAGTATCCAACAACATTATATAGTACTCACAATTGCTAATGACCTTTCAGGTTATACTGTTGTAGTCCCAACTCATCCTCCTCCTCTATAGAACATATGTTGTATAGCCAGAGCTCCTAAAACTCTTCTGACACAATCACTAACAATTGTTGAGTAATAATAATTTCCTGTGCTGGCCCTTAGAGGGATCAGCAATGGCAGATAGAAGACTTTATAAGTGCATTGTGCTTTGCACATAAAGAAATAATGTAGCCTATGTGGGCTATGCCATTACTAACCGACCATGGACCTCATCTGCTGGGTGGATACAGCTTTAGCTGGGAAGTGGATCATAGTGTCAACATTGAGTGCATATATAGCCCACCCCATTTCATGGTTGAAGGCCACTTGGCAGCTTAGCATTCTAGATAGGTATTACCTGGGACAGACTGATGTTCTCAACAACAGCCCTCCCCACCAGCCATGATATCTCTGCAATGCACAGAAGTCCCAGTGAGCAACTCCAACAAAACAAGGTATATATTGAAATATGTCAGTAGCATGTAGATAAGATGAAATGAAGGAACCAGGAGAGGCAAATATGTTGATTTTACTTCATTTTTATTACAAGAATGTGCATTGATAATACCCTAGAACAGTGGCTACCAAACTGGGGGGCGGGCCCCCTGGGGGGTGTGAAGGTATTCCAGGGGGTTGCTGGCCCTCATTCTTAACCTGTGTTTAAATAGGGAGGGGGGGGCTCGATAATTTTCCAAAATAGAAAAGGGGGGCCCTGCAAGTAAAGTTTGGGAACCACTGCCCTAGAACAAGGACAACCATCCATTCTAGTCTTGAGAATGTTTTATTTATCATTTTGTTACACTTCAGCAAATTGAGTTGTTGGCCTAAAGGGTAAGACAGCAAAGCTGTGTCGTGATTGAAATTTCACCATATAGGTATATGTGAAATAAATCTGGCATCTCCATATTCTTCCTGTTTCCTGTTGTAAGCATAAACCCTGAGCTGCCAAGTGCATGCGGTGGGTATTGGATTTGTAATAAAGTCGAGGCACTCAAGCAAGGAACTGCTTGTTTCACATTTGTTGCTCCTCTTACAGCGTGAAGCATGTTTAATAGCTTTTCAAATTTAATTTTCAGAGAATCTGTTCCAAAGAAGGCACGTTTCACAGAATACAAGCTACAGGCACATAATAGACTGGCTGAGTGTGTTATACTAAATTAATTTCTGTGACAGAACCTCTACCTAATTAAAGAGTCCATGACATGTGATATTCAGTGTGGCAGCAGCAACAGAGGTCTTGTTCTGTGAATAAATGTTATTAACAGCCTGCAGGTTAGCACACCCTCTATAAGAAAATATGCAGATACTGCTAATGAGGGCTCTATAGATATTCTGTTCAACTATTTGTTCAACCGACCAACAAGGTAAATTGTATCAAAACTTGAAAACTAGAAAAATGTAGTGAAATATATTCTACAAGTTGCGAAGATATTAAGTGTTACTAGGAATTGTCAACCCAAACAATGCAATCATGAAGTTGACTGTTTAATGCTTAACAGGTCTCAAAAAACAAAATTTGAAGGTCAATCTAACAACAGCTGGTGTCAGAGTGAATGCATCAACCATAGAAAAGAGATGGTCCAACAAAAATTGCTCAAATAGACAGTTGGTCATCCATAGTAACAATATACATATTTGGTGCAATCTTAAGATAGAATTTAATGAGAAGAATCCAGTAGCATATTAGAAGATGTATTGCTCATGTTAGTCTAGGGGGCTTAACAAAAATTTTGCTTATGAAACTGTCTGTCTCCTGTTCTCTGAGCACGTCCTTTTCCTCAAATCTCTACAATGCAGAGCCAGAAAATACTGTGCAAACCCTCCTTTATCTGTGTGTTATACCCCTTATAATTAATAGTAGGCCACAGTTCCAGTTCACAGTTTAAATACACTGTATAAGATATGTCTACCCTTCATGGAACAGATACCACTTTCATATGAAAAGTGACATTTCAACTACTACAATAACATAAAAAAATTCTAAATACTATATATATATATATATATACAATGGAACCAAATTGAATTACAAACATTTTAGCTTTAACATACAACATATATACAACCAGAACTATTGTCAATGTCCAGGGGTGCACATAAGCAGTATGCTGGTACCCAAAACGGTCTAAAACCTAGCTCTGCATACCTTTATTTTGCTTCCTAAGCGCATCCGTGTACTACAGGAGAGATGCACGGATCTTTCCCCCCTCCTCCCCCCTCGTCTCTTATGAGAAGGAGCGTGCTTGTGTTGTGCTCTGAGGGCAAGTGCTCTTTAGTTACATCCGAAGCTGATATTGCAGATTGAGATAAGATTACAGCTCCTCCACTCTTATTTTTTATTGTTAAACATATACACTTTATGTCAATTGAATAACCGCAGGTAAACTTTAATAACTATAAAAAGTTGCAGTTAGAAGTGTCAAATTGGGAATGCAAATTACAAATTAAAAAAAAAATTGGACTTATAAGGGTGTTGTAGATCTGGCGGACGAAAATCAGAGTAGGCATATGTAGGGTAAAATATGAGAAAGAAAAAAGTTGCACTACTGAGATATGATACTGAGATATGTACTGAGATCTGGGTGTTCAAACGGTGTTGTACTGTGAGAGTTACATGTGACTTAAAGCCAGCTGGCGACCTGTGGATAGAGACAGCTAATCAGAGGATCAATCAAGAACAGGAAGGTCCAGCTGCAGCAGAATCTACCATGCAGGAGGCTGAACAGAGGACAGTGAGTATGGCCACCCTACATATGAAGTGTGTACCAAGCACCATCTCCTGGTACTCATCTGAGTATCTCACTAAAAAAATCAAAACATGTTTCCACTTACAATGTGGCATTCATGTGGCCAAAGTCACCAATAAGTACAGAACATCAAAATGGACCATCTCACCAAAAGTCTACAGAGATTCTTGGTGTTCTTATGGGAGGAGACTCTCCTGCTTAATAATTCCCTTCCAAAGAACTCAGAATAGTGAATAGTAATTACAGATTTTTGTTTCCAGTAGGCTAGGGACACTAGGAAAATGTGTTTCTGGTAAATTACACATATTATACAATGTTTTATTACAAAAATGTGAGGTAAGGGGTGTTTTGGGAGGTTCAGAACACATTTCTATTACGGGAAACGTCTGGAACTTGACTTACAACTAACCCTTAACTAATTATGTTTGTAAGTCAATGGTCCACTAAATATATAAATATATACACTATTTACTATAAATATTTTGTTTTTAAAGATGCCTGGCATGAACCCTTAAGTGTCTAATGCTTACAAATACAGAAAAAGTTGGGAAAGGCCAAAACAAGCCTATAATTATAAGGCTATGTTTCCATTATGTTGGGACCTCGACGTAGAAAATAGACTTACCTGCTCGGCGGAAGATTTGTCTTTACTGCACTGAGCCACTCCGCGATGTAAGGCTGAATGTAGTTGAGTACGTTCAGCCTCTGCACCAGCAATGTCTGTGAGATACGTCGGGATCGCCGCTAAGCGTATATATGGAAACAACACCTTAGTATTATTAGTTATGCTTCATGTTCGTAGTATGACGTTGGATATTGTCTTAATACTTAGGTACACTCTAACATTTGGAAAACTCCAGTTCAAACTATATCCTGAATATGTGATTAGATAAGTAGCGTATAATGATACTATAATACATGGGGGTGCAGCAACCACCATCCATGTAGGGGAATAAAAGGTATATGAGAAACTGGTGAGAGAACGTCTAAACATGACCTTCCAAGGAATCCAAAAGGACATTTGGATACCAGACATCACTTGGAAACATTTGAGCATATCAGGTCTCGGTTTACTTATATACAAAGTTAGTTATTTGGCATTTGTGGGATAGTGACCCAGATGTAACCTCACATTAATGTTTTCCCTTCTCTTTATCTGTCATTCACAGATGCTGCCAAGGGCTAATATTTATCTGTAATACATTCTGGATGTCAGCACCATAGCAACAGTTCATGAGGATAGAAAATATGTTAAGCTCAGTTATCTTGATCCTCATCCTATTACTGAGACATTATCAGATTTGTGGAAAAGGAAGTACATATCAGTAACAAGGAGAAGCAAGTTACTGGATTAATTAAGGATCAGTCTGCATTGATCAGAGGGCTAGTGTCTGACAACTCAAGAAGACATTCCCAGCGTACCTTATGTATCCAATTAAAGTATTCAAAATAATATATATATTTTTAAGGTTTAGATAGAATGGATATCTTATTCTACCTCTTTTCAGAGCTTCCATTTTCTTTCAATTTCAGATCTTATTTACTGGGTGGTAAGAGAAAATCTGCATCAGAAACAGACAACAGTAAAATGGTGACGGAATGTTTGCCATTTCCCTACATTCATTGAGATCTCTGTGAAAACTTCGTTACCAGACAGGAAGTAAAGGAATATCCTCACTGGAGCCCACATCTTTATAAAATAACCAGATATGGGGTGTTAATCCTCACTCCATCTAAAACTAATACAACTGTATTCATAAATACACTGTATTTTTATAAGGTTTTATTTGGTCATGGAAATGGGAGAAACATAAATAAGTGTAATTTCTATAGAAGAAAATAGTAGAGTGTTGTACCGTGTTAGCCATCGATAAATACAGCAAGTTTGGAGTTCAAGTGATACCGTTTATTGGCTAACTGAAGTCATATGACTTCAGTTAGCCAATAAACGGTATCACTTGAACTCCAAACTTGCTGTATAGAAGAAAATGTATCATGTATCTTGTCTTCTCCAAAAGCTCAGAAGTTTTATGGACTTTATTGGAGGGAGAACATAGCGTGCCATCAGTGAAATATAAACAGAACCAGCGCTCAAAGCCCAATCCTCTAGTAGTGTGCACTGAATCTGTTACTGAGCTCATAGACACCAGAAAAATCAGGGAGACTCAAAAACCACTGCAGAAGACACAGGCTTGGCAACTGACAGCCACTGCTGAAACCCAGGCTTGGCAACTGACAGCCACTGCTGAAACCCAGGCTTGGCAAATGACAGCCACTGCTAAAACCCAGGCTTGGCAACTGACAGTCACTGCAGTAGACCTTGGCTTGGCTACTAACAATTAGTGCAGAAGACCCAGGCTTGCCCCACTGATAACAGCTGCAGAAGGCTCAGATTTGGCTTGTGACTACCATTGAAGAAAACCCAGGCTCAGCCACTGACAACAACTGCAGAAGACACAGGGCTTGGCCACTAACAATCACTCCAGAAGATACAGGCTAGGCTGCTCACAACCACTGTAGAAAACTCTGGCTTGACAACTACTGCGGAAGAATGAGGCTTGACTACTAACATCCACAGCAGAAAACACAGGCTTGGCCACTAACAACCACTGGGGAGGAATCAGGCTTGGCCACTGGCCACTGGCACCCATAGAGGAAATGTATGATTGGTAGAGCAATACATATATTGGTATCTCATCCTTCAAAAGGTCAGATGGTGTAAAGTGATGAGAAGGAGAACATTGTTTGACTTTGCCATAACAAAAAGACAAACCAAATACTGAAATCCCATCCTCTGGTAGTGTCTATAAACTAGTACAATAAACCTTATCTGCCACCATCAGGGAGACTTAAGCCCCCATACACCTTACAATCTTTCCATGCAAATTTTTTTGTAATATGTAACATGTAATATGAGGACCTTTCTAATCCTTCCAATCACTATGTATTCTATCAGGGAGGCCACTATACTACACAGTTCTCGGTAGATCTAATGGAGATTGTAGATCGATCTAAAGGTGTATGGGGGGCTTTAAGAACCACAGTAGGAGAGTCAGGCTTGGTAATGAAGTAAATGCATACATTTATCTGGGAATAAGAAATTACCGTAAATATTTCTAGTGCAACGACTGTTAAATGTCCTAAGTAGTACCATTTAATCTTTCTACCTATTCTCCTTGACATAGCACATTTCCAGTTTGGCACTCATCCATATATTGGGTCTGTACTGTCTGTACAACATCATATTGACACTGAGTGCAGATTACATACAACAGAAGAAGACAGAAGCTAGGCACACATGGGTAGATTTGTAAAAAGATTCGAGTACAATCAATCACATCCAATATCATCACACTGATCGGAGTCAAGGTTGGCTAACTCCTGACTCCAATTTGCTCTTGGAGAAGTCATTAGGCTAGGGGATCACATACTTTTTCCACCCTGCACTGTGAATGTTTACCTGTTATGTAAATAAAAACATGAAAACATATAATGTTTGTGTAGTATTATTTTAAGCAGACTGTGCTTTTCTATTGGTGTGACTGATGAAGATCAGAGCACATTTTATGACCAATTCATGCAAAACTCCACATAATCTCAAAGGGTTCACATACTTTTTCTTTCAACTGTATATATGGCACATAACATGAAATTCAAATAACTATAACAATTCAAAAGAAGAGAGACTCTGTGGACAATAAACCATAAATAGTAAACTCGTGAGGAACAAATCACCGGCTCACATATGTAGAAAACATGAGTGGCTTACTTTGAAATCCAGCCCAGCTGTCGTAGCTTTAGAAATGAGAAAGCTTTTTCCTTTTTGCAACTGGTTCCTGCTTGCCCCGGGTATTGTGAGCAATCATGCCACTTGTTCAGGCATCTAATGTGCAAACTCCCATCACTAAGACATTTTGCATCCAAATAGATACATTGATATACAAAGTGCTATAAATACCCGCATACTCAGTGCTACAAATACCTTTTTCTGGAATATCAGTGGATGAGAACTGTAATGACATAAAGGAATTTTCCCCATAACAAGGCATCTACTTTGTGGCACATTGCTGCACACTTTTTTGTTTCTGCCACTAGTTCCTGACACATACACCCAATCAAACGTCGATGACTCCATTCAAGGACATATGATGTATGCAACATACATTTGTCTGATTTCACCTGCTTGTACTTTCACTGAGGATATATTTTGGATCTGAACTCGGGCAGAAAAAGCATTCGCTCCATTTGCCTTAGGGACGACAAATATGGTGATATACTTACATTATTCCCTTATCCTGAGGGCTTCCTCCTCATTTCCTGTCTCCACAAGGGGCTATCTATGGTCACAGATCTTCCAAGTCATCTTATACAATGTAGGACTGCATTTTATGGGTATGAAAGTAAAGCCCACAACATCCCAGAGCATCAGGAAGTGTAGGAGAAATTTGGCTATAGTTCCACTTTATGTACCATCCTGCAGGTATAACAAGCTGTTAACCCATACATCGGAGAGGGAGCAAGGGTAAATCTTTAAAAAAACAAAACCTTACCTGTAATGAGTAAACAAATTGTCACTGACACCTTGACGTCCTCTCTTTCCCTCTATTTACCTCTATAGATACCTTTTCACCATTAAAAACCAATACATACCATCTAGTGGCCATACAGATTAATGCAGTAAATTAACCCCTAACTCAGAGGTTCCCAAACTGGTGGTGGCAGTGGTGGCACTTGAAGCCCTCTGTATGAAAATCAACTGCCAGAAAGAGATCTGAGACAGATCTGCAGCACTCAGCTAATCATTGGCTCTACCAGTTCTCTTCTCCCTCTGCACAAAGTGCCCTCACCATTAGCAGGCAATAAGAAGCCTGACAGAGGGACAAGCAGGAAGCCGACCTTGGGGCATCAGAATGTAAGTACATGTAATGTGTGTGTGTCTATGTAAATGATTCATATCTCTGCATGATTGGTGCATCTCTATGAGTGTGATGCATGTTTCTGTATGATTGGTGTGTATGTATAAGGGCTTGAGTCCACTGCAGTTGGCCAATGTTTAAGGAAGCGTTACAGCGGTGAAGCATCCAGTTCATTGACATATAAAAGCTGTGGGAAAGCAGGTACCCCAATACAGACATGCCCATTAATGTTCAATAGATGTGCGGCACATTGTTGACAGTGGCGTTGTGCGCCGCAATGATGACAACATGAGGCCTTGCTTTGTAAACAAAGACAACGCAGAAGTGAATACCTTTCCAGTCAAGTGTTGTATGCATGCCAAATGCAGGGAACTTAGGGTTCACTTTGAAGTTCCATATTTGTATATATAGGAAGAGCTTTCAGTGCTCATGTATTCTCCCTATAAACTGTTGAAATAGGACATCTTGTGGGAATTATCTACTAGCAGCAAGTGCACTCTTTGTGTAGTACTGCAAAGCAGGAAGCAGAATCTATATCAGTAATACATTAACCCCCCTGCCGTTCCTGACAGTCCCAGCTCGTCCAGCTCTGCCCTGTCAGAGCAGCAGTGGACGAGCTGGGTCCATCAGGCAGAGATCGGAGACACAGGTGTACTCCCCATGCTCTCCTATGTAACCTGGCACACATGCAGCGCCATCTAGTGGTTGCAGTGCTAATTTACCTGATAAAGTTAATTATTGAAACCTTCATTATCTGATATTGTGAGTTATTAACAAAGCATATGAACATGTTATTATATTCAGGATGTCTATCAGACTCCTCTTTGGACATACTTTAAAAAAAAATTCCCATTAAAGTCTATGGTGCACTTTTGGTAGAGAAATGGCATGATGGCATGAGAACAAGGAAAGTTAAATATATCTTTAGTGGTCACGGTCCCCGCATGTCAGTAAGTTATGTGTATATATATAAAAATGATACCAACAACAGAATTTTTTTTATTATCAATAGATATAAAAAAATAATTACCATCAGCCTGATCTTGTTTATATGTTTATCTAAAGACACATAAAAACATATCTTAAATGAATATTTAATATCAACATCCTGAAAATAAAAGTAACATTTGACTTTTGTCTTCAGCTTTACTGCTTCATGAAGACAGATGAGCCAACATATGCGCGCATTTTTTACAACATCTTGTAAAGTGATTTATGGATAAGTAATCCAGGAATTTGCAAAATAAAAAAACAAAGTATTTACAAGCATGCGGAGACTACAGATTAGATGTGCAGATGTCATCCCATCGTAAGACAGACAGAAGAAGGAAATGAAGTAAAAGGTCAATGAAAGATATTAATTATAACACTAGTACACTCATAGTGCAATCATCCAATTAAATTTCAGTTTGATTAAAGTCAGTTGGAAAATGAAGTTGTATTGGTGGCTGTGGATTTCTGACATCTGGCTCTTTGTATTGTTGTGCTGTAACGTATAGTTAGATGTAATTTAAGCATGCCAGAATAGGAAACGCGCGTCTATGTGTAGAAAAAGGGAAAGATAAAAGGCACACAGGAGCCAAGGAATACAAAGCAAAGAAGATAAGACAAAATGTGAACATCTGTACCAGGCAGATGCAATGTTCGTGTTTGTTTTATCCCAATCCTTGATGTCTCTTCATTTGTTGTTTCCCAGTTATCCTCTCATCTTTTATACATTTCCTCCCTCTATTTATGTTCTCATTTTATGTCTTCCTCTGGTTTCTTGGATACATGTATGTACAGATATGTGTGTCCTGGCTGTTGTCTGGCTGTTTGTTGTCTGAGCATACCTGTTTATGTGAGTGAAGAAGAGAGTACAATAGGTGGGCAGATATCCATGTCTACTTTGACATTTTTCCAGTAGGGCGGTCAAGTATGTTTTCCTAGTATGATACCTAATCACAATGATGAAGTGTGTACTGTAATCCACCACAACTGAAATCCCACTCAGTGATGAACTGTGATCTTCTCTGCAGCTCTGGGAGTTGTACAGCCTGCATTTCAGATGGTAGGTGTCAGGCTGACTTGACAGTTGCACACATCGTGCAGGCAGTGTGGTGGCTGTTGTCAATGACTGGAAGCTCCCCCCCCCCATTGTATTTTTTTGAACAACTAACAAAAACCAACCACTGGCCACAAAATATCACATTTGCCTGGTGACCTTAATTTTCTGCTGACTGAATGAGCCTTAGGTGCTCTAGAGAGGGAAGATCAGAGATGTCTGGGAGCATGGAAGCTGCTGCTAACTTGCAACTTATGTTCCAAGCAACGCCTACCTTCCATCATCTCTCTCCACCACTTGACCCAGTGCCCTCCGACTTACTCTGTGCCTACTGCTCGTGCATTGATTAAACTACGTAACCTCTCCATCTCCACTAGTTTCCATTTTCCCATCAACTTCCAAACATAACATAGCTCTTAATATGCTAAAGAACTATTGATCTACCTCTACCTACTGTCTAATTACCACCTGTAATCCACCTTGGCACACAATCCCTACCAACACCAGAAATCCAGGTAAGGGCTCGTCCCCACTTTTGGCGACCACCGCAGTTTTTTTGACACATGAAGAGTCAATGCAGCCTCCCCCGATAGCCCCAGATTGCGTTCATAGAGAATGAATAGATGCGGTTAAAAATTGCACCAATGCACAATGTATTTATGTCTATGGGCGCAATTCGTACCCCCTTTCAGACGGACCACGCAAGTGGGGACCAGCCCTAACAGTCTTTATTGAGTAATCCATAAAACAAACCAAGGGTCATACACAAAGATCAGTCTTGAGTTACTGCTGGCAGCAAGACACTTGCAGACTGACAGATAAGCAAACAAAGGAGCATACTCATGCACACTGCTACATAGAGGCTATTACGGTGTGCAAGGCTAAAGCAGGCCATACACTCTGAGATAAAAATTAGGATCCATTAAAACCGACCAAT
>CM070040.1:41308905-41319696 GCA_036250615.1 Ptychadena robeensis
GAACCTTCATGGCTCCAATGGCTGACAGACAAGGCATGGGCTCTATCTGCAGGATGATTGTTCCATGCATGAAATCACTCATTCATAGTGCAGATCGAGGCCTCTGAGGCTGTGTTGCAAGCTACAATGTATTTAAGCCACAGGCTGCTCCTTCCTCATTTGTGTAGAATGTCATGTATGTGTGCAGCTGTCTGAAGGTTCTTGGAGATCTCACTGTGCAGGCACTACAAGGTGCAAGCTATGTGCTATGTGACCTTCTGGCTCCATGGAAGGGTCTATGACAAATACCAGAAGTGACACTCAGCAGTGTCACGTCTAGCATGATCAGGGTGTGTTATGTCCCCTCCCTGCTATTTTCCCACCCCAATTGTGCTGCTGATGTGCCGTGTGGGAAGTTAATAAGGAGAGTAACACCTTTCCTAACTTTCCACCCAACATCAGCTGTCAGTGAACATGGCGACCCCTGTGAAATGGTTATTCATCCCCTGAGAGGGTCCTGACCAACAGGTTGATAACCGCTGGTCTATGGTCTGTTAAT
Organism: Ptychadena robeensis; assembly: GCA_036250615.1. NCBI lineage: Eukaryota > Metazoa > Chordata > Amphibia > Anura > Ptychadenidae > Ptychadena > Ptychadena robeensis. The sequence continues at coordinate 41,309,444 of CM070040.1, forward strand.
TATTATTAGTTATTTTTTTTATTTTTTGTAGCAACCATCTGCTGAGTGTTAGTGCTAAAGGGTTAATGTTTTTCCTCTACAGCAGGTGCAGGCTTGTTCAGTTTCCCTCCAAAATTTTGTCGGGAAATGTATCAACCCTGATCTGCCCAGATATGACATTTGGGCTGGTAAATAGCCCAACATCTGCTCAATAACAAGATAGATTTGGAAGGAGATTTATTACAAAAGAAAAAGTAAAATATCAGATGGTCCTAAGTATTCAGACCCTGCTCAGTATTTAGTAGAAGCGCCCTTTGATCTAATACAGCCATGAGTCTTTTTGGGGAAGAAGCAACAAGTATTTCACACCTGGATTCGGGGATCCTCTGCCATTTCTCCTTGCAGATGTCAGGTTGGATGGTAAACATTGGTGGACAGCCAACGAAGTTGTTGTGAAGCCACTCCTTCGCAAATTCCATGCGGGCTTTCAAGTGTCTTGAACTGAGGAGAGGCTTACTTCCAGCCACTCTGCCATAAAGCCCCGACTGGTGGAGGGCTGCAGTGATGGTTGACTTTCTACATTTTTCTCCCATCTCCTCACTAAATCTCTGGAGCTCAGCCACAGTGATCTTTGGGTTCTTCTTTGCCTCTCTCACCAAGGCTCTTCTTCCATGATAGCTCAGTTTGGCCGGACGGCCAGTTCTAGGAAGGGTTCTGGTCGCCCCAAACGTCTTCTATTTAAGGATTACTGAGGCCACTGTGCTCTTTAGGAACCTTAAGTGGCACAGAAATTTTTTTGTAGCCTTGCCACATTTTTGTGTCTGAGCTCTTCAGGCGGTTCCTTTGACCTCATGATTTTCATTTGCTCTGACATGCACTGTGAGCTGTAAGGTCTTATATAGACAGGTGTGTGGCTTTCCTAATCAAGTCCAAACAGTATAATCAAACACAGCTGGACTCAAATGAAGGCGTAGAACCATCTTAAGGATGATCTGAAGACATGGACGGCACCTGAGTCAAATATATGAGTGTCACAGCAAAGGGTCTAAATACTTAGGGCCACGTGATATTTCAGTTTTTCTTTTTGTGTTTTTCTGTCAGTATGGGGTGCTGTGTGTAAATTAATGAGGAAAAAAAGAACTTAAAAGATGTTAGCAAATGGCTGCAATATAACAAAGAGTGAAAAATTTCAGGGGGTCAGAATGCTTTCCGTACCCACTGTATGTCTGAGGTGTATAAAAAGGTTTAGCTCACTCAGGCTTGTGTCTTCAGTGACCCCTTGGGGCCCTGTGTGGTCTGTGTTCCTGCCAGTGTCTCCCCGAGTTTGCCTTTGGGGACTCTATTTCAGACTTTGACTGCCTGAAAGAGCTGCACTCTTCACCTCAGGTGCACCACAAGATCCAGCTGTCTGGGGCTGCAGTCAAGGAGAACTATGCTACTATGAGTCAGAAAAGCTGTTTCAAAGTCAAATTTGATTACACACAGAACACACAGTATCACACATCATACACAGCACACGCAGTATCATACACAGCACACAAAGTATCACACATTATACACAGCACACACACTATCACACATCATACACAGTACACAAAGTATAACACCTCATACACAGCACACACATTATACATCATAAATGTAGATTCACTGAAGGGGATAATTGACCTTTGTGTGTACATTTGAGCATAGTGTGTATAATTAAACCCATTAATAGAATATAATATATGACAGTTTCCTAGACCTTAGAAGTGACCGCTTAGTAATAGAGTGGCAACAAGTACAGGACATACCTGTTGATCCTAAACAAAATCTGCTCCTTCTCACCACTTCTACACTAATGGGAAACCACAACCAATGTGATCCACTGTCTCAGATATTTTCTGTAAAATACAGAGCATTTTCCTTCCATGTTATTGAATAAAGCATGTGGGGAGATGTTTGTAGTTCAGGTTAGGAGAGCACCTAGTGTGAACATAAGGTTCTCTACTGACAGAATCACAGCCTGATATACACAATAAAGCATCTCCTTCATCTAGGGAATGGTAAGCTACCAAAAACCAAGTTTTTATTTAAAAAAAATCAAACCCATAGAGTTTTTAAAACAACAGACTGTGATAAACACTTGTCTCTAAATACAATTTGAAAAAGAAAACTAAAGCGCCACCCACTGGCTAAATATTAAAGCTGAATTCTGGGCTGATTTATCTTTGGGGGTATACTGTGCTCCCTCTGTGTCTCCTGCTTCCATAGACCACCATCCCACTCCTCATATGTAAGCCTCTACTGGCACTGAGTCCAATAATTTTCCTTCATCTTTGACTAAAGGAACTTAGACTTTGAGTATTGACATAGAAACAGGCACAGGACAATTAAATATGTCTTTAAACATAATGATGCAGTTATTTGGGACGATAAATGTTATATGGAGCAGTGGTTCTCAACCTGTAGGTCGGGACCCCCTCGGGGGTCGAAACAACCATTTCACAGGGGTTACAGAAGATAGGAGGAAGAGTATCACCCCCTCCATCCTAGCCTATGGTGTTACTCTCACTTCCTAACTCCCCACCCTGCACATCATTTGCACAAGCCGGGTGGGACAATAGGAGGGAGGGGACATTACACTTTCCTGATCGTGCTGGAAGTGACATCGCAGAGTGCAAGTTCCGGTATCTGTAATGTGGAAGTGACAATCCACACTGGCCCAACTTCCTCTTCCAAATACACTTTGAGACATCACTTGCAGGGTCGTAGATCTAAAAAGGTTGAGAATCACTGCTGTAGAGCACACTTGCCTGGACTGACATGCACATACATAAGCTATATGGCAGGTTTTCCATCTTCATGTAGTAGTTCCGGGGGGGGGGGGGGGGTTAAAGTTCTCTGGGGTTTCTGATCTCCTTCACATCTCCTCATTCCTGTATTGGGGCAACATTTTGACAATTTAAGGACCATTTCAAACTGCAGTTATGAGGCTGTGGTGAGATTTTGGGCCAAGAACGGGTACTAGTGGTAATGCCAGCAAAAAATCGGTGTATTTAGGTAAAATTGCCATATTGGCACTTTAAGATAAAAAGTGGATTACCTATTTCCGTTTGGGCACTCCAAAAAAAGCCTCCAAAAGATTTATCATCACTACCCTAGGCTTATACTCGAGTCAATTAGTTTTTTCTAGCAAAATTAGGTATTACCAGGGGCGCACAGTGGTACTCAAAAGGGGCCAATAACTAGCTCTGCGCACCTGCATTATTGTTACAAAGCTCATATGCGTACTAACAACTTGGAGTCTGGGCGTCTGGGCGGCTGCAGCTAAATGTTACATGTATACAATTTATATCACTTGGATAACTGCAGGGAAATATGGATAACTATGAAAGGTTGCAGTTAGAGGTGTGAAATTGGGAATGTATAATCCAAAAAAAAAAAATGGGGATGGGGATGAAAGTCAGAGTAGGCATATGTAAGGGTAAAAACTGAGAAAAGCACTGTGTGACAGCTGATATATGACTATGAAAGGTTGACATTTGGACTGCAGGTAGGCTCAGGGGTAAGTTACAAAGCCTGATCATTTCAGGGATGTACTATTGAAGTATGAGATCTGTGGGTTTAAACGGTGTTGTAGTGTGAGAGTTACATTTGACCCAAAGCCAGCTGGTGACCTGTGGATGGAGACACCTAATCGGACGCTCAATCAGGAACAGGGAGGTCCATCTGCAGCAGAATCTACCATGCAGGAGGCTGACGCAGAGGACAGTGAGGAAGACCACATAGATATGGGGTGAGTACTAAACACCATTTCCTGGTACTCATTTGAGAAGCTCACTAAAAACGTTAGGTTGCATCTTCAAACAGCAACACCCCTTGTTTGCATTGTATGCCTGTATTTACATTTACAATGCTACGCAATGGACAGGTGCACACAATGGACACGTGACACATTGTGTCAGGTCAATGTCAACCTGGGGACCCCCATTGACATGCATATAGACACGGGAGCAGTTTTCCTAAATTTGCTTCAAAAATGCTGGAAATGTGCGTCAAAACTACACTTTTTTCATGTCCTTTTTTTCTCCAGCAATAGGCTCATGACATAAAATGACTCAGGCTTTGTTTCAATTGAAGCGTTCCCGTGCGGTTGCAGCCGCGCGGTTGTAACCGCGCGGCAGCCGCGCGGCTGAACGCATGCCTAAAGTTGTCGCGCATTTCCGCGCGTTTTTGCGACACGATTTTTTTTTGTATTGTAGATGCGGATGCGGTTGGGGCGCGGATGCGTTTCAAAACGCTGCAGCTAGCGTTCAACGTGCCCTAAACCGCACCCGAACTCGCACAACCGCACCAGTGGAAACTATATTGAAGTTTCCAATGGATGCGGTTGTGTGCGGGGGTGGCCACGCGGCTGCAACCGCATGGAAACGCTACAATGGAAACAAGCCCTTAGACACTGATTACAACCAAATTATGGTTACAGTTATGGGCACTCTCCCCCCATTACCATATTAATGTATCCTGTGCATCAACTTGAGTTTATTTTATCAGCCTCAACATTCAGGGGTATGTAAACTTTTGATCACACCCCTTTATGTCCCGGGATATGTAAGCTGATGAGTACAGCCATATCAATGTCACGTTATAGATATTGTTGTGTGTCATGATTTAATGGCCATATGTCTTGGGTCGCAATGCTGTAATCCCTGATGTCGGATGATGGAAAGTCAGATATAGTAAACATTCATTTCCCTGTACAGATGACACCGCTCTGTAGGGAATCATCTACTGCATTCCGGGCGGACTTGTGTTACTGCTAAAGCTCTTCTATTTCCATAGTTACATATTTATTAACAGTCACTGATTGCCGTCTGAGTGTTCAGAAGGTGATTGCACAGCAGGAGAACGCAAGCATTGCTTTATTCTTTAAAGTGGACCCACCATCAACCATTCTATTGGGTTATGGATAGAGCAGGAAAAACTCTGTACAGCTTGTGGAAGAAACTTCACTCATCAATGATCAGAAGGCAAATAACTTAATGGTTAGAAAAAAAGAAGGCAAACTATTAGTAGTGGTGTCACCTGCCCAGGGACCTGTATTTAATACCAAGTGACACCAATTCACTCCCAGAACTCCAACCAGAGTCTATTTTTTTTATTTTTTGGCCTAAAGGGCTAAAAAAACTTGCAAATGATCAAATCTTCTTCAAGAACCACAGCTGCAATATCGGTGTGACCACTGCAGCACAGTCTTTGGCTTGCCCCCACTCCTTTTGAGTTCCGGAGCTTCTGTCCTTAATGAATAGTTGCATACAACTGTCAGCAGAGATTACACAAGGAGAGTGACGTCAGTGGCCAGAAAGATAATAGAGTGGTGTATGGAAATAGGTGAAACTAACAGGGTAAAATGGGTCAAAAGAACACCATACCCACAGTGAAACATGGTGGTGGCAGCATCATGCTCTGGGGCTGTTTTTCTTCAGCTGGAACTGGGGCCTAAGTTAATATAGAAGGAATTATGATCAGTTCCAAATACCAGTGCTTCTTGGCACAAAACCCTCAGGCTTCTGCTTAACATGAAGAGAATGGCATGAACTTCATCTTTCAGCATGACATTGGCCCAAGGTATACATCCAAATCAACAAAGGAATGGCTTCACCAGAAGACTAACGTTTTGGAATGGCCCAGCCAGAGCCCAGACCAGAATCCGATTGAAAATCTGTGGGGTGATCTGAAGAGGGCTGTGCACAGGAGATGCCCTCACAACCTGACAGATTTGCAGTGTTTCTGCAAAGAAGAGTGGGCAAATCTTACCAAGTCAATATGTTCAATGCTGATCCCTGTTCGATAGCCAACTAGGGTCCCCATCCAAATTATCGAACGTGATCAATTGTGCAGAAGTGCTGCACATTGAGTCAACATTCAATTGACGAAGCTTGAATGCAGCATGGTGACATCATCATTCTGTGCTCAAGGATTCATGCACTGCACAGGTATCAACCTGTGTTTGGTTAGCCTTAGAGTCATACTCTGTGTTCAGTAGAATCAATGGGACACATTTCAGGCAGCAGCCCTTGCTGGTATACACATAGCTGAAGAGACACGCACACATGGCAACTCCTAAACCACTACTCCTTGCTAAGCCTGCATTGTACCCCCATTATTGTGAGTGCATAAATGAACTTTTTCTTTACAAAAAACACTAAACTCCCCCGGATCCCTGGCTACACATATTGAGCATCCTCAGCATCCCTTTGATCATGGGGGAAGATTAAGGTTTGCAGTGTGTCACAGTTGAGAAAAGTTAAATAAAACACTTCAGCCTAAGGCTATGTTCCCACATAGGCCATCAGCCACGGAGCGGGCGCGATTTTAAGTGCATGCAATGATCGCGGCTGATCGTCTTCATTTAGTTGAATGGGCTTGTGCCCACTTCAACTAATGGGCTGATTGCCCCTGATCGCGGCCATAGCCCTGAATGGGCATGTTAAAAATCGTGTGTCTTTTCAACATTATCGTGCAGCTCCACGCCGCAATTAGAGTGGGAAGTGGGGACATTTGTGGGGTGGGGACTATTGGTGACACCATGGTTTTCCTGCACCAGATGACAAAAAAAACTAGTGACAATGCTACTAGACAGCCCAGAGCAGCAATGACATGCAACATGCAGAAACCCATAGCTAACTATCAATCATATTAGTGAGTTTAAATCTGACTGGCTGTCATGATCTATTGCTCTCTGCTCATCATTGTCACCATATTCACTTGTTAAAAAAAAATCAGAAAGTGCATATAACTAAATCTTATCAGCAGAAGCTAATGGAGCATCCTATGACCAATCGGTTTCCATGGTGATGTGATGCTGATGGAAGGAAGGTTGCTGTATTTACGTAGAGAAGTACCTACGTAGAAACACTAATGGGTTCCATTTAAAATTTCCACATGTTTCCACATCCATTGGGTCTACACTAAGCGCAGTGCTTGGTGGGAGGCCCGACAGAGCACATACACTTTACCTGCTGGGCGGATGCTCTGTTCTTGCGGCATTGAGCCATTCTGCCGATGCAGGGGTTAACGTAGTCAAGTATGTTAACCCCTACATTGCTGTGTTCAGACATGCGCCGGACAGCTAAAGTGTGTGTGTCGGGACACCCGCCAAGCATTGTGCTTAATATAGGGGTCCAGATGGATCACAGAACGCAGTAGAAACCCCCCCTAAACATACCTGTGTAGCTGGTCACAAGTATATTTGACACCACTGAGAGAAGTAGAACAAGGAGACTAGGTGAGTGCTAATGCTAATGTACTTGGAGGAGAGATCAGGGGGACAGAGAAATAATCTTATCAGTCTACTGCTTATCCTTTCACTGTTTAGTCGCATTCTGGGTAAGTGACATGACCTAGATATTAAAGTGTTTTAGATCAGAGGAAAATCAGGTCCCCCTGTCCCTACATAGAGAACTGCACAGTAAGACAGGAACATTATGCACCATTCCTGCAAATCACAAAAGCTGGAAGCTGGAATTGATTAGATTGAAAATATTTCATCAGTTAATATGCAAAAAAGTGACTAAACATACGTGAATGGAGCAGGAATGATGAAAGGCAAGATGAATGCTGCACATACACAGACAGAGCTTCTCCTTTAGGCGATCTCCCTCGCTATCTCTGATCACCATAATAACACAACATACAGCTACAGTAGCAGCTTCCATTCACACAGGAGCCAGGTGACTCACATTATAAACTATTATAAATAATATTTATATATGATCATTTAAAATACAAGCACACTACGTGCAACAAAAATTGCATTATGTTAATTATCCATAGGTGTTTGTATGGACAAGGATGCTGGTAGTGAAGTTACAGTAAAGTCATAACACTGTCTGCCTGCTTGTTCTAGTCCAGATGTGGGGGCCAAAACCGACCCTTTAGTCTTTTTTCATTTGGCCCTTTGTCACCTTGGTGTCAAGGCGCTCTGGCTACCATCATTAAGATTTTTTGAACATATTTTCTTTTTTTAAATATCCTGTCCTAGCTACGAGGACTTAGCACCCCTATGACAGGCTCTTGGTCCAGCCCCTGGACCTGGATGTCACCTGGACTAGTCTATGACTAGTTAATACTCCAATACAGCAACAAGTTAAAGGACTTTAATTGGAGCAGTGACCCCGTGAAAGACTGGTAAATGTATTATCGACCAGTGATATATATTAAAACTGTTTATTATGTGAACCCTGTCACAGCAGATAATAACACATCTATATGAAAAATCAATGATAACAACAATACATAATATGCTCGCTAACCTGTAACACACATAAGGTATAGCGGCCGAGACACATATAAAATCGATGTTATTATGGATGAAATGTATACATTTGGCACGGTGCTTGAAGGGCTACATGTTTCGTTGATCTGCGGCTTCTTCAGGCCAAAAGCACCTAGTGTAGGTCTATGTAAGGATCTGTGTGGGAAGAGAGACGTGCAATATAGTCCAGGTAACAATATAGAGAAAGATGATTGAGAGTATATATGTATAATAAAGTACCTTCACTGTTAAAAACAAAAATAGGCACCTCTCCTCTATGGCGGCGTTTGCCTCGAGCCAAGAGCCAATGGGTGTCGCTCGGCGGAGCCGGTGAGTTGGCAACGGCGTCTCCAACGGACAGGGGGCAGCGTAGTCTGGGATGACTAGTTAATACACCGCATTAGTTTCATTCTACAAAGTTATATATATATATATATATATATATATATATATATATATATATATATATAAGTTATATATGCCAGCAATGATTTCAATGTATTCAAAAATGTTATGTATTTTCCTTGAAGCCACAGCAACATTATTCCATCTGCATATAGAATTTCTTAAAATGCTCAGCTACACCCATCCAGAACTCTGCACAGACCTGGAGGTCACACTACGGACCCAGATACATGAGATTTGGCAACCTCTGTTTCCTTATGTTTATTGTGCTGGAAGTCACATCTTTGACTTGTGGTGGGCAACTGAGTTGATATGGGGGGCCACAAGTGTGGCCCTCGGCATCACTAAAGGGCCACACAAAACATTGACATGGGGATCCAGACCCCTCCCCATGTCGACATATCTCAGCAGTTGGTGGATCAGATCCTGTCAGGCAGTCAAAACCCGACAGCACCCATCCCCTCTCTTGCCCCTCATTCAGCTCTCATATGTAGACCTGGTTTCCCCGATCAACATTAGAGATGGTCGAAATGAATAAAATTCGATTCTACTTAAATTTCTAGGTTCCCAATCGAATTTCGATTCGACTGTGAAATTTCGACTTTTTTCTAGTCGAAGTCGAAAATTCACAACTCCAAATATTCGCATAAAACACAAAAAAAATCGCATAAGGTAAAAAATTCACATAAGGTGGAAAATTTTGATTTGCTGTATGAGCTTGAGCTATAATAGAAGAATCAGTGTACATAGTAGCAGAGCTTTACATTAAGAGCTGATATTTAAACCCAATTTATACACAAACTTGACATGTTAGAGCAAAACTTATCGTTTTCAAATGTTCCCCCAACCCTTCTCTACAACTCCAGCAATTTTTGTGAGGATACCATTTTCAGAGGCTTTGCAATAAGCTGACAAAGTTAGCTAGCACCATGCGAATTTCCGCCAATCACTCCCGCATGCGAAAATTTTAAATAAAATGGCGATACTCGCACGCGAAATAGCGGCACGGCAAATCAAAAGCAAAGTTATTTTTTAAGTTGAAATTTCGATTTCAGTCGAAATATCAGGCTGATTTTCGACTTTTTAGGCGAAAAGTTGAAATGACCGCATCAAAATTCGACTATGCAAATTTTCGTCGAAAAAGTCGAAATTTCTACTTAAAAATTCGCACTGCGAATTTTTCGACCATCCCTAATAAACATTGACAATTTTACTGATGAAGGGCCACCAAAGTTGATTAAGAAAGCTGGGTCAGCGTGTGACCGCTACACAGTTAAGTCACTTTGCCCTATGCATTAGCATTTAGGTCGGGCACCTAGGACTTAGAAGCTGAACATCCTAAAGTCATGCTTCATTGTATAAAAGGTACAACTAAACATATGAACTTTTAAACAGATCTTAAGGCCCCCATACACGGGTCGGATTCCCTTCGGATTCCGGGACGATCGATTCCGGGCGCGTGCACGCCAAACGATCGTGCCGGAATCGCGTGCAGCCCACCTTGTCATGGAACATGTTGGTTCCATCAGATTGATTCAGGGCCAATCGGGCACGTTGGTGGTGGACATCA
>CM070040.1:41329191-41347521 GCA_036250615.1 Ptychadena robeensis
GTAGCTAGGGAACTAACCGTGTTGGATATGACATTGTCAGTGATGGGGTGATTGATGTTATTCGTGGTGTGATCAGTGGTGAGGTAATTGGGGATCTTGACGTTCATTTGCTTCTTTGTTCAAAGATTCAGAGGAGGAACTGATGCCATCCTCTGAGGAACTTAGGTCTGGGGGACGCATATTTCGATTGAACTTGCGTCTTTTTCCCTCAGATGTATTTGCCCTTTGTTCTGGGTGTTGTTGTCTCTTTTTTCCGGCCCCAACATTAGCTGTTTGGGTATTGAAGCGTTCAGTTGTATATATTGGGTTGGGTCGGTTGGTGGCATGTGTAGAGCTCCGAGAGCTCTAAGAACTCGCATCAGAGTCCGACTGTTTTTCTCGTTCTCTTGAATCTCTCTGACTCTGTGAAGTATAGTTGCTCGAGGCGTTAGGTCTGGGCCAGTGGTAAGTAATAGTGGTAAGTGGTAAATAATATTTTCAAGAAAGTAGTTACAATTTTCGAGTTCACCTTTGTGGAAACCTACCATATTATGAAGCAAAAGTATACTAGTAATCTGTATTCTTAGCAGGGCTGGAAATCTGCGTAAAAATAAAACAGATCCCAGAATTCCGGTTAGTTAGTTAATCAGGGAGCAGATTTTGAGATGAGATGGATGACAGTAAGACAGTAGCTGTAGGAGTTCATGTCACAGATATAAGGTGAACAAAGGATTGTAGAAACAACAGAAGCGGAGAAAGAAAAGAAAAAGGGAAAACAGAGTGACAGGAGTTGACAGGCACAAGGCAATTGCTGCAGAGGAGGCAGAATAACAGGAAGAATTTAGGTGAGGTAGACTCCCACTTCAGCTGTCTAAATTGCTCACATTTCTTTTTTAAATCAACTCCAGATGGTAATATTACAGAGCCCAATTTACTAGTCACTGGTTATCTGAGAGTTTGGTGCTATAGATAGGCTCCAATAGCCATGGGATGCACTCAGGTATTTGTCAGTGCCAAGATGTACTGCCTGTGATGGTCAACCCTATAATACTATTATGTGGGTGATCATATTGGTACACCTTTCTATGGCCTCTCCTAGCCATGTAATGTCAACAGTCAAACTAAAGTATCCCAGGTAAAGAGCAGCTCTTCTCTGGATTCTGATTGGACAATACCGTTGCCAGTATTTGCGCACGACTGAGCTCCAGATTTCTGTACCAAAGGCGCACCAGAAACATTAATGGAATTTTTTTATGTTGTAGTTCTGTAACTTACAAAAATATGTCCGTACAAGGGTCTCGTAGACACCCTGAGTATAAGAATGTTTGCAACAAACAATTATGTAAAAAAATATTACATTTTATAATTAAATTAACGATATCCAGGCAAAGGTCAGATAGGCAGTAAATGATAAGCAATGGTAATAGCACAGTGTTAAATACTAGCAATCCAGACTGGGGCTATGTTTCCAGGACGCTTAGGGATGCACCGATACCCCAGCACTTTTTAAGGTAATATACTGTCTGAATTTAAGGGAGAGTTCTGTTTCTAGCCCTCTCGCTTGTATTGCACTCACACACACATGTGCTGCACATGTACCAGTGTGTCCCTGCTGTGAGGAGCTGCCTAGAGACCAAAAGCCCCCAAATTCAGCAGGGCCTGTCTGAGTTTTGGTACCAGGTAACTCTCCAGCACCCCTTGGCACTCCACTGGCTGCACTTTCCGACCACTCTACCCTACCTTGACCAGAGAAAGTCTCATGGAGCCAAAGAAGTAAGTGGTATGACCAAAGTGAGTACAACGCTCCTCCACGTTTTTCCTTTTCTTTGTAAAGGAAATCTAATACCTCATCGCTATATAGTAAAAATGTACATGCAGCAACGGTTCAGCCAGTCTTACGTTTCTACAGGCATTATATGTTTTATCACCAAACATACAGATGAGACTTTATTAAATGAGATTAATAAACAATGTTTTAGGCCTTTTCATTTGAAATTAAATTTTCGTTTTTTTCCAAATGATTTGTTGGCATTTCATTAGAATGTCAAACCGAATGACAACACTAGAGAGCAGCAAACCTTCATATATAGATTTTTCTGACCTTCATCATCACTACAGCCTATTTATTGTTCTCTTTTTTCTTCAGTTTATAATTGTATTCTTTAATTCTATAATTCCCTATAAAATTTAGCCAGAATGTTAAAGAAATCACATATCTTTTTTTTTCTTTTTTTTTTAACTGCAGATCCACTTATGAGCAATCTATTGATGAAGTATGGATCTTAACTGGGTGCTCATGCAAGTACTCTGAACTCGCTGTTTCTCTTCCTCTATAATACATAATCAAATACATTGATTTCATATGGTTTGTGACATTTCAGTCAGAACATAGTTTTAAATATTTTACACTTGTATTATCTTGTTTTCTACAATTCTATAGCAATAATCTTGCATTATGAGACCATGACATCTTATTAACAGTAAAAAAAAAATCTTTTTTGAAGAGGAGGGGGGGGGGGTTATGGTTTAATAAATAGTCGTCTAGTACAAGTTATGAACAATTACCCTAACTGGGGATTGAAAAAAATAACCCATATACCAAAAATTGTCCGGGTGCACATAACTTTATTAGTGAGCTCCCCAGGAGACAGTGTTCTACCATGCCTCCTGCATGGTAGATTCTGCTGCAGATGGACCTCCCTGTTTCTTATTGATTCTCTGATTAGCTGTCTCCATCCACAGGTCACCAGCTGGCTTTGGGTCAAATGTAACTCTCATAGTACAACAGGTTTGAACTCCCAGAACTCATACCTCAGTAGAACAACCATGAAATTTTCTGGCTTAGTAACTAACCTCTGAGACTACCTGCAGTCCAAATGTCAATCTTTCATAGTCACATTCCAGCTGTTACACAGTGCTTTTCTCTTGTCAGATTTTACCATTACATATGTCTTCTTTTACTTTCATCCCCCAGATCTCCAACATCCCTAGAAGTCTTTTTTTATTATTTATTTACAATTTCATACCCCTAACTGCAACCTTTCATAATTATTCATGTTTTCCTGCAGTTATCCAAGTGAAATAAATTGTATACAAGGGCCACCCAAACACAGAGTACCTCCAAGTACGCATATAAGCTTTGTAATAATAATGAAGATACGAATAGCTAGTTTTTGGCCCCTTTTGAGTATCAGAGTACCTCTTATATGCACCACTGTATGTAGATCATCATTGTACATTTAATATTTATAAAGTAACTTATCATACAGAATATGTGTTTGTTAAGAGTATTTTCACAGCCTCATTATAATCATTCATGTATAAGCCATACAGTTATGTCACTTATTACACAATTTCTGTATGATAAGTGTCTTATTAGTTAAGTTACTTTTTAAATAATATATGTACAATGGTACCTATATATGATTGGTACAATTTTTAAATAAAGACCTTTTAATTGACTTTTGTTAAACTTCTGTGCCTGAAAAGCCCGGTTAATTTTTGGTATATGGGTAGGCACGTTGAAAAAAAATATATACTTAAAATGCACTTTTTCAAATTAATAACAGAGTTTCAAAACATTTTATAGGTTGTAAAGAACTGAACATGGTAATCTGCTGAATTTGCAGCATTAGAAGGTCATAGTTACTGAAATCAAATGCTATTTCAATGAAAAACATCTAAGCATCCCTAGCACTCTGCTGAGGTCCAGATTTCTGTAGACTCTAATGGAATTTTTTTATGTTGTAGGCCTGCAACTTCCCAAAATATGTTCATACAAGGGTCGTATAGACATTCTTAATAAAATAATGTTTGACATACCGTTACTAAAAAGATCTCTCCAAGACTTATGGAACAACTGGAGTTGGACTCGACACCAGACCACATGGTAACCAAATTTTTTAGAAGGTGGCAGGCGTACATTCCTTACCTTCTATCACCACAGGTGATCCAAACACTTATGCGCCACAGACACTCTACTTGGTATGCTTCTAATGACCTCATGACCTTCCTTTCACAAGCTTAAACCTGAGACTGGACTAGGCCACTGTACCCCTAGACAACAACGGATTTACATAACATGTTTGCAGTAGGAACTGCTTGACTGTTTTCGTTAGTTTGTTTTAGTTAGACATAGCGTTGTTGGTTATTCTCTTAAGTTGTTATTATGTTCTGGAACTGTATATATGTTTTCACTGTATGTCTTGTTCAGTTTTTTTTTTCAATTAATACGGCAACTATGTTTTCTCATATTTTTATTCAATGTTTCTGCTATATCCTGTATTGCTTGCACTGTTATGGAAATTGTTTCTTGATAATATTTTAATAAAATGTTATAAATAGAAAAAAATAAAAAATAATGTTTAAAACAAACAATTATGTAAAAAAAATCATAAAAAGAATCATAAAATCTCTAAAATACTTTTTTTGTATGATAGATTACAGTATGTATTTATATTTGTTTTCTGTTAATTATAATAAAATGTTAATTAAATTGGAAATGTATCCAGTGCAATACCCCTTTAAATTTGGCGCCCCAGCCCCTGGCGTGTTGTCACCAGGTTCTCACACCATAAGAGAGAGGACAAAATTCAAAAGGTACATTAAAATCAAACTGAATATGGAGTATGGAGCAACTTGTCCTTTATTGATGAACAGCACAACAAATAATAACTGTTCAGGCATATCCGAAAATAAGTGCAGTCTTTTAGGCTTCATACCGCATTGCAGCGCAGTGGTGGCAAGTTGAAGTGTTGAACTGGTACAATGCCCAAACCTCAGGCGCAACAGCAAACAGTCCTTTGCAGTAACCTTGAGGGCTCCCGGGCAATCCACCAGACCTTGTTTGTCTTCTGCTCCAAGTCACCGACTAAGCGACTAAACTCCGGACACAGGTTGTTACGCTATTTTTAATGGGTAAAGGCCCCCATACACCTTACAATCTTTTCATACAATTTCTGTACAATCAAATTTTGTTCTACCAAAACTATGTAATATGAGGACCTTTCTAAACCTTCCAATCACTATGTATTCTATCAGGGAGGCCACTATACTACACAGTTGTTGGTAGATCTAATGGAGATTGTATGGATCGATCTTAAGGTGTATTGGGGGCTTCAGCAATATTGTTAAGGGAGGCCAAAGGCTGCTTGCAGACGCTCACTTGAAAACCTGTCGATTTCAATGTCCAATGGCATGAAAGCCAAGGCCACCTGAAAAATTTAGTATTCTGCATTTCCAGGTTGGTTTTTGGGCTTCATGGAGGTATATGAAATCGACAATCGCGATTTAAACCCTGCAAGACCTCTGCACACACAGGCATAGCTGCAGCCGTCCTGAAACTGTATGAATTCAGTCTAATCCCTTTAAGTATGGAACAGTGGATGGGGCAGTAAAGGAATTCCATACAATAATATAAAGTCCATTACAGTGCATACACACAAAGTTATTCTGAGTAAATTCCCTTCTACAAGGCTACGTAAACAGTGGACATTAGCAAGTAACAAGGACAGGTGTACAGACACCTTATTTCCACCCCCAGAATACCAAGACCAAGTGATCTAATCAGGCAATGATTCAAACATATGTGCGGAATGAGGGCCTGCGCCCCCCCTGGAATACTTACTTGTATTTCTGTGTGGCTGTGAGTGTAAGGGAATTCACACAACAACCTAGCTCTGTGTCTGGCATGCTGAATATTAAATGCTTATTTGAATCTATGTTTTAGGAAGATGGACATAGACAGCATTGGCAAATGGCCTGGTTAATGGGTTATACTTAGATGTGATAAAACCAGCTCCAACTCTTTGTGTACACTTTTTAAGCAAGTTAAGCCCCCCATAGACAGGCAGACTCCTCCATACAACTTTCATGAGACCTACCAACAACTATGTAGTATAGTGACCTCCCTGATAGAATACATAGTGATTGGAAGGTGTAGAAAGGTCCTCCTATTACATGGTTTTGGTAGAAGAAAAGTTGGTTGTACAGAAGTTGCATGGAGGAGTCTGCCTGTCTATGGGGGGCTTAAGAGCTTGCCTGATCCAAGTAGAACATGGGCAAGCATAGTTGGCACATGAGAGTTCCATGTAATCAAAATGGCAGTTATTGCCTGCAGATGCTTTGTTTAATCTGCTAAATTCCTTCAAATGTATAACTGGTTATTGTCTGTGGTCTTACCGAACATGACTCGGCAACTGACACATTTCAGGTGGCTTGGCAGGACTCACCTGCAGTGTCCAAATATTCCCATGTTTCGTAATTGTTCTGACTTTGCATGTCCTATGCCAAGCGTTGGATATAGAGTTTAAACATTTAGATTAGTTGAAAATAGTACTTCATCCTAAAATAGTTTTTCAACTTTAAATCTATTGAGAGTAATACTAGAGGGCGTCAGGTGATAAACCATGTAAGAAGAGATTGAGTTTATTAATTAATTTACTTAAAATCAAGGCTAAATTAGGGTATAGACATGTAGATATGGGCCAGATCAATGGCCGATTCGAGCGCCGTGCGCACTCACGGCCATCTTTCTGGCCCATATAATATGCGGCCATCGCTGTTTTCGATCCTGCTTCAATCCCGCTCTTAAACAGCCATATCGGACATGACTGTTAAATGCGCCCGAATGTCCGTTGCTTTGCATGGAAACCACTGGTACCCATGCAAAGCATGGGCTGAGCTGGAAAGAAAACAGAGCTGTCTCCCCAGCTCCGCCGATATCTGACAGCAGCGTGATGACGCCATCACGCTGCTGCAGGGAACATCAGACGGCTCGAATATCAAGCCGTCTGTTCCCTGCTTAAGAGTTTAAGAGAACTAAAAGCAACATTGAACTTCAATACTTAATCTAAAACTTTTACCTACAGTACTTATTATTGGCCAAAAAGCACCTTGAGCCTAGTTCCATTCATAGTCACTACAGAGCATCACAGCCCCAATGCAATGACCCCATAGCACCATTCACTTAAACCCCCCATGCACCTTTAGATTACTCCGTACAATTTCCTCCCTGAGAGAATGCATAGTGATTGGAAGGATTAGAAAGGTCCTCATATTACATGGTTTTGGTAGAAAAAAAGTAGATTGTACAGAAATTGTATGGTAAGATCGTAAGGTGTATGGGGGCTTTACAGTCAAATGGTCAACACTACTGTCATTACCACAACATCTTTCCCTGTATCAGTAAAGACTTTCTAGCATGCAGAAGAGACAGAGACAAACAGAAACCACTGATATCACCTGGAAAACTTAGATCAGGTAAGTATAAAAAGGAAAAAGCATACATCATAGACAGTGACCACCATAGGAGAAGGGGTGGATGTTGGAGGGGCTGGAATTGAACTTTATTTAAATGTACAATTTATTTTAAATATGAGTTAGGTGACGATGTCTGATTCAGCAAATATTCCACCTAAAAAGTGACAGATAACATATAATAGTGGTGTTTTACTTTATTTATATATTTTGTATACTTGATATCACTTATATGGAGATATAACCTGTTTGGCTAACTTTGTTTCAATGAACAGGATTCAATTAAAATGTATAATAAAAGGAATCTTTATGTTATAAATAATAGTAGTGTGTGGGAGCCCTTCAACGCTATGTAAAAGCGTTCTCCACTCCTTAGTTTTCTATGGAGTTTTCTATGAAAACTTCTGCAATAGTTCTAGAGAAACCAGCAGTGGAACAATAAGAAAAAGCTTGGCTGTGGGAGTTCTACTGCAAGAAAAGAATAGTGAAATCATATTTTTTGTTCTAGCTTTTTAAACATGGTATCCAGAGATATTGGCATCAATGGTTAAGAAGCCTCAAGGCCACGACGTCTAGAAATAAATTGTGTTTTCCTACACCATATTAGATACAGTCTGATCCATTTACACTGTGACAACTGAATTTTAACTACAATCATAAAAGAACTACAGACAGTGGTCCGATTCATAGAAGCAATCCTGACCTAAATAGCATCTCCGGGAGATACATAGATCTAGTTGTGAAACTTGATGCTTTATATCAGATGATATTGAGGATAAATATTATTTAAGATAAATATGATCAATTTCAAAAAATCAGATCTCCTTGGATCATCTATGCTAGAGGGACTATGGGTGCTGCTCAGGAATGTTGGTTGTACAGGACTGGTACAGGCAATGGTATGCTTTCCCTTTACTCTTTTTCTTTCTTTTTTAACTTTTTCTGCACAATAATTTTCCATACAACTGTATGGTAAATGCTAACACAGTGTGTCTGCATATATGTGCTCTATACTGTGTTAAGCACACAAGCAAATTTTTCATCTGTCTGCTCTTGGTGCCGCCCATTAACCCCCCTAGCACTTCTGACAGCTCCATCTCGTCCAGCACTTTATGTCAATATTGCAGAGGACGAGATGGAGCCATCAGATTCCCGGCAGCAGCACATACTCAGTGTTCTGTGCTGGGGGGATCTGATGCTCTAAGCCGGCTTCTTTACTGAAGCAAGCCCTCTCCCAGGCCAATTTGCATATGAATGTCCCGCGGCCCCCAGGGGGGGGATAAATTTGGTTATCTTCAAAGACCACATCTGGAAAATCACCCCCAGTGTCATTTCAAGATGTGCACTTTGAAGTTAACCCTTTCAGAAGGTGCCAAATGTATTGGATACAGTGATAACTGTATCGAATACAATTCAAAGTAAAACAAAAACAAAACACATTTCCAATTGTAATAAAAATGTTATTATAAACAAACATAAATACTGTTTTGAAATTTTTCATACCAAATAAGTATTCAAGATATTTTATCATTCAAATGATACATTTTATAATTTTTTTAATGTACTTTTTTATAATAATTGTGTGTTTCAAACATTATTATAGTCAGGATGTCTATTAGACCCTTGTACAGACATATTTTGGGAAGTTACAGGCCTACAACACAAAAAAACTTCCATTAGAGTCTATGGTGCGCTTTTGGTACAGACATCTGGACCTTGCAAGAGCGCTAGGAAGGTTAAAGAACCCATTGTGGCCCACAAGTCAAAAGGCTTGCCCACCCCTGGTTTATGCTGTCGACTTAAAAATGATAGCTTAAACGGATGACTTGAAAAACATAATATGATCGATTCACAACCAATCAATTACTTTACTTTTCTATGTGCATGCTCCATATACCATCAGATACAAATCAATCAACCTCCTAAAAAAAAACCTTGATAAATAGAAGTTTAGATGGAACTACTCCTTTGATGTGCTCTACATCCAAATGGATGGAATTGTATACTCCTTCACATATGGACATATATATGTGAACTTTCTACTAGCTGGTGGCAACACACTTCTGTGGCCGAGTGTGTTTGGAGTGCTAGGTTTGTTGTGTTTGTGTGTTTCTTTTACAGTTTCACTGCAATAAAACTCAATAAGAAAGTATAAAAAAATACCTAAAGATAAGTAATTAAATCCTATCTCAAGGCAAAAATAAAAATGTTTACCTTTCCCTTATATACCCCTTCAAGTGATCCTGTAGAAGAGTGAATGATTCTTTTTTCAAGTGAGGCAGAAATAACTTCACCACATTCACCACATTCCAGATCCCTTGTCAGTGCTCTTTGCAGGCACAAGGCTGTGATCAGGCACAGTAGCTGTGTCCTTGGTCACTAGCCTTTAATAGTGTGACAGGTCAGTTGTCTGTCACTAGTGATGGCGTGAACCCGGAATTTGATGTTCGCGAACGGCAAACGCGAACCTCCGCAAAAGTTTGCGAACCACCCCATAAGACTCATGGGCATAGCGAACATTAAAAACAAAGGTACCCCTTTCTGGCCCACAATAGTGTTGGAAAAGTTCTTTCAAGGGACTCACACCTGGACATACATAGACCGAGGGAATCCATGGCAAACTCCCAAGAAAAAAAAAATTTCACGCCATAAATCCGCACGAAGGATTTCTCAAATGATAGTCATGGGATTTAACTAAGATGGGAATCTGTAGAGCACTACCCCAATGGGTGGTAATGCGTGTTGTGGCATTCGACCTTAAAACAGAACCTGTGAGATCTGCTTGCCCATTGCCTACAGCTTAAAAGGTGATTTAATTTTTGAGGACCTGTGGATATGGACAGTGTGGAGGCACTGGGGGAGATGTCAGTATGGCGGACACTGGTGGTGATGGTCATGTGAGGACACTGGTGAGATGGCATGTGGAGGAACACTGTGGTGATGTCGGGTGGAAGGACACTGGTGGTGATGGTCGATTGTGGATGACACTGTGGGGAAGATGGACAGTGTGGAGGACACTGGTGGTGATGGTAGTGTGGAGACACTGTGTGGGGTGCTGGTCAAGTATGGGATGACCCTGTGGGTGATGGTCATTGTGGAGGACCCTGGTGTGATGATCAGTGTGGAGACACTGGGGGAGATGGATATTCCCATGTATTGCTGGATGGGATTTCAGTGAGACTGTAGATCACACAGAACACTGCCTCGCTCTTGGTTCCCTATAGCAGCCAACTCTCTTTCCTAACTCTCCGTCCGTCCGGCCACAGAAATGTGTAATGGCGTCCTCGACTTTGATATGTTATAGGGGGTGTGAGGTCTGTGAGTGGTGGGGGGGCTCCTCTGGCTCGGATTATTTCTGCTGCACTTTGACTTACAGGGGTCAAACAGTTTTCTGCCATGTTAAAAGATAGGGGGGAACCCGACTCCGCCCTATGTTCACGAACATGGGCGAACCGCGAACTGCGATGTTCGCCGCGCATAGTTTCTCCTCCGGCGAACATTCGGGCCTCACTATCTGTCACTGTCTACCGACAATGTCCACATAAATGTGCCAGAGGGGGTATCCTTAAGGAGTCCAGGATAGATTCCACTGTACAGTCCTGGACTGTGTATTTTTTTTGTTTAGTTCTTGTTTTGGGAACCTGGATTCTTGGAGGGGAGGGAAAACTGAGTCGGTCGGCCTTCCCATTCCATCCAGGAATGTACAACCTGCCTGGCATCAGGTAGGTTGCAGGGTGTGTCTCACAAAAGGGGCTGAAGCCCCTCATGTTCCATTCTCCTCTCCCTAATGAGGTTTGGATACATGGTGCCGCTGGCAGCAGCAGACCGCCCGGAGTGTGTGGCCCCAGGCCCCCCCCCCCCAATGTACTATTGAGAGTCAGCCATTTGGTCAGGCCATTGTTGAACGTGCGAATCAGGAGCTGCATACCGAGAGCCCCCATTTGCAGCTGAGGCCCCAATAGCCTCTGGCCATCCATGAATTTTCTAAATAATAAGGTTCCACCATTGAAGAACCAAGATAATCATGATGTAAGCCTAATCTAGGAGTGGCTCCCTTCTGGCCACTCTACCACACAGAACGATTGATTGATTGCTGCAGAAATGGTTGCATTCTGGAAGAGTTTTCTCTCTCCAATAGACTCTAGGACTCAACAGAGTAACCACAGGTTCTCAGTGCAGCTCTCTGACTAGGCCTCCCGACCCCTCAGTTAGATGGCAGGCCGCGCTAGGAAAGTCCTGACGGTTTTTGAACTCTTCACTTACAGAAAGATGAAAGGGCACTGTGCATATTTAAACCTTCAAGCAGGGCTGTGGAGCGGTCGTAAATTCCCAGACTCCAACTCCTCAGTTTGACAGAGTTCTCGACTCCAACTCCTCTGTATGTAATATGCTAATGTATTGTAGCATCCATTGAATGATGGAAGCACAACATTAACCACAGAACTCTGGCTAGGAAACTAAACACTGGGACATGTAAATGGCCAATTAAAGCGAGAAAGGAGTTAGGCAGAAGATGCTGCTGTTTTTCCTAAGCTAGAGCACCACGCTGGTCATTGATCGGGGATCAATTGAACGGAAAGCAATGTGCCACACATGGGGCACGATGATTCTGTTCATGGGACCCGTTATCCCCAGCTTGCAGTGGTGTTATTTACACCGCCACAGAAGCATGGGGAGAAGCAGCCTGTCTCCACAGCTTCCAATGAGGAGGCTGGCTCCGTCGCCTTCACACTGACAGCCGACGGCTTTGGGAGGAGGCAAGAGCCGCCTTGTTTAAATACTTCAAATAAAGACTCAATTCTCCATAGCAAAAGTATTGGAAAGATTGAACGGGGTCTTTCAACATGTTGGAACCCCTTTAATCAAGTTCCTTCCAGCCGGCTCTATTATCCTCGCCTAAGGAAGCACACACGGGTAGGTTTTGTAAACAATTAAAGTACAATCAACACCGTGGAGGCGGCAAGTTATTGATTGGGACGCAAATCTGGTTACAGATCGCCCTTGGGTGCCAAGCTTTAGTGTTCTGATCTTCTGCTGAGCATAGGGCAGTGGAAGGCGCCAAGAGAGGCGGGCGAAGGAAACTTCAAATATGATTCATGATTCTCGGGAATCCCAAATCATGATGTAAGTTGAAGCTAACAATCAAAGCTACTATAATGTGCCGATTCCCGAAACGATCAGTCACCCATCCGATCGATTCGGCGATCCCAAGCGATGATCGCCCAATACTCTGCCCATACATCACATATGGCCCCCCTTGATGTGTGCTGAATCGCTCAGAAAAGACAACCGTTTGGGTTCTCTTGGCCGATCCTAGTTGGGGGCCATGTCGATCGGGCAGAGGTCATCGGGCAAGGTGACTGCACGCGATTCCTTGGCGATCGACCGCGGCAGCAGCGCCCGGGTGATCGATCGGCAGGATCGTGTGGAAATCGGCCTATGATGGCTACCTTAATTATGGTCGCCTCAGCTGAATACAGGTTTTCCAAATGCTTTACGGCGTCAAAGTCTAAACTTGGCGATCATTCCTAGTCCGCAACAAACATTTACTTCATTATCAGCGGGAGTTAGCCGCACATACACGCACTGACGGCGGCCGGATTTTTGCTGCGACCGATGCGTGTTGGTATGCGATCGGGGAGCCCACATGGGGTGAACAGATCGCTGACAACAACCCAAGCTCGGCGCCAGAAACGACATGTCCGAAATCTCTGGCATATGCTGTTAGTTCAAAAGAACCGTCATTGCCATTGGAAGCGAACACCAGCACACAAAGAGCGGAGTGATGACGTCATCTGAGCTGGTCTGTCGGCCCCCACTCGGTATGTGTGTGGGAGCCTTTAGGCTAAGGTCACAGTGGGTGCTGTAATGTTATGCGCTGCATGCATTTATTCCAATAGCAGAGAAGTCATTATGTTCATTATGACTGTTTGTTAATTGCGACATTTGAAGTAATTTTTTTTGTTATTTAAAAAAAAAAATTTAATTCCCATTTAAATTTAGTAGGAGTCGGAGTTGGTCCATTTTTTGCCGACTCCGACTCCAGGTGCCCAAAAATGTGTCCGACTCCGACTCTTCGACTCCACAGCCCTGCTTTCAAGGCAGCAGATATTTTTCTGCAGCCTTCCCTAGATCCTAGATTTTTGCCTTAAGACAATCCTGTCTTAGATGTCTACAGATAATTCCATTAACTTCATGCTTGGTTTGGGCTCTGACATGAACCTTATATAGACAGGATGCACTGTACTTTAGTTCCCTGGTTAGACCTGTGTTTTCTTAAAATCTGCCAAAGGATGGCACTATAATACCATTTGACTCTGTTACTGTCTATGGCAGACATGGGCAAACTCTGGCCCGGGGGCCAAAATGTGCCCGTTTAGGTTTTTAATCTAGCCCATGTGGTCACCTGTGGGCAAGATATTCCCCTCTCTTTGTTCACAGAAAGTCTGCATGTCACCTAAGGGACCTTATTACATGATCACACCTCTGATTTGTACCCATGGTGACCTGCAGATGCCATTGCAGTAATTAAACGAAGCAGCAAGCTGCTGGACCTGGTGTTCTGGGATTTCTATGGTTTTACTAAAGCTGGCCATAGATGTCTCAATTTCCCCGAGATCGATTTTTTAAATGTTCGTGGCATGTGATTAAGTCTTCGACCATAAGATGTACATTGGTCGAAAAGTTAAATTTTAACTTAATTTATGCAAAAACTACATATGCTAGAGCATGTTCCCACAACCCTTCTCTAGATCTCCAGCAATTTTGGTGATGATAACATGTTCAGGGGCTTTGCAATCGACTCACAAAGTCAGCAAGTGAAAAAATTCGACCATCTCTTATTGGTTGATAGTAAAACTGGACTAAGAATTTGGTAAGCAGAGGCAGGAGTGGTTCAATCCCACATATGGACTATACTTACAACAGAAATGTTTCAGTTTGGCTACTATAATATATTTGGACCTTATTTCATTCTAGGCATATTGTATTTGTAATTCTAGTTTTGCATTGTGCCTCTCCATTTTTTTCTATTTGGGTGAAACAATCCAGGGACTAAAGTGTTGCAATTTGTTACCATTTCTGCAAAATAATAATTGATTATGTTGGCACTGTACATTTGGTAATGGGGGCTTAATTCGGATTTCTATGGAAATTTTAGGTTCTAGATTAAGAGTCTGACTCTGATATTCTGCCAATAAAGAAGATTAACCTTTTAAAGAAGAAATTAACCCTGTAAAGAAGGTTTAGGTAGAAATTATCTATATAACCCTCCTCCTTTTTTCATATTTGGAAAATATAATCCATTCATTTTAATGTAAACCTGAAGTGAGGGAAACATCTACATTGGCGGATGCTTTCACCTGCTTCAACAAAGCAGAATAAACTAAAAAAGCATTGAAACACATTGTCTTAAAATATATTAAAACTCGTAGACTGGTATAACAACCAGATACCCAGCACTTCAGATTAGCTTTGTTGTAAAATGTTTTCTCTGTGTGTACCATTTGGTGTAGACATTTGAAGGATACATTTATATAACTTGTTATTAAGATACCTAGCAGTTAAGTAGGCCATAGTGAAAATAAAGCTTGCTGGCCAACCAAAACATGCAGTATGTCACAAAAGTAAGTACACCCCTCATATTGTGGTAAATAGTTTCAAATATTTTTTCATGGGATAATATTGAAGATACTGTAATACAAGATGACCACAAAGTGTCATATTTTCAGTGTTGTCCCATGAAAAGATATTACAAACTAATTATCACAATGTGAGGGGTGTACTCAGTTTTGTGAAATACTTTAGATCAGTGGTGGGCAACTGAGTTCTACTTTCTTGTATAAGCATAGCTAGAAGACATTATTTTAATTTTGAAATAACAAAACCTTATTTAAAATTTCACTTCAAGCATTAGGAAAGACTGTGGTATGGTAATGCACATTTTGTGTGGTACATATAATCAAAGGTTATGTGCCTTCTAGATATCATCAAAGCCTTTGGGGCACATAACCTTTCAATCAAAGGTTATGTGTCCCAATTCTAAGGTTATGTGCCACAATATATATTTTACAGTCCCCTCCTATTCATTGGTGAAATAGTGGAATAATGGGAGCATGGGCACTCACCTGTCTGCGGACTGCTCCAGCGGAGCAGGCTGAATGGTGTACATGAAAGCCAATCAGTGATCTAGATGGCACCTGAGCAAGTCCCTCGTCTCTCCTGCTCTCCCTGCTCTAAGAAGATTCCGAGCAAAGACTCGTCAACAGGGGGCTGGTGGACAGGTGAGTGCCTATGCCCTATGCGGTAACAGTTAGGTTTCGGGGGGCGCAAGCGGAGGACAGAGGGGGGCCACTGAAGAACACCCAATGCCCCCGGGCCACAGGTTGAGCATCTGGGCTGTAGATCCTCTTCAAAATGTTCTCCTTCCCATGCCTTATCTCTATTATATGCGTAGCCTGACCTCTATTCACTTTAATAGAAAGCTCAAACTCAAGTTACGTTTCTTTTGGTACAATTCAAACTAATGGAGTGTGTGCCAAGCACTTGTTGGCGTTATTTTATTTTGTTTCCATTATACATTTTTTAACAGATTTTAGGTAATAATGTGTCAATTCAACAGCCAGTCCCGGTAACATGAAAAATAGTTCTTCCTTTTCATCATCAGTCTATAAGTGCTAATTTGATTCTTTTACAAAGATTACTTACAACCAATACAGATCATGACTAATGTACAGTACCCCATAAACCACCCATGAGACATAAAAATCTGTTCTAAAATGAGTCAGCTCTTTGTATTTGAGTTTTCCTTGTTAGTTTTGTCACAGCGTGGTTGAAGTGACTTAAGGCCCCCATACACGTGTCGGATTCCCACCGGATTCCGGCATGATCGATTCCGGGCGCGTGCACGCCGAACGATCGTGCCGGAATCGCATGCAGCCCACCTTGTCTAATCGATCAGGTCCGATCGTTCAGGGGCCCAGAATCGGATCCGACAGAGAACCAACATGTTGGTCTTTCTGATCCGATTCTGCCCAGATCAGGGGGAGTTGCCATTTGTGAGGTGGACAATCGGACACGGAATCATCCCGGAATCCGTTGGATTAAGGTGGTATGCAGAGATGGATACTCTTAATTGGCTGATTGATCACACCTGCGATTCCCGGCAGAATCGCCGGAATCGATCGGGGGAGTGATCAATTGGCCATGGAATCCTACACGTGTATGGCTAGCTTAACACAACACAAGCGTATTTAATTCCATTCACATATTTATTACATCAAACATTGTATTTGTCTTTAAAGGTTAGAGGTTTAAAGTTTAAATGCATATGGTAAGAGTCAATATCAAGATGGAACAAATTATTGTAGTGCCATAGCCACCCAAAATCCAAAAAAGTTTTGGGAAAAGGGAGGAAATGATCAAATAAGTATTTCCTTTAGAATTGATTGGGTGGGGTGATAGAAAGAAGAGCCAACAATATATGTAACCACAATATGGTTACATATCTAATGATGGAACAACAGTTGGGATGGGGTACCCATAAGAAAAGGTTGATGAAAATGCAGCAGGATATGATGTTTCTACACCACCACGTAATTCCTTTTACATACTATCTTGGGTACACCATGGTTTTTGTGTTTTTGGGAAATTGACATCCAAATTCAATTGCCAACTGGACAGTAATTCCAGTCCTATCTACGTCTATCATTCAGTAACCTTCTACCCTCTAATCTTCACATATTTGCCATAAAGGCCATTTTTTTTATTATATAAAGATAGCTTTTTAGTTTAATATATAATAGTTGTTCAATCTCTTGGACATGTATGACCTGCCAAAGTCATTCCTGGATGATGTGGATTTTTGCTGCATTGATCAGGTGTCTTTCCAGATTTTGTGGATGGAGCTCTGGGCACCGCCTACAACAGTTCGTTTTAATCTTTTTAATGATGCTGTGCACCTCCTTCCAAAGGTTTGTTATCTTAGGGCATTCCCATCAGATGTGTATTAAAGACGCACTTTCCCCCCTACATCTCCAACACTTGTCACCTAAAGCTGGGTTCATTCTCTCAAGGACCTCTGGAGTTCTGTACCAGTGTGTTAATAGCTTGTAGTTTGTTTCCTGCAATGTGCTGAGAAAAGTTCTGTGTAGCTGATGACTTTGTTAAATAATGACATACTTGTAAGTGCGTCCACCAGGGTACGCTTTGAGCATACGTTTGTGGTGCCAAATCGGAATTTTCTTTGAAAGTTTGGTTATCAAAAAAGCTCCCTGCTCTTAAAGGGAAATGCAGGCACCAAAAAGTCTGAACTACCCTTTCCATTCCAACTGGGAACTAGGGGTTATCTCTACATATTTTGTTTGTTTTATTAATTGTGGTTTTATTAATTGTGGCAAAAGATTTTTGGGAAAAGTTAATGCAGGTTAATTAAATAGTTAATAGGAAAAAACAACATAGCATATTTAAAAATACTGCTGCTTTCTGCAAATATTTATAGTTGATATTATGTACTAAAGTCTTAAAAATGTGTAACATTCCTTAACGTAGCTAAGAAGAGTAAGCTGTATTGGGTTCAACCTACTTGTAATATTTTGCTGTATGTTAGCAAACATTTAAGGCAGAATAAAGTCACATAAATAACTATTTAGGTAGTGAAGACATGGTACTAATATTCTCCATCTTGTTTAATAGATGTTTTTTAAGATTTTCAGGTTACAAGAAATATAGCCAGGTGTACTGCAGTTTTAATTTAAAAACAAACAAGAATATAGAGAGTCTGTCCGCAATGGAGAGCCATGTCCTACTGTAGCAGCTGAGTCGATATCTTGTATTAAAGAAATGAGAAGGTCAAGGTATAATGTGAGAGACATATCTAAGATAATTGTGAGTCAGAGGAACCTCCGAGTAGAGGAAGGGTAATACTGGGTAAAACCTAGGGGTGATGGCTCAAGGGCAAGATTGTACCGGAGAGGCATGTGTAACTCAGAGTTAGCGGAAATAAAGTGGAAATAGGCAAACCAAAACAGACTTAAAGAAGAAAAACTCATAGAAAGTAAGAGAGAGAAAGAGATTAGAAGGAGGGGGGGGGGGGGG
>CM070040.1:41355238-41366413 GCA_036250615.1 Ptychadena robeensis
CCAATGAGTGTGTCAGTCTTGAGCAGCCTCTGACAGCTTCCCTGCACCACACACGCCAGACTGTTTGCCTCTGCTGTGTGTGTCGGTCTTGGGCAGCTTCTGACAACTTCCCTGCACCACACACACCAGACTGTTTGCCTCTGCTGTGTGCGTCAGCCTCTGACACCTTTCCTGCACCACACACACCAGACAGTTTGCCTCCAATGTGTGTGTCAGTCTAGGGCAGCTTCTGACAGTTTCCCTGCACCACACACACACCAGACTGTTTGCCTCTGCTGTGTGTGTCAGCCTTGGCCAGTGATTGAAACTGAGCATCAAAGCTGGTTCTGTAGTGTAGTCACCCTACCTAACATGGATGCTGTCCCCTTTAATTCCCCAGGGTTCTTGGAGTATATAGTCGCTTCCTCAGAGGAGCAGTCCAGTGGCACGATTCCTGATGAGACCACAGCAACTGGGCACACTAGCTGTCTCCAGAAATTCATCCCTCCACCGTTAATACCAGCGTGCAGGCAGCCACGGGACCAAATAGCCTGCGCTACTCTTGTAAGACCCAGTTGCAGCTGCTGGGGTCACCCAGGGTATGCCACTCAAGTGGGGTGGGGAGCTCCCTAGTACCCAGGCCCTGACTGGTGGCATGCACATTGTTCCTGCTCCGTTCCACTAGGGCTCTACGACAGCTGCAGCCTGCCCTGGTCAGGAGGACCGTTCTCCCTATGTGTTAGAAGACCCACTCCAGAAAGGGGTCCACTTCATCCTGGTTGGATTCCGATCCAGAGGACTTGGTCGCCCATTGGGTTCCGAGTTGTTACTACATGTTTGTGAGTTACTCTGCAGTTTAAATAAACAAGTTTAGCAGCATGTCTGCCTCTTGTCATGGTTGATCCTGAACCTGTACAGTTCCATTTATCATCCCACTGGGGTAAGGATGGGACAGATGGAAGTGTTGCAGGTCTTTGTAATATAATTAGTTTATTTTGTTGTAATGTGTAAATGTATATATTGCATTGAGATTTACATCCCTATTTGTAAAGAATAATTTTGTATTAATCCTCTATTCAAAGCAAACTTTAAATGTCCATCTGAAAAGTTTTAAAATAACAATATGGTATTCACGTTTGCGGGCAGACACTCATATAACGCTACAAACTGACAATAACCCTTCCCTAAAAAAGACGTCACAAATGGAGGACTGACGGTCACAAAAGGAGAAGTGTCATTTAAAATATTCTTGTAATATTACTATAACCAAGAGGTGTACTTTAAAGACTATAAGTTTAATGTGCTTTTACTTAAACTTTTTTGTATTTTTATCAAGCTGTGACAGCAAATGTGGGCAAGTTAGGGTTAATATATAATTTCTCAAACATGGGATGAACAGTCTGTATCCCAGATGGCATGACAAAGCATATTGTCCATATAACCTGTTATTGGTTGGAAAGATATCAGTTTGCTTATCTACCTGCAATAAAGAACGTCAAGATGACTGAGACATTTGCATTACATTTGTAGAAATATATTTTGGTAAAGCTGATAGGATAAGGATTCCTGGGCAATGAGCTTGGCCTGAAGATGTATAAAGCCATTTAGCCATATCCAAGTGGCTGGGGTAGGACATCCAGAACATTGTGATAATTTAACATAACATGTCAATAAGATGATACACTGCTCACCTAAAACAAAAATATCATTGTAAGCAGTTCAGATGTATGTAAAGTCAGGACTTAGTGGGATTTCCCTCTGTATTCCTCTATCTATTATAGAGCATAACTTCATCTATTTGCTCTGGTGACCGCTGTCTCTTGTGCAGAAAGTGATGGAAATTCTGAAATTTTGAGTTGCCGGTGTAAGTCAGTCTTCTAATGCAGGTCTTAGTACTTACTTCTTAGTAACAAAACAATTAGGACACACTATGATTGGGCTTTTAAGGCACAAAAAGTCAAAGGTAATAAGATATAGTAAACTCTTTATTGAAAAAGTGGAAACCACCGTAGTGACAACTAGGTTGGTTCCATACCAAAGTCTCTGAGTTACAAAGTAAAGTCCTTGTTCAAAAACAAAAATACATAAACCAGAAAAACCATACTTGTCTTAAGATGTTCTACATCAACATGTTTCGCCCGATGGCGGGCTTCTTCAGGATGAACAAGTAAATGGTCACGATTTCTAGGATAAATTAACAGTCTTAATTCATGTGCAGTACATCAGATATGTTTCCTTGTATATACAATATACAGTTTTAACCACCATTGCTTGCATAGGCAGGTCAACAAAGAAGAGGGCTTACCTCTATTGAACATTGAAGGTTGGGTCCACAGGTAATACAGTTCTCACTGTCGGTGAAGGTATGGAGAAGGGTGTCCAATTTTTTCTGTTGTTTGCCTAGCAGGATGTCCTCCAATTCGAGAAGTAGGAGGATAGGCAGGAAAAAGTGAAAAGAACCAGGTTGAGGGGACACCTCAAAAAACATGTGCCCCACCGTGCCCGCTCTCACCGGGAGCTCCACCAACAATGATTGGAGGTTAACCCGCTGAGTGGGAGTCATGAGTGAACAAAAAATTGAAATGTGCAAGGTGATACGCCCCCAATCAAACGGAGGGGGGAACAGGTGAGTGCAACCAGGGACCAGAAGAGTGAGTGAGGTGATATAGTGATGAAAATATGAAGCACCAGGGGGGGATGAGGATATCGTCATCAGATGTTAGCAGGTGAAGAGTAGGTGAAAGAACGGAAAAAGGATCAGGAAAAAAGAAAGAATTGGGAGAAGAAACATAGCAAGGGTGAAAGAAAGCCATGGTTGATGTAGCCCCGATACATCCATACCACGAAGTGAATATAGCACAGGAAAACAGATGCACGCAAAGTACCATAAGAACCACGGGTGTGTGCACCCCAATCAATACGGGAGGGAAATGTGGGGGAGAGAAGGATGGGGTAGGTGAGAAAGGAGGGGGAACCAGGGTAACGCCCGAAGTGGGGACATGTCAGGAAGGAGGGGAGGAGAGACCGGGAGGAAATGGACAACAATTATCCAGTGCTTGTTATTTATGGTGGGAGAAATTAAACGAAGAGGGAAAAGGAGGGAGGGCACGACCAGGACAAAAACATGGGGGATGGGAGGTGCAGACTGGGCTGTGGGGCCGTCTCCCCGAGCTTACCTCCCTGACAACCCCCCGGACGCCACCCCCACTTCTCATCCCGGTGCAGCATGGACCGGACACAGAGTATATGGAATAGGCAGTTCACTGCCGAACAGTGATGATACAAGTCAATGGGATATGTAAAAGGGGAATTCATTGAATCAGGGTTTGCTGCCCCAATGGGGTCTAAAGATGTGGAGACAGTAGTAAAGTATGCGTAATCTCACATATATAAATCAGAGTTACCTTCGCTGCAGTGCAATGTGGATGTTTCCATGTACGGACCCTCACAAAGTCTGATAACGTGTCGATACCGGTATATAACTAGGTGTCCACCAATTAAGGGAGATTGGTTCCATCTGGGGCTGGCGATGGGAACGGGGGAAGTGGATGTACGTCATTCCCCGTCCGCAGTGGACGCCCTCCCCTGATGGTCCATCTCCCCACGTGGGCGCCTTGCGTGTCAGGCTGGAACGCAAACAAACCAGAGAGGTGCAAACAGCACTTCCGGTTTCCGCGGCCAGCTGTTTGACACGCATACCCGTCATGTCCTGCCCAAATATGGCAGGTTCTGCGGGGCACAGGGGAAAGGAGACCACCCCCTCCGCAAGGAGGGAGCGGTTCTTCGAGACCCCCACCCTGACAGTCTGGCGGGTACCCCGATGGAAAGGGGAGGCGCCCATGGGTCCATGCGTTGCCGGGAAAGGAGGGGCGGGGTCCGAGGAGAAGAGAGGGAGCGGGGGCACCCCAGGACCGGCACTGGGCACCTGGGAGGGGAGGGAAAACGGGAAAGGACAAGGTTGTTCATGGTTTGGGATGGAGATGGAGGACATACTGGATGGTAAAATCCGGATTCCCACCCGCTGGCATGTGCCAGCCGGAGACCGGTCGAGTCATAAATGGCAGGCGCTGGAAAACGATGATAGGGAGAGGGGAGTGTCCCCTGTCCCAAGACAGGGCTAGGTGGGGAGGGGGTGGCAAGGGGACCCCACAGATCATGGGGAAGGTTTGGGAGAATGAGGCAGAGGAGAGGATGATATGTGGGAAGAGTGGAAGGAAAGAGGTAGGATGTATGAGGTGAGTGGCTGAAGGAAACCAAAGTGAGGTGCGCCAAAATGATTTGGGACTGAGTGTCTAATTGGTGGAGAGGGCATGTGAAGAATCGGGTGAGAGAAATGTGTGATGCAGACCATGTGAAGAAAAGGAAGGAAATTCAAGTATGGAGGACACACTGATGGCCGAGGGATATGATGTAGTTAATTAGGTTGTTCAACAATCGTTCCCCTTCTCAGGGAAGTACATTGGATCAATATATTGCGGAAGCAAAAAAGTCAAAAAAATATATATAATAAATAAAACCAGCAAGCAATGATGTGTACAGAGTGTACAAGTACATATGATAGACCACATGATGCAAATAGTGATATATACATAGATTAAATCATGAACATCAATCGTTAAAGACCAAGGGTAACAACGCCCCACCCACTGGTGTCACTTCGGCAGGGGGGGGGGGGAGGGAAAAGAAAGAAGAACAGAAGAAGAACGTCCAGAAATAAATCTAGCTGAGAGCTACAAAGTATATTAATATAGTCAGTTTGTAGATCTAGGGGTCCTCAGCAAAAAATGTGAGGATCGCTGTTAGAGTAAAGAAAATGTATAGTTGGAGAGAGTAATTCCTCTCTTAGACGGGTGTAATTTATAGATAATTTGCCCTTCACTATCACTCTGTGTCCCTGTCCACTGTTTGGCTGGCATATCCTGCTGATTGAAGATATTACCTAATTATAAAAAAGGCTTAAAGCACAATTTATTGTTCAATCCTGGTGCTGTGGTTGCGTCCAAGTTATAGATCCACTTAGACTCAATCTGTAGCAATTTTTTGTTTGAGTCACCGCCCCTCTCATTGATATTCAACTTCGCCAGAACCATAAATGATAGTACTTGGGGATCATAATTGTGCATTTGAACCACGTGTTTGCCAATGGGAGTAGTTAGTTTTCCGGCATCGATGATGTTGAGATGGTCCCGTATACGAAAACGAAATTCACGTTTCGTCTTGCCGATATAAAATCCTCCGCAGCGGCAGAAGATGATATACACAACATGTGTGGTCCGGCAGTTAGCAACAAAATTTAGTCTCAATGATTGGCCATTGGGAAGTGGGACGACTTGGCCTTCACGTATCCATGGGCATTGGTTACAGTCATTACATCTCGAGAGGGCCCCACTCTCACTGGGTGATCTGTCAACGTAGTGGCTGTGAACCAGTTTGTCTTTGATAGAAGTCGCTCTCCTGAAAGTGATCGAGGGGTGATCCAGTATATATTTCGATATTATTGGGTCATCCCGAAGGATGTACCAGTACTGTTCCAGAATTTTCCTGATCTTGCTTTCTTCCGACGAGTAGGTAATAATAACCCTGGTGTTATTGTCCTTAGGGATAGGTAGTTTTTTAGTCAGGAGGTCTCTCCGATCGAGATTTGAGGCTTTGTGGAATGCTCGTTTCAGTAGGCATCTACCATATCCTCTCATTAGTAGTCTTTTTTGAAGCTCATTAGCTTTGAGCTTGAACTGTTCGGTAGATGAACAGTTGCGTCTCAGGCGAATGTATTGACTATAGGGAACCGATTCCACGAGCGGTTTAGGGTGGAAGCTCCCCGCGTGTAGAATCGTGTTCCCTGCTGAGGTCTTGCGGTATAAAGTTGTCTCCAATTGGCCATCAACTCCCACTGAGATGCATATGTCCAGGAAGGATATGGTGGTATACGATTTTTCCATCGTAAATTTTAAATTACGATCATTTGTTTGCAGAAGGTCAAAAAATTGGTCAAATTCAATTGGTGTTCCGGACCATATAATAAAAATGTCGTCAATAAATCGCTTCCATAACATTATGTAAGGTAGGTATTGCTGTAAATCCTGTCTAGATGGCAGTAGCTTCTCCCACTCCCCCAGGTACAGGTTGGCATACGATGGGGCACAGCAAGTCCCCATCGCAACCCCCTGCACCTGGAGGTAGTGGTCCCCATTGAAGGTGAATGAATTATGGGTTAAAATGAACCTAAGCAATCTCAATACAAATCCTGTGTGTTCATCATAAGTTTGACTCCTGGTGGTCAGCATTCTCCCCACGGCCTGGATCCCCAGGTCGTGGGGAATGCTACTGTAGAGGGCCTCTACATCGATCGTGATTAGTAGAGATCCTGGGGGAATGACCAACCCCTCAAGGTTTCTAAGAAGATCACCCGTATCTTGAAGGTACGAAGGTAGTGCTGTCACATGGGGTCTGAGAACCATGTCTACATAAATACTAATTTGTTCCGTCAGTGCTCCATTACCTGAAATAATCGGGCGACCAGTGGGATTCGTCAGCGATTTGTGAGTTTTTGGGAGAGCGTAGAAACACGGAACCCTCGGAAAACGAACTGCCATAAAATCATGTAAGTCTTGAGTGATAATGCCTTGGTTTAGGGCTTCATATAATAATAGGTCCAATTCCATTTTGTATCCAGGAATTTGAGTGGCATCTATCCTGGCGTACCAATCTTGATTTTTGAGAATATCCAGGCATATTTGTTCGTATCTGCTGTTACTGAGGAGGACGATATTCCCGCCCTTATCGGCCGGTTTGATCACCAAGTTTGGATCTTTACTTAGAGTTTGTAAGGCGTGCCATTGCGAGGTGGTTAAGTTCTTCTTGAATACCGGGTCCCGATTGAGGGACTTCAACTCCTTGGATACTTGGGAGACAAATAAATTCAAATGTTTGTTAAGCGTCAGGGGAGGAAATTTTGTAGATTTCTTTTTTAATTGGAGGTGTAATTCCTCATCCGGAATTAGAGGCGCCACATCTGGAATGTATGCAAGCCAGTCTTCGTCATCATCCGATTCATAGCCTTCCTGTTCTTTCAATAAGAGGACCAAGTCTTTCAAAGCTCTAAAATGAATTGTTTTAAAGTCCCTGCAGAATTCCAAAGGATCTGCCTCCTCGGTTGGTTTGTCATGCAGCACCTTCAACAACAGTTTGCGTGCAAATAATTGAACGTCTTTCACGACCTCAAATCGATCAAAATATTGTGTAGGACAAAAAGTGAGACCCAATTTTAATACCTCCGCCTCATTGGTTGTCAGTTTATGTGAGGAGAGGTTAATTATATCTAAGTTAGAGACTGGTCTTCCCGCCTGGGAAAATGATCATCCAAGGTCCCCCGAGGGGGCAATCCCCTCATTATGGGGACAGGGTGTCCTTCCGGGCTGGTTGAGGACTCAGTTCTGTGCGATGAGATAGTGGGTAGGGAAAGTGGGATTGGGTGTGATGATGCTTTCGGTCTGGTGTCGGATGACAATGGATATTTACGTGGAGAAGGAATAGGTTGTGGGCGCGTATCAACCACACCAGTTGTCTCCAAAGGGGGGGCAGTCAGATGGGAGGTAGATATAGGTGAGGCCAACGTTTGGATGGGATTGGGTGGGATATTGGGAGTCATGTCGGGGTGCTGTCCCTGGTACGATGCTCCTTGAGCATCCAGATCTTGTGAGGATAATGTCACATTGGTATCAGTTTCATCTTTCCTCCCAGATGGTAGCGGGGGTTTCTTGATAACTCTCCTTTTTCCTTCCGATGTGTATCCCCTCTGTTCCGGGTGTGGAGGTCTCTTGATACCTATACGGTTGGGCCCCGTTAGTATTGTTCTAGGTCGTATTGATTGTTGGGAATCTGCAGTTTCCGTTTCTAAAGTTTCATGTCCTTTTTTGGAGTCCTTAGATGATTTATTATCCGTTGAATTGGAATTAGGCCAATGATATGCCTTTCCTAGGCTAAAGCTCAATTGATCTCTTTGGAACTTTTGGGCTTTGGTATTGCATATATTCGAAGTATGTAACATAATTTTCGACTTGACCTCTTCTTCTTTCTGCAAGAAGGCAGGTGTGTGATTGATCACACGGTAAGAAGTATAAAGGTTGGTTATTTCAGTGCATGTTTGATCCAGAATGGATGAATATCGATCACATAAAAGTAGCATTAATGTCTCTGAACATTGTTTGAGGGCTTGTTCCCATTTGTTTTTGAAGCTCTCATCTACCTCATGGAGTGTCGGAAAAATCTGTACTCGCAAGCCAAAAGGGTTGGTGTTGGAGCTGAGATACTTGCGAAAGTACTCAATATGCCAAAACATGTTGGCCTTTCTTTCTAAGAGTCTACGAAGCCTAATTCCAAAGGCAGTGATGTTATAGTCCCCCATCTCCGGGCCAACGCCCTCCTGGTGGGCCTGGGCCATCATAGCCTCCCATGTTGTACCCGAAAATTCTTCCATAATTTCAACAATCCCTACCAGGGGATAACTATGTCCAAAACAATCACAAAATAAGATATAGTCAGAGTAGTAAGTGTGTCCAAGTCATTCAAAAGAAAACTGTAGTAGATACGCAGCAGGAAAGAAATGTCCAGTCACAGTGGCAGGGAACAGGGTAAACAGTTACTTAGAAGTAATATCTCCGCTGCAAGTCGTAAGTAGAGTCGGGAAATTACCTTCCGGCTCACTGTTGGTCAACAATAGTTAGAATGAATATCCTGGTCTCCGAAAACGGGCTCTTCATCCCAGAACAGAATATAAGAACAACAATATATGTAGAGACCAGGAGTGAGTAGTAATACATTTAGTAATGTGCCACACCCCGAAATATCTACATTAACAAAACAATTAGGACACACTATGATTGGGCTTTTAAGGCACAAAAAGTCAAAGTTAATAAGATATAGTAAACTCTTTATTGAAAAAGTGGAAACCACCGTAGTGACAACTAGGTTGGTTCCATACCAAAGTCTCTGGGTTACAAAGTAAAAACCTTCCTTTGAGCAGGATCAATTACACTCAAAAAAGGTTGATTGAACTGTCCCCAAATCAATAGACAAACAGGAAAAAATTCAACTGGCCTCAGGGGATTTTGTGTGGCTAGGGATTGCACATTCATGACACAAAATATTACAGAGGTGAGACCACAGCTTTATTAAACATGTTACAGGAGGTCAGGTTTATATCGCACAAATCATGTTACTCCACATTGGACTGGTCAATACATAACATACAGCAGAACAGGGGGTGTAAACGTTACATAGTACATAGAATATCAGCACAAGTTGGGGAAAGAGTGGGGGAAAGTTCACTGAACACAAAATGCCCCCTTAGAGGGTAGATTCCCTCAACGCATTTCCGCCTTCAAAGGGGTGGAAGGGAAAGATGTCCAGCTTGGAAGCTGTGTTTCATTTAATTTGTCCGAAAACAAGGTGATCTAGATGATCATAAACACTGTATAAGTCACAGTCCTTGCATCTGTTAAGGTGCTGTAGTGCCAAAATCAGTGCAGTCTCAAAGCTGTAGGCAGTAGTTCCCAAACTTTCCATTAAAAACCCCTATTAAACTTAGCATTATTAGATTAATGGCCATTTCATACTAGTTTGCATTACAGTATCATGTACTAGTACTAGTGTGAAATGGTCCTCAAACTTTATTTCAAATACAACTCATACAACTTCTTTGGGCTTTCACCAAACTCCCTCTATGTTCTCTCAAGCACTGCAGTTATTAGCCAGACTCAGGTAGGTCATAAAGCATTTTTGGGCTATGTCTCCTTTGGGTGTCATGGACACAGGTCAGTTTTGCCTATGCTTAGTGTGCATAAATTGCTGTGTTACTGTTATGCAATGATTACATCGAATGAATCTATGGGCATGATGCGTACAGTATGTGCCTGTTGTTTTTGTGGGGGTATTGTACAGATCATGCCCACAGACTTAATTTGACATGTCCATTGATTTTAAATGGACACGGCACATGCCTGTGATGCATCACGTAAATAACGATACGTTCATAGTCAATGCGTTGCTGGCATATTGTTATAACCCATTTTTTGCAATGGCTGCGTCTGAAAATGTTTGATCTCCTCTGAGCTCTGCATTTTGATATTTCACATCACCACATACAGTAGCTTCTCTCCTGCAAAAATCTCTCAGACCTCCTGCTGTTTTCGGTCTTTAGTTACACCCTCCTAACAACAAAGTAAAGATAAAAGCAAGGTTTACTGATGAAAAAAGTGAAAACCATAAAATATTTGAGCCTGGATACATCTGTCAGCATCTCCAACTGGCTTGTGGTAACAATTTAATCTAACCCTATTGTTATTTTGTCTATAGCCTGTCAATTGATCTTACTAGCCCAGTGTGATCAATTAGAAACCAGTCGATTTCTTTCCTATGTCCTCTGCACATGCTCCATAGTACCATCAATTGCAAATACCTAGAAAACATGTCTAATTATGGCTCGATCAATTTTATGCTCCATTTCCATCACTTTTGTTCGATTGGCTCAGGTAATAAAGAAATAAACCAACCACTTTTTAAGTCAGAAACGAAGAGGTGAACAATTTATGCTCAACTTTAGATTATTGGCACGCACCCATTGATCAGAAGAATGGCGAAACAATAGAAAGTGCTCCCAACTGTCCATAAACCAATTCAAATGTATTTGCACAGTGCTGTGATTGGCTGGTTATTACTAGGGAGCATCGCCTGGGGTATTAACAATAGTATGTAGGATGTAGGATTATGTATACAGGATTGAGCAGACTGTACAAAAAGTAAACAATAGTCAGTTATGTAATTTTATGGAGAAAGACATCTGCAGAACACAAATGAAATCCATAGGAACACCTACAGGTGACACCAGGTCATAATATGAGACCCACTGCAGTGATGATTTCATGTGATAGAAGGTCTAGTCTTTGATCAGCGCAGCAGAAGAAAAAATCTTCAAAGCACAAAATACAGCAAATATACGTTCAGCTTTTGAGCAGGTGGAATGCAGTGTTGGAAGTTCTTCTGTCTGATCAAAAGAACAGTCTGATCCATTGTGATATAATACCAGCTTAGCTGCAAAGTCATCCTTCTCATCTGACATATCTGTGCCACAGACCCGCAGGAAGATACAGTGGAGGAAATAATTATTTGACCCCTCACTGATTTTGTAAGTTTGTCCAA
>CM070040.1:41372521-41402741 GCA_036250615.1 Ptychadena robeensis
TGTACCAGGACAAACCTTGCCCCCAGTGTTCAGGTGGGTCTGTATAGTCAGTATAGATTGTACCCAGGACAAAACTTGCCCCACAGTGTTCCGGGGGTTGTATAGTCAGTATCGATGTTACAGGACAAATACCTTGCCCACAGTGGATCAGGGTCTGTATTAGTCAGTTATAGATGCTACCAGGACAAAACCTTACCACAACGTGTCCAGGGTCTTATCGTCAGTATCAGATTGTACCAGGACAACCCTACCCCACACGTGTTCCGGCGTCTCGGGGTCTGTATATGCAGTATAGACTGTACCAGGGACAACATTACCCTGTTCCAGGGTCTGTATAGTCAGTATAGATGTACCAGGACAAACCTTGCCCCACAGTGTTACATGTTCTG
The DNA here is from genome assembly GCA_036250615.1 of Ptychadena robeensis. Classification (NCBI taxonomy): domain Eukaryota; kingdom Metazoa; phylum Chordata; class Amphibia; order Anura; family Ptychadenidae; genus Ptychadena; species Ptychadena robeensis. The sequence continues at coordinate 41,372,911 of CM070040.1, forward strand.
TGTGCTATTTACTTCTCACTGTATAGATGTACCAGGACAACTATATGAGAACACTAAACTTTGTCCCAGAGTGTTCTAGGGTCTGTGGGCTTTTCACTTTATTGCTAAGTCAATGTACAAGGGGATGTAAGGTGTCTCCTATGTACCAGGTTATCTGTCACAGAAACTTTCTTATGCATGTCAGTGTGTTACAGACTTTGCAGGGTTTTATTGCTTTGCTGGGGTCTCTATGGATGTAAAGGGACTCTCTCAAGCTTTATTCATCACATGGAGGCTGCATTATGGCTCTGGCTTTGTTTTCTTTCCTGAAATCAGCGTAGCTGGCCCAGCACGTCAGTCTGTCTTTGCTGACATGCCCTGTACTCTCCTATACAGAGGAGTGTAGCACTATTGTGTGCAGAGTTCCCCTTTATACCTCAGCACACATGTAATCCAGGACAATGGATGATCTGATTTAGCGCAGAGGCCATGCCATGCTTTGGGAGGACTGTCCCGTAGTGCTGTATACACATGTATAATGAGATAAATGTGATGTACCTTTCCACTGGCATCTCATAAGCTCTTCCTTCCAACAATGAATACAAAAGGTATCACGTGGTTGTAGACAAGGGCATGGCATGCTTTCTATGTACCAGACCCATAGTGAGGAATCCTCCTGAGCAGGAGGAGGCTGGCACAGTCATTGTTCCCTATAGATGCCAACACTCTGTATAGAATGTGACGTGCGTTCTTCTATCACTCTATAGTACATGACTCTGCCTGGTATAGAATCTGACATAGCAGTTGTGGGTGGTTGTACAATCAGATTGGGATCTGTGTGGCCTTCTTTGTTTGGCATCTCCCTAAATGCTGCTTGGTGGAGTTTTGGCAACATGGCAGGATCAAGTTATTTTGGTGAATTGCTGTCTTTAGTGAATCGGTGTTCAAGGTTCACACTGCACCAGATTTATGTACAAGTTTTCACTCATGTCCTACCGCGTTTCGGGGGATGTATTATTTTTCCGTGAAGAATACAGCACTGGGATATCAAGGTGGGGGGAGGATCACTTAAAATGATACAGGGGGATCAGAGGGGGAATCAAAATGGCGCAGAGACTCAGAGGGGGGATTACCATTTTAGTAACCTCTTCTCATCCTCCTGTGTCATTATGATTGCCCCCTCTGATCCCCCCCCCCTATCCAGAGTTACAGTACCGTATCTTCGGGCGCGCCTTATTTTCAAGGGGGAAGCCTTATATTTCAGCGTGAGGCAAAGGGTGCCTTATTTTTGGGGAAACAGGGTAGATAATCCTTTAATTCTATTCTATTCTATAATCCTATTCAGGGGCAGCTCCTATGCTGCATAATAAGGGGGTGACTCTGAGCTTGGCATGTCACCAACTCCCCTTCCTCCATACTAAGGGAATATTGATGGCAATGGTCACCCCATATTCCAGACGTTGTACCAGAGGCTCATTGACTCATTAGAAGCAGATTTTTGTGTTTGTTTAGAACATTTATATTATTCATAAATCCAGTCCACATGTTTTCCTAACATAGTGCATATTATAAAACATTAACATTCCAAGTATTTTATGTTGTTGGGCCGTTTGGCATACACCAGTTATCCATTTCCCGTACCGGATGTATAGGCATCATTCATTCATACCAGTAAACATCACATGCCACTGAAACGGATTGTGCCAGAATTACAAGATGTTATTTAACAAGTTGGGTAACCTACGATCATGTACCGAGCTGTGACCATATTAATCATAAATCTATTTACTGATGTGAGCTGATACCATCTGCTGTCCTCCAGACAGATGGTGGACTCCCATTAGCTAAGAAAGCACCATGCAAGTGGGCACTCCGGCCCCCGTCCTGCTATAGTATTAAGTGAAAGCTGAGCTCCTTCTTCCTATTCATGTATTGGGGCCTCTGACTATACCTGTAATCTCCACAGACATTTGGTGATTACCTTCCTATCCATAAATTGATGTGCTTATAGCAGCAGCTCGTGTTTAGTCAACGAGAAGTGATCAGATTATATATGGCGATCTTTTACTATTTATAGCGACATCTAGTTCAGGTTTGTTGGCCAGTATCCACGTCTTTTATAGTGACCGAAGTTTAACTGTTCAATTATAGTAATTCACTTTTCTTGTCAAATACATAACCATGTTATGATGTATAGTTTTCCTTTTGTGTTTGGCCAACAATGTGTGTTATTCAACTGAATGTTGCCTACATTGGAAATCATGTTAGGGCTTCTCTTGCCTCATACCTTCTGCATCCAGGAGCTACATATAAGACATGAGAATTTGGTTTTTATCATGGTCCAGGTTTTGGTAAAATTTTATGATGGTACCTAATTTTTTAGATGTCTACCTGAAGTCAATGTCGATTCAACCCAAGTAAATAGGACACAACAAGGTGGAGGTGGAGGAGGAAGGCAGTTGATGTTGGTTTAAAAAGGTTTAGGTGGCACGAAAGAGCATTTCTGGTTTATAATTCCATCATGCATTGTTTAATTTATTAAGAACAACTACTAACAATGGTGCATTGTATCTTCTAAGTGGTGTATTGGGTAAGATATGTGGTCTTGGTGGGCTTGGCAGATGTCCTGCTGCTTTTTCCCATTGGCAAGGTCTTCCAATTTGAAGCCAAACGTAGACTTTTATATGTTTTTGTCCAGATTATCAAATGGCACTGCCATTTGAATGTTTGTATATCCAACTCTAGATTGTGTCATAAGAGCATATGCTATGTTATTTTATGTTGTAGGCCTTTATAGTGTTATTGTGTATATATCTCTCTTGCCCACCTCCTTAAGTTTGACATAGATGAAGTGATTCTCCCTCGATAGATAAGGGATCGATAGCAGCGTGATGACTTCATCACACTGCAGCCATCCCCTCAGCTGATCGGCGGGCACCCTTTGTGTGTGGGATTGACATGTGGCAGATTCCTGGTAGATCTTGCCAGATGGGCACACCCGATTTTCGGCAGACTAACCACCGGTTGGCGGGAACGCACATATCAGTTGATCGGCTGAAAAATCTGGTGAAAATCTGCCTACCTTTAATCAGTAGTACGGAAAGTCCCTGAGAAAGTGCAGAGAGCACTGAGAGGGTGAGATGTTAGAACTGTCCATACAGGGTTAGTTATTTGGAGGAATAGCTGTTGAAGCTCCAAAGACAAATGGAGGGCCAGAAAATAAGAAAGTTGATAGGAACTGATTTAAGAGTGGTAAGAGACTATAATTGGTTGAGTTGTGAAAGAGTCTTCTACTTGGTAAATAAAAAGGTGTCTAATTTAATACTTTGTTTGCTGGCTCAATGACCAGGAGTTGGCCGGCAACCTTTAGCAGTAGAGTTGGGCCTATGCAAAAAGTTCTCACATTGTCTCCAATCAGTATTGTTGGTTCTGGTTGCACTGTCGGTTCCCAAGGTGTCTGGTCACTTGGAAAATTCCTTGGTGGAAACAATTGGTTATGCCAAGGTTTAGCCAAAGAAAGAAGTCTTCAGGAGAGGCGCCTGTGTTAGAAATACTCTATTCACACATATGTTCACAGTGATCGACTTTTTGTGACACGCAGGTCACTTCTTCTGGATCAATGACAACTGTCTGTTAAATAAGAGTAATAAACTGTATGGTAAACTATATAAATATGCATGTGTATATTGACTTATATGCTCTTATTAGATGGGCTTCATTTATTAAGTGTACAAAATTAATGATAGTGATAATAAGCAATTAATAAATTAAAAACCGAGCTAATACAATGTCTACTGATATTGGTTGAATGTATAAATATATTATAATATTAGAAGTACTTGAGTGTAGTGCTAGATCATCCATGGGCAAACTAAGGCTGTGGGGCCAAAACCGGCCCTTTAGTCTTGTAATTCGACCCTTAGTCACCTTGGTGTAAAGATGCTCTAACTCCCCTCTGCTCATTCCTTGGAAGAAGTGGAGATAATGCCTAGAGGATGATTGTTTGGGTATACTAATGGCTGCAGTTTGCCTGCAGTAGAGTGTTTAGAAATATTTATCTATTTATTAATGTTGTTTTATATTTAATTTCTTTATTTTTATTTCCTGTCTGGGCTACCGAGAACTAAGGGGTTGTACCCACATTAGAGGCTGGCCGCGGGGCGGCACGGCTGACACAAGTGAATTATGTTTTTCTTTTTTTCAATTCAGCTGCCCTCAGGTCGCGTCCACACGCAATTTTTACCAAGTCCATTCATGTCTATGGGCCTATGAGTGGGGATGCGGCTATTAAAATGAATAGAGGCGGTCGCTGTGGCGTGGTTCAAAACCAGACCGCCCTGTGGTGGGGAAAAGCCCTAGGGACACTTATGCCGGGCAGCCTCTTGCTTTGGCCCTCCTGTCAAATTTCAAAAACCATTATCGTCATATAGGAGTCAAAAAGTTTGCCCACCCTTGGGTTACATATTTGTTCCACCCTCACTTTACATAATTCAGGCGTTTCCCTCCTGGCTCTCCATTCAGTGTCCAGGCCTTGAATTTGATATCATAAGGGTTTCTGGACTACTGGAGCCTTTCAATAATTTCTGTAGAACTTTTGAACTATCATGTAGTGGAATATCATGAACTGGAATATATAACAAAACCTGCTTCTAATTCTGTATTTGTTAATAAGAATCTTTTTTATTTCCAAGTCTGTTTTTTCCTACACTAACTATTAACTTTTTCCACAATCAAACCAAATTAATAAAACAAAAACCAATCATACAACCAGAATAGCACAAGCAAATCCCATTATGCAAAATGCAAAAATGAAGCTCTTCACTGCATTTAAATCCCAGTTGTGGTTGTAACGCTTTGTATTGTAGGGGTCACATACCAGTCTATTTATAAAGCGGTGAATGTGACTTTCACCAAACATTCTTCAGGTGGTGAATCAATATCTGCAATGTGAAGAGCATTCACCAGCAATTTTTACTTAAAGGGAATGTTATATACAAGTCTAGACTTCTACGTCATAATTCATACTTGTATACATATGCTGGTTTGGCTTCTGAAACCCTTATTTATTCTACAGCGTAATGTCTATTGTACATCACTCCGTTATATGGCGGCGCTTTGTAAATGAAATATAATCTAGTAATTAGGCTGTCAGTTGTATAGGAATACCAAAGGGAATACGTTGTAGGTTACATATTAGGATGCTAAAAGTTCCTGTCATTAATTAGTGAAACAAATAGCTTCCTATAATGGTAAATACCCAAGTAGTGTTTATCCTAGCACAATTACTATACTGTGGGAACATAATGAATAATAGGCTACAGCCTTCTACTGTGTAGTCATCTTCGTTAAAGGCCATTGGTTTCATCTGTTGGTGATGAGTCACTAATTATAGTGAATACAGTAATTGCGGTATTAGGAATTAATTACTAGTGGCGAAGCTAGACATGGCAAATGTATGATATATATATATATATATATATATATATATATATATATACACACAGTATATTAGGTTGAGACCAATACATGTACTGTTTACCTGATCACTTCTATTTACCATACTTAAATAGAAGCGCTGTTGGTGGAACCCTGGGGCTGCAGGATGGGTAACGAGGCATTAGACAAAAAAAAAAACTAAGGCCCGGGGCCAAAACCAGCCTTTTGGTCTTTTAATTTTGCCCTTTGTCACCTTGTCAGGACTCTGGCTACCATCATTCCCTGCAATAAGTGCAATAACACCTAGAGGATAATTGTTTGGATTGTTTCCTAGAGACCATAGTTTGCTGCAATAGAAAGTTTAAGCTTCTCTATCAAAAGCTTCTATTTATGAATCTTTTTTTTAAAAACATATTTTTTAAAATATTCTGTCCTAGCTACAAGGACTATGGACCCCTATTCTGGACGGCCCTTGCAGGCTCTTGGTCCGGCCCCTATGTTGCATTTAAAAAATTATTGTGGCCCACAAGTCAGAAAGGTTGCCCACCCCTGAATTAGACTGTAGGTACATAGACGGCAACATGCCCTGTACATAAATTCTACAGATAGGACAGTAGTAGCCAGTTTGCTTGTGGACAACATACCTGTGCATTTTTGTTCTTGGTGCAGAGGCCACATTTTGGTAGAATATGTATTGCCCTTCCTTTGAGAACAATAGGTGACTGTAAAACAAAACAAAAAATCTGCAGACGTTGGAGTTGTCAGGATAATAATCCGGCATAGTATTTCATTTACCACCGTATACAGTCACTGTTTCACTGACAGAGCAGATTTCTGTTGAAGCACAGCCAGACTATGTCCTTGTCATTGCCTTTATTAACCATTATCTTGGAATGGCTTGTTTTCCTTCTAATTCTCTTCACAATAAAAAGTACCTAAAATATGGGAGCAGTCCTTTCTGATGGGTTAAGGTTTGGGGCTATCACACTTATCCTCATTGCCAATGAAGAATGAAGAGGCTAGAACACTGTGTGGAATCTGCATATTAGATCTTGTATATCACAATAACTTTCTCATCTGGTAAGCAATGGGGTTCATTTCCCTTCACTGGGAAATGCAAGGGCCTATTCACACTATATTCGTTTTTTAAAGGCATGCACTTCTGCAGATATGCAGATGTAAATCTGCGTTTGCGTTTTTGAACAAATGAATCAAAAATGCATAGCAGCAGTGAGTTTTTTTTAAAACGCAACGCATACAATGTGAATGGTAACATTGGTTGTCTATGTAAAATCACGTGCAGTAAAAAAACGCAAAGCATATAGTGTGAAATGTCCCCAATAAGGAAAGCCTTACAATTGTAGAGGACAATTGAGAATGTTTATTGCCTGGATTTTAGATTTTTTGGTTTCGGTCACTCTCCTGAAAGTAGCATGTGGGCTTGCTTCCATTACATCTTTAAAAAAGCTGCAGACACAATGTGCCCATTCAGTTTAATGGTATAGGATCCACTGCAGCGCACTCGCTTTTTCTAAATGGGGTACCAAGTTGTCATTGTGGCAATGCTGGGTGTTGCCATAAATTGCAAGTGATGCGTCCCGTGAATATCAATGAACGTGTTCGTGGGATGCAGAAAAGCAGAGCCCGAAAATCATCAAATGAATAGTGTGTGTTTCCGCTAATGCAGCAGTAATGCACCCTTAACCGCTGGTAGGGCGGCATGGCCACGTCACAGCGGCTGTGTGGAAACATCCTAAATTAAGCTGTGCAGCATTTTTGTTTATTCCAGGTTATCGATTTAAAAACTATTGCATCGAATCAGAGCCATGAAACCATATTTACCAGGTCAGCAATAGCAGCAACCATAAAACCTCAGTGATGCGTCCTCTTTGTCTGCACTTGTATACCTAGACTCCGAAGGGTGAGGAGCAGAGGGATGAGGCTCTTTGTTGCATAGTGCTCTCATCATTTAAACATTTATTAACCTCCCCCCCCCCCTTCTGGGCACATGCACTTTATATTCACGTGCCCGTATATTAGCAGCAACCGTGTTTCCTTTCTGCTGAGGAGTATTAAGGTCATCGGCCATCAAGAGTTTAACATTAAGCTAAAAAATTTAAATAAAAAACATCAACAGATGGTCAGTCAGAAATCGTTAATGAAACTTTGAAAAATCCTTTTTTTTGCCAAGAACTGAGCTCATTCATCTAGTGATCTGTGAATCAGCAGAAAGAGAACGGGGAGATTTAACACTTGTGTATATGGATATGCACTGCATAGCCGAAATAACGTGTAAATTGTACCACCTCCAGATGGGAAAAAGTAAATTCGGCATATACTCGAGTCAAGAGATGAAAATGATGAAACTGCACAGGCAGACATTGTGAGTTAATTACAAAGCATTGAACATGATATCATGGTACCAAAATCGCTGGAGATGTAGAGCAGGGATGTGGGAACCTTTAATTTAAATTTCAAATCATAATTTGGTACTAAATGGACTTGATGCAGAAACCAGATAGGCTAGACGAGTGGTAGGCAAACTTATTTGACCAAAGAGCCAAATCGCAACGGTGAAGTGCTCGAAATACATGTTAAGAGACAGAGGGGGTTTGAGCTATCAAAATGAGCTCTGGTTCTGCAGCAGTTAACAACCGATATGCTCATATTACCTAATATTATTAATTATTTCTGTGTAATTTTTGATCAATTGCCTGCCGTTTCCCAGAGACTTGGATATATAAAGCTGATACTCTGGCTTCAGTAGTTTCAGTCGCACCCCTGAAACAAAGCACGAGAGGCTGAAGATACCATTTCAGCAATAGGTTACATTTTTTGATGAAAATTTCAATGTAACATGGTGTTTGTGTTGCTATTGATGTTCTCCGTTGCCTAGCAACCAAATTTGGGTTTTCTAAAAAATGTTTTTGTTGATTTGAGGCTCAGGAATAATATGCCAATATTCTGACATTTGTTACCTAACTGTAATGCCATGTTGGGTATGTGGGATTTACTGGTGGGTTGGTGGGGGTCTACCTGGACCTGCTGCTTCTGTAGATGAGGATACAAGACCGATATGAATTCAGTCTATATTAGTGATTACATCAGTGAAGCTGCTGGGACATAAACGGTACACAGCCCATGGCTTTCATATGAAGCCAAAGAAAGCTTGCAGAGGCAGTTTTTCGGTTATCTTCCGTGTCCCAGAACCTTTGGAATAACTGACAGGAAGCCGGTCACAATATCTCTCCTAGCAATTCACCGCTGCTATTGTCTCCAGTGATAAAATCCTTTTTCCTTTTATTTATTTATTTTTTTCAGTTAAGCAACATTTTACTTCTGTGTGTGATGTGTAACTATGTACAGGACATTACATATTTTAGTTTTATTTTTTTATATATTTGAATCTTAAATATTTAAGTTGTTAAATGTATGTGAATTCTATAACCGATTGTCTGTTGATTTTCCTGATCCACTTTTTTAATGCTTCTGAATGACTGAATAAGGGCTGTTTCACACTAAAGGATACACTTGTATACTTGCAATGCTAATGCCTGCATTGCACAATACATACTGTAAACATACACACTGTTTTAGGGGTTCTAATACAAGCGCATTCAAAAATGCATTCAGTATGAATAGTAGAACGAGTTTTCTTTGGAATGGCAATGCATAACTTATATTGTGACAGAATCCTTAAGGTAGCCATACACAGGATGAAATTTCACTTGAATTTTGACCAATCGATCGGCGACCAATCGGGTTCTGTCCACCCTGAAGATCAACCAAACAAAATCGCTGGTTGGTCAGTGTGTTCAGAGAATGGGTAATGCTAGTGTTCATACAGCAAAAATCTCTCTTATGGCAGTGGCTTTTTGGCTTGGCTGGAAGGAATTGAACAATTTACAGCCTCCTGAGCTATTGCTTCCAGGATGGACCTTATTTTTTTTTTACATATGCAGTGTTCTCCCCAGAGCAGATTGGCCGGGCGGCTCGCCCGGGAGATTTTAGTCCCCGCCCGGCACACAAGTCCTCCCGCGGCGAGCAGCCTGACAGGCGGCGCCTCCCATTCTTCAGGAGCGCGCCACAGCCACTGAAAGACTCTGGCACACTACCGGAGCTGCCGGACCGGTGCAGGCTGAAAAAAAATTCTGGGGAGAACACTGCATATGTGGACCATGAGACGCACAGACCTTTTCCCATTTATTTTAATTAAGATGGGGGGGGGCTTGGGGCTGAAGACCCATGATGATGATAACTCAAATTAGGTCTTGCAAATATTTCTTATGTCATTTATTTCAAAGCCATCCCTTATATCATAGAATTATATAGACCAAGTTAATGTACTGTACATAATATAATTGTAAAACTGGCCAACAGTGATCCTTATGAATGTCTGGCTGTATGACCTGTCACCTCCATTTTATAGTGGGCAAGGAAAAAACTGATCTTTGGATTAGTAGATTGTTATTTTTCTTTATACAAAAGATGGACAGTTCCTGCTACATGAGAAAATGTACTGTCCCAAAAGAGCTCTTTGGACTAAGCATGGTGTTCCTGGCTTGGAGGATCCATGAAGGTGTTCTCTAACCTGGACCTTCTTGTTCTGTGTATTACAGGTCTTATTATGTGATCTTGTACATTTCCCACAGAGACACACCAAGCTTCCCGATCAAACAGATGGTTTGACTTTGTGAGGAACACCTCCTTACCATTACACTTCCTGCGCTTCTAATAAGAACCTTGTGTGAGAAGAGGTGGCCAGGAGCAGAATAGAAAGCATGGTTTTATCCAGATAACATGCCACTGGTTTCCCTGCAGGGCTTTCCACACTTCTGGTATACGCTTCTCTCAGATCTGACACTTAACATAATTCAGGGAGAGGATCACTGTTTCTCAATCAATGATCATTTATATGAACAAAAAGTCATTGTGCCAAATAAAAAGTTGTATATCTGGTCAATGTGTACATGTAAGCTAATATTGCAATTACTGATATGGTTGTGTTGCATTGCCCAAAACACTTTAGATTACCCCCCCCCCCCCCCCCCCCCCCCCCCCCCCCCCCCCCCCCCCCCCCCGGTCCAAGTAATATAAACAGGGGTGCACATAAGTGGTACTCAAAAGGTGCTAGCTATTCATACCTGCATAATTGTTTCAAAGCTCATATGCGTACTAACAACTCTGTTAAATGTATAGAAATGTTGTCACTTGGATAACCACAGGGAAACATGAATAACTATGAAGGGTTGCAGTTATGGGTGTGAAATTGGGAATGTAAAGTAATAATCCCCCCAAAAATATTGGACTTCTAAGGGTGTTGGAGATGTGGTGGATGAAAGTCACACTAGGCCTATGTAAGGGTAAAATCTGACAAGAGAAAATAATTTTGTGACAGCTGGAATATGACTATGAAAGGTTGACATTTTGGACTGCAGGTAGTCTCCCGGGCTAGTTACTAACCCAGAAAGTGTCAGGGTCACACTAAGGTATGAGATCTGGGGGGTCAAACAATGTTGTACTGTGAGAGTCACATGTGACCCAAAGCCAGCAGTTGACCTGTGGATGGATACAGCTAATTGGAGGATCAATCAGGAACGGGGAGGTGCATCAGCAGCAGAATCTGCCATGCAGGAAGCTGACACAGAGGACAGTGAGGAAGACCATCCTACATATGGGGTGAGTACCAAACACCTTCTGGTACTCCTCTGAGGAGCTCACTAAAACCCCCCTGATCATAAATATTACATTGGGTGCAGTGTTTTTGATTTCCTGTATGTTCCTTTTTTTCTGTTTTGAAAAGATTGGTGTTGCAATCTGGACCTCTAAATTGATTACATAACATTCCTTCATCCTATATTTTTTATTTCTGGACTGATGGAGAGGATTTGTGCTACATGCTGACATTTACTAGTAACCGTATAATGTGTCTGTGAAAAACTGGCCTGTCCGCTCTTGGGCAGCTCATCCCCGGCATAGGTATATAAAGAGGGTTTGTACTTATGTAACATATCTATTTATGCTTTTTACAAGCATGAATATTCCCTTTCTGTGCAAACTGTGTCTGTTTTTTGATGTTTTTACAACCCTTTTATATCCATGATGCAGGCAATCTAAAGTACCAAGTGACCCCTCCAGTGAAAGTTTTCCATAGACTTTCCTATGTAGAGGTCCCAGAAGGATTGGAAAGCACGGGTTGAGTTTCTGTCTTATTGCATTTTTAATTGGGTAATTTTTTTTCTCTCAAATTATTCGAGGGTGATTATACACTAACAAAAGATTCCCTCGGTTGGGACTTTAATTGGAAGACTATTAAAAAATACCCATGTAAGAATCTGCTATAATCACTTTATTGACCCTTATATATAAGAAATTCATAACATATGATCCTGTCGTAATGGGGGGCCATATTAAAAGGGATTCAGAGCACATTCATACATCCTTTCACAACTTGTTGGCCACCATCTGAGTAAGGTACCTGACGGTGTTATCCTACTTATCAGCTACAGATGAGAGCATAGCTCTAAATCCGTGTGAACCTTTTATTACTCCCTTCATTACTATGTGTGAAGCTGGCCATAGACGTCTCGTTTTTCTTTCGATATCTCGACCGATTGTCTGGTCATGATCACGTCATCGCGCACGGCCAATCGTGCCGAGAATCTGCCATGCACCCTTTGTGTGCCAGAATTAACATTGAATGGGGGCGCTGGTCCCTATTCAAAGTAATGAGATTAACCTCAACCAGATCGATTTCTGCATTAGATTTGCGCCCAACTTCGCTGCAGATCAATTGCAGCAAGAGTGCAAGGCAGTCAACCTGCGCCAAAGTGGACCAAAAATCGAACACGCTATGCCCACCTTAACTGACTTGTTCATTTCAGTATACATGCTGTGATGCTTCTAATCATGTAGATTACATATATATGCATTACAAATGACCACAAATAAATTCCAGGTTAACTGAGGAATCCTGATTTTGAAGTCTGCTAACCTGCATCTAGTGATCTTCTTTATCCGATTTATGTCATTTGATATTTCTTTGTATGGATCATATACTGGTCCAATCCATTCCAGTTTGATTTCTTTCTACACTGGTGTGCAGGAATAAAAAGTAAGTATTTCTATTGATTTACTCTACAACACAAGCACTAGCTACATTTAAAGAAAGGGCTAGTTGGCATGTTGGTTTCTCTTACCGGGTGTCATTTTTCACTGCTCCATCTTTTTGGAATCTTTGTGGATGTAGCTACTATAGAGGCACACGCTCCCAATCAATGGTGGTCTTTTATATTGTGTCTATATACAGTCCCTATCTATTTGGCAAGTGACTATTTATAAGGACATGGTTTATTAATTTGATACTCCTTGGCATACATTGTCCAATTTATTATGTTTATATTCTACAGATCCAAAAAACAATCTTCAGTGCGTACATCCTTACAAAACCAATATGGTGAAACATGACAATTTTATAATGAATCAATGATTTTACTTAGTGAATGTATTATATGTTATGATTTTCTTATGTAAAAGGATCAATAAAGTGATTTTAGCAGATCTTACATGGGTATTTTTTTAATCCAGATTTCTATTTAAAGTGCCAACCTAGGGAATCGTTTGGAGGGCATATGGTTTTCTTAAACTTTCAAGCATTGTTGAGAGTTTCAGTTGATGGTACAAGTCCCGTATTTGTTGCACTGTAAGTCACCCACTGGTCTATAAGTTGTACCCCATAGTTTTGGAGAGAAAATGTGTAAAAATAAATAGTCATAGGCACAGCCATTCACATATAAAGTGAATATACTCCATATTCCAGCAAAGTAGGCAGGGCTGGTCCATGTATTCACTCTATATTTTTCCAACCAAGCCAAAAGGTCAGTGCCAGGAGGGAGGTCTTGGTTTCAACAGAATATGCAGGGCTAAAACTTTTCTCTGAACACAGTGACTAACTTATAAAGTCACATTGTACAATCTGACATTAACAATCTACCTATGAGCATCCATTTATATTTGGGAGTCTGTGCCACATAATTTTTTATTGCAATGCAGAATGTTAATGTTAACTCATTCTATCTAAATAGCTTCAATTCATCCAGGTGTTCGGATAATGTGTACTGCTAGTTCAAATACCTCGAACATCTTCTCTTTCTGGGATGCAGAGCTATTGATCTTGGGATGTTTGGGGCTAAAGTAAAAAAAATATTTTACATATTCAGACTATAAGACGCACAGACATTTTGCCATTGATTTTAGCGGTAAAAAAGTGTATCAGAAATATATGGCATCTGTCAGATTAATTAGTTATTTTAATCAATTTGTCTCCTCCCAGCATATTTATTTCAAACAATAACTCCATAAAAAATGGATGCAGCATCAGCCCCCCATGACCACGATAAGCACCAAAATGGGGACCCGACCTCATCTGGCAAGGGAACAGGGAACTGCACTCAAATATTATATGATCTAAAAATGACATCATAAGAAGTATGTAGTAGCAATTCAATTTTTTGAAATATTAAAGAACAAACTTATTTAGGCTCTTTTGCTATTACATACTTATTATATTATAACTTTTAAAACATCTGAGTTGGGAACTACAGTTCCCTGTGAATAAATATTCTAGTAGGAGACCACTATATTTATTTGGGCATTTCTTATTGTCATTTAAATTCATATTTTTCTTTAAATTTACAGCACGGATATAGAGATCCCTGAAGAAGCAGTAATGTGCGAAACACGTCAGGTGTCTGTGCTAGCAATTATGTTGAATCATGTATTTTTTTAATCCTCTATCCTAATGTGTTTCAATATGTGCATATCAATGTTGTATTAGGAGGAATATTAAATATAAATTTTATGCCTTAAAGGTCCTTTTTAAGTTAAGACTTTTTAAGTTTAGAAAATGCTTTTGTAAATATTTTTTGGTTATATTACTTTGAAAGGTGCAGGTGCATCTTCACGTATCTTCAGTATGTTAATGAGATCCTTCTATAAGCCCAACAACCAGAATGTTGGCATGTGAGTTGTATATTTTTTTTCTCTGGGGAGATGATGGGCAGGAATTTACATAACGGCTAGCATTTTTATGCGTTTTTCCCTTTGGTTCTGCACATCGTATATACTTGATGCATTTCCAGCAACATTTTGTGGGCAATGCAGAGGTACCTCTAGGGAAGCTAGGGATGCCAAGTTTCCTATATGTTTGTAGAATTGCCTTCAGTAAAGTACAAAGAAAGGGAAGCCAAATGAACAAGTCTCTATGTTGACAGCATGGACCCCATTATATAAAGTGGCAGTATGACTTTATTCAAGTCACAGCAAAAAGCAGTACATAAAACATTTGCATTATATTATTCTGCTTACTACCTAGCCAGCTGCTATTGTGACCTCCCCAACCAATTCATTGGACAGCAAATGGTATCCTCATAAGTGGCAAACAAATATGTTAATCTTTATTAATTTACAATTTTTGCAAATAAACTCTTACAATTTTGGTCTTCACACATGTAAATCACAGCATAGAAGTAAAGTTAAGCAGGGAACACACGGCTCGATATTGGAGCCGTTCGGGGTTCCCAGCAGCCGATGCTTTGCATGTGAACCCTGCGGTCACCATGCAAAGCAATGGACATCAAATGTGGTTTACGGTCATATATTTTGAGGGGCATTGATTGGTCCCATTCGAAAACAGGGATGGCAGCATTAGATATGAGCCAGATAGCTGGACCATATCTACATGTGTGTTTCCTGTTTAAGTAACCAAGGGCTTCCTCGGTTGGTTGGAGGTACTACAGTTTTATGTATTATTTACCTGGGTATCTAAGTTTTTTCTGTGGCCTGGAGTTTGACTTCTTCAAAATACTTTTTAAAATTGCCTAATATAAACCTACATTCACCTAATTCACTTCATGTTCCTTGTCGTCGAACCAGGCCCAGAAGACTTGGGAGTGGAGATGTCACAATATTAGTAATGCTCTCATCCGGAGTCTCAGGATATATATATATTTTCAGCATAAAAAACTATTATCTGGGTGGGTGAGTAAAGAACGGCCTGTGTAGTGTGTCGGTCAGGCCTCGGGAGCTAGCAGTCGTCTTTCAATCCAATACATCTGAGGAGTCTGGCATATGCTGGCAGGCGTTGGTACTTCATGCTTATTTTTCACCTAAACTGAATTAACCATTTCCAAACCTTGCAGAGCACTGCATATCCTAGCATCAACTTCTAAATGTCAAGTGGTTCTCTATGTATTTCATGAGGTTCAAGAACAATAAATGCTCAGCAAGTCATCTATTGTGTCTGTGTGTTGGCTTATCTTTTACACTAGCAATGTTTTCGTTGCCGTACCAAAACAGGCCCGTGTTTGCATCAATGCGAACACACAAAGCCACTCTACCACACATAAATTCTACCCTGCAGTCTGACTTTTTGAAAGAGCATGACACACTTAACGCAAGGGAGACGCAAGCACAGCACACTGCAAAACATGGGTTTTTACCAGTAGCGTGTCTGTTACGAGCCAAAAATTGCAATGAGCTGCATAGAGTACAGTGTAAAGGGCCCTCAATCAATACTAAAGATCATCAGGTCGCTGCATTGTCCCATAGTAACATGCAGATGCCATATAAGTAGTGTAACGCCCCCTCTCCCCCTTGTGTGTCGATTTTGTCCATAAATAAAGCTTCGGGCCAGTCTCTACCCCCACCCTGCACCCTCCTTCCCTTCCCCCATCACATCCGTTGCTTGTTTTTGCGACCTTTTTACAGTTTATCATATATAGAAACGTTATAAGATTTCACTGTATAGTACTGTGTATAAATGTATGGAGAGGGCATGCATGACGAGAGGGGCGGGAGATTTCTCTGGCACCCCACACCAGGCATGTTACCTCACATAGTGAAGTCGGTGGGCCCTTATGGTCAACATAGTCGTAGTGGGGCACATGCGTGTGTGGCGTCAGTATAATTCTATTTAAAAATTCTTTGTGTATGGGCTGTACTGATGTAGTGCTCCTGCGCTGCCTCGCAATACAGGGTGGACTGTGCCTCTCAACAATGGTGTGTTTCTTATACTTTGTGTATAAATAAAGTATATTTTCAATACAAAAAATAATTAGTTTAACGCAGGCAGCACCGCATAAGGGAATCAAGATGACCATACAGGCCAGTTGACATAGGAGTGGCAAATACAGCACAGAGCAGGTAAGATTGTGGATACTGTATTACTTTACTAGTCTCCACTAGCGTAAAACTCAGTTGAAACTATATGTAATGCGCCCTAATGCAGAGAATTTTTTTTTGCTCTTGTTCTGGCCCCTCTATAAATTTTAGAACCCATTGTGCCTTACTATTTAATACGTTTGCCCACCCCTGATCTAGCGCCATCTAGTAACCATTCTTCTAAGAAAAATGTGCAATACTACAAATGGAAACTACAGAAGAGGTAAAAGAGTAAACGTTTAATTCAATATTTTGTGGTACAAAGCGTTTTTTGCACTGTAGTTTGCATAAAAATGCCTAAAGCAAAGGCTTATAAAGTGGACTCTTAAGGTTGTATGGAAAATAAAAATTATATGCCCGAAATGCTAAATATGTTCCTTCCCTGCCAACTGCTCAAAGTACATGAGTGGGTTGGAGCTGTTTAGACTTATGCTGGGCATACACATACCGAGCAGGTCAGACAGACCTACTCCGATGTGTGCCGGGATGCTAATGTGATGACGTCCTCACGTTAGCATCCCGTTGCATTATGGGGCCCCTTCAATCGGCCAGGCACCCTTTGTGTTCCGGCCATAAGCTGCAACGAAGACGCCGTCTTCATTGCAGCTTATGGCATCGGCTTCCATCGGCTCGCGCCGCGCTGTGGGGCGACAGGGATCTGTCGCCCCATGTGGGCACATGCCGATTAGCGGCCGATTTTTAACCTGACCGACGGCGCGAGCGCGCACGCCCGTCGGTCAGATTAAAAATCGGCCGCTTATCGGCATGTGTATGCCTAGCATTAGATGTCTAGCTGTTTATAACTTGTCCTTCTGTATGTAAGAAGCTAAAATGATTGAATTAATGAGCGGAAATAAGAATAAAAATTCTCTTTAAACTGCGTCTCCAAAGTTTATACTGATTTCAGCAAGATATAGATATCTTCTATTGCATCAAGGGATGTCTTCTTTACATACCTACACTTCTTTTAAATGTATGTTTACCGGACATATAAGAACAAGGACAGAGGCGCACAACCTAGTACAACAAATGGTTAAAAAATTGTGGAATAGGATAAGCTAAAACAAATTGAAACAAAATGAGACAAAACAACAGACTGGCTGGCTCTCTCAGGGCCATGTGCTTTCCAGGAGGACCTCATTTCCTGGTTGGGCATGAGATCACTTCCTGCTTACAGATACTGGGGGGCTCAATAGGAACAATGGGACGCGTTTCGAGCAGAGCTCTTTTTCAACCATAGGGGAAAGGGTGCAGAGAGTCTCTGGATTTATACACACACACATAGAGGAGTGCCCTCCCCTTCATTAGCATGCTGCAGGGGGGAGGGGACAGGGGAGGCCAAGTCAGCTCAGTGGAGTATTGAGCAATAGCTCAATACCGGACATATACAGGTAATGCCATGGCAATCTTACAAACTGCATTAACAAGGAAATGAAGTCAAGATGGCTTTTTGAGCCCAGGTATACATTACCCATGTAGCCTTAACTTGCTTTTTCTTAAGGAGAAAGTCCATGCAAGTAGTGATGAGCGGCATAGGCAACATTCGTATTCGCGGCATGCCGCGAATTTTATGGAAAACATTCGGAAAATATTCGCATTCGGCAATATTCGGGGTTTTTATTTTATTGCGAATATCGGCAGTTTTTATTGCGAATTTCACGCACGCAATATATGTTTAACATGGCGCGAATTTATATTCGAATTTTAAAAGTGACGATTTTCGCAATATTCGCATCACCCCAATATTCAATTAAAAAACTGTTGATGGTATTGCTAAGCTCTTGTTGCAGCCTTTCCATGTGTCCACTTGCATTGAGAGGCATGTGTAATGGATAAAAAATACAGAATATCCGAAATTGCGAATATTCGGCAATATATTCACAATATTCGCGAATTTCCGAATTGCCAATATTCGCGATTAATATTCGGAATCCGAATATTCGCGATCATCACTACAAGCAAGATTACTGTATGGATTAGGCATTCTTAGCCATGTTTGTTAGTCAACACCACTTGACAAAGGCAAAGTTAGTTCTTTTTATCTGTATGGGCATTATCCTGGCCATCAACGTAAGGGGCATGTTCCCAGTCATGAAATTGTTTTTAGGGTGGTTTCATTGTGGTAAAAATGTTAAGAGACTCTTCTAGACGTTCATTTAGTAGAATAATCTAAATAGATTCCTATAAAGAAAAAAATAGATCGGTGAGGTGCATTATCATGTGTCGCCCACATTTCTGACTTGTTTATTGTGTTAGCCCATCTTGTTCTGGGAAGACTGGATATTACTGGGCTTTCTACAACAAGATATGTAAATATTAAGGTTCTCTTGTCTAAATATTTAGTATGGTCCCATCCATGTCCTTGTTTATTTTGATGGACTTGGTTTAAAAAAAATAATTTGGTTCCTTTCCATTAAATGTAATGATACTGCTCATGGCAGCAAATACTCTACTGCTACTCAACCCAGCATAGATGAATGGAAAACAGCAATTTTATATCCAGCTATGAGTCCATTTACTGGTGCCGTCAGTTCATACCCTCAACATATTCTGCCATTGACGTATATACATTTTTTTTTTTTAAAGGGGCAACCAAGGTGCCTTTTTAAATTTAAACATTTCCTCATGAAAAAAGGGTCAAAATGTGTTGAAGTTACATTTTACAATAATGACTCTAAAGGTATACCTTTTCAAATGTAGGTCTTTGGCATTGGACCATTTATGAGATGGTCTTCATTTTCCATGTTTAGCCAACAATATTGGACACGTTAGTACTCCACTACCTTTTTCTAAGGTATAAATCTATGCATACTGAACCTAAGCAGCATATTTAAAAGAGGATCTACTTATAAAGGATGAATGTAATCTCCATCTTGTCCTTGTGTTATGTTTTTTGTTATGGAAGAAGTGTGAATAGTTGTTTTTAAATAAATTCCCTTTTAGTTGGCATGTACAGTTCCTATTCACCTGTTTCTATACACCTTTTAAGTCTAATGAAATTGTGTCATTTTAGGGGGCTTTGTCAATATCGGGAATATCGTGGATGCTTGTGAAGTGAAAGGCAAGGAAGATGCAGTAAAGGACACTTGGCAGGAGATGTTGATAGCCTACATGCATATCTAATATGTATTGGCTCTGGCTACATCAGATGACTACTGATGGAAGTAAAGCCTTACCCTTATGCGCATACTATGGTTTAAGGGTCTGCTGCTATAGAATTTCAGTAATAAGTAGGATTAAAGCTTGCTCTATTTGTACTTTTTTGATAAGTAGGTGGATATCTCTTTAGGTAGGCAATCCTACTCCTAGGTTCTTATATATATAATTATATGCCACATGTGTGTCTTTTAGTGCTGAATAATTGATATTGTATAAAGCATACATTCACAAACATCTCCATACATTCTTCTTAATTGAATAGAGAAGTCATAAGATGGGCTTGTGGAAATTATTTGATAATGTTAAGTTTTTTAATTTTGTTTATGAAATATAAAGAATAAAGTTACTGTCTTGCAGCTTATCCCAATATCAAACGGATCCTGATAAATGGGCGGTTACTGACTCAAATTATATTCCCCCAATAAGACTTGTCCTTGCTCCATGATCATTGGGCTCATGTCTCTCTTCTTCTTATAGTAAAACACCACTTTATTTAAGGGAATTACAGGAAAATAAAAATATTTCTATAGTTTTAGGAGTTTGTTTTTATGAGTTACAATTTTATTTAAGCAAATGTTTCACAACTACGGACCTGGCTATTATTCAGCCATTTATAGTATAAAAGGGATACATAAGACAAACCAGAATTCCCAAGTACAAAGTGTGAGAAACCGGCTCAATCAAGCTTACAAAACTTTATGTATTTAGATATGCAACACCGTTCGATCAGGAACCCTTTACAGTGTATTCTACTTCTCAGCATGCCATCACTCACACAAAAAATAAAATCAATATTTTCTTGAAATGTCTTCCATTGTTAGAAAAGCCTTTTGAGTTTTCACATTTGTCATGCCTTTGCTGTACAAGATGCTTATTGATGGATTCAGGTAGTATGGATTCCAGATTCAACCATTAACCCCCCCCCCCCTAGTGCTTCTGACTGCTCCATCTCGTCCAGCGCTCTCCTTTAAGTATTGCAGTGGACAAGATGGAGCCGTCGGACAGAGATCACAGCCCGGTCAGGCCATACTCACTGTTCTGTGCTGTCTTGGTGGCTCTGAGCCTCTCAGCTGGCTTCTATACTGAAGCCGATGTCACCCCTCTCCCCCCAAGTGATGATGTCACATCGGGGGGGACACATTAACATGTAAATTGGGTTAACTTCAAAGGGCACATCTGGTAATCACCCCCAGTGTAATCCACCTTGTGGATTCTCAGCCTATGGAGTCTACTTTGGACCTTAAAAGTCTCTGGACACTGGCCATCCCCTACTTGAGTCTTCTCACACAGATTGTCGTTTGTTTCTCTGTTTATTTTCGGATGTTAAGCACCAAGTACATGAGTGATGTCATTAAGAAGGTGTATAATGGTCTTGCTGCCTTGCAGACCAGGAATATACTCTTCTTCAGATGACTATCCAAGCTTTTCTGCAGCAGCAAAAATTGGCAATGCTGAGGACTGCATTAATGGATGAAGGATAGGTCAAACTGACACCAATTTTTAGTCAGAAGGGACACTAGCTCAGATCTGAACCAGTGGGACCCTGGTACAGCCATTTATGGCTAAAAATTTATAATACTGACATGGAGACAAGGCCATCAATTTCAATTAAATGAGAAGACCAAATGATCTGCTCTAATCTGAAGCTAAATTTCAAGCAGAAGTTAGCTGTATGTGTGCTGGCAGGTAAGGGCCCTTTCACTCTAGCTGCACTGCATTTGTCATGTTTATGAAGAGGTAATGCAGTAGCGTTCACGCAAGGCACACTGAAACCTCATCAGAACATCAGAAACCTCTTGTAGCTTTACACTAGCCCTGCACATTGAGTTAGGCATTACTATAAACTCCCTGCAGCATGCGTTTGTTTGGCCCACACCGCAAGCATAATGTAATGTAAGGGACTCATCACTATTTGCTCTTGAAATGGCTCTGAAGGTTTGAAGCTGGTTTTCAAAACATGAAGCTTGTTGTCTTAAAATTACCCCCCTTAATTATCTGCAGGTGTAACTAACTTAACTTTATAGTTAATTAAAATATTAAAAAAAAAATCATTTTTGTTTTAGGGTTTTGTTTTTTAAATTAACCTCCCTAGCAGTTGAGACAAACCCTGTTCGTTCGGCGTTCAGGGTCGCCCCAACCGAAGGGGAAGCCAGCATCGGGTACACCCAATACCTCCCTGGAAAGCTGCAGCGATTGTCTTCATCGCAGCAGCTTTTACGGGGTTTCGGCACCGCTCCAATCGCGGGGGGGGGGTGGCATAGCGTCATAGACTGCCATGGTAATGGAGGAGCGCCTGCTTTCCCACACGCACAGCCGGCGTCAATAATGACACCGGCTGTGTGGAGAGGGGCGGAGGGAGGCAATGACAGACAGTGCACTTTGTACACTGCCTCGATTGCCCGTACCGCGAGATATGGGCAGTGCGCTAGGGAGGTTAATAAAGATACATGCTACAATTAATCTATGAAAGATAATAAATAGTTGCTCATAACCTTCAGCAGTGATAACACAGCTACAGTGATAACAGTGGCCAGAAGGGCCCTCAGTGGGTGTATGGGGTCTGAACAAAGATTGCAGAGTAAAATGGGGTCAGTATGAAGGGTGTGTTTTTAAGTTATGTGCAGCTCTCAAAATGGAGGAGTGTGGCCCCCTGTAACAGACAAATTATAACAAGGACAGAGGCGCACAACCTAGTACAACAAAGTAAGGTACTGTTAATGATTAAATGATATGGAAAGGAATAAAATAAACCAAAAAAGACATAAAAAGGAAGTTTACAAGGATGGATCTTTAGGGGCCATGTGTTTTCCAGGATTACCTGACTTCCTGGTTGGGGATGAAATCACTTCCTGCTTACAGATGCTGGGGGCTCAACAGGAACAATGGGACGTGTTTTGGGTGGAGGCTCTTTTTCAACCACAGTACCTTACTTTGTTGTACTAGGTTGTGCGCCTCTGTCCTTGTCCTTATTTGTCATTTACAGTTAATCTATGCCCAAATCATCTGCCAACTTAAATATGGGTGAATGACAATACTCCATTCACAAGCTGGGTAAGAATCCATTTGGCGAAAATTGTATTTTCAGCTCAATGAGACTTGTAAAAAAATAATCACATGACTGATAAAAGATGCTTGTTACAGGTTTGTTAATTGATATGAATGTGTTGTATTAGCTACCTGCTTTTCCGATGTGTCTGAACAACATACTCGTCCTGTATATTTCCCTTCGAAGACATATATACATTATCCCATGTTAAAATGTATACAGCAACAGACTGAAACATACCCAAAATGTTTGTTACAGTATACGGGTAGGTTGGCCTATTGGCTGCCCCCAAGCCTGCTGTGACCCAAGGCCAGAGATTTCTAGAATACATGAAACAAAAGGTTTAATTTTAATTATTTATGGATTAACAAATATTTTTAATTATTTAAAACACATGATACAGTTTAAAACGTTCTAGAATGTCCTTATTTTCTTTCCCTTCTGAAAACATTCCCTGGCATAGAAACTTTATTTTACCCAGAATAGTTTATTTGAAAAAAAAGACCTGCTGTGTGGTCTTTGGCGTTCCTGGAAATCTTCTACAATACAAATATTCAATTGTATCAAACCTTGCTACATCAAAATATTGTTTTGTAGTCTGTTAAATGCCCCAATCTTTGAATATTTGCTACATGAAATACAGTTTTAATAACTTAACTGTGCAGAATTATTAGGCAAGTGGTATTTTTGAGGAATAATTGTATTATTGAACAACAACCATGTTCTCAATGAACCCAAAAAAAAAATCAATATCAAGCTGAATATTTTGAGGTCGGTTTTAGTTGTTTTTAGTTTAGTATTTTAGGGGATATCTGTGTGTTGCAAAGGTGACTAGTACTGTGCTAATTAGGAGGCACTTTTTCAACAAAAAACAAATTTATACCATGATTTCAATGATTTATTTGTACCAGTGAAACCAATTATACATCTAACATTCACAAATTAAATTTTGACATTCAAAAACCCAATCGCGTGACCAACAATATAGCCACATTTCTTGCAAGGACACTCAAAAGCCTGCCCATCCATGGGTTCTGTCAGTGGTTTATCTGTTTACCATCAACATTGCGCTGCACAGCAACCACAGACCTCCCAGACAATGTTCAGAGAGGTGTATGTTTTCCCTCCTTGTAAAGCGTTCTCAAGGGGTTCAGATCATTTGATGAAAAAGGAGGTCATGTCATCGTTTTCTTCTTTTATACCCTTTCTTGCCAGCTTACGGCCTGTGCGAGGACTTGAGAAGCGTGGGATGCGAGATTGTCCTGCATGAAAATCATGTTTTTCTGAAAGGATGCAGACTTCTTCTGATACCTGACTTTGAAGAAAGGTGTCTTCAGAAATGGACCAGTAGCGACTGGGTAGCTTCGAGCTTGACTCCATCCTACAAGGCCCCCACCAAGCTAATGTTTGATGATACTAGCCCAAACAGTACTCCACCTTGCTGCGTCTGAGTCGGACTGGGCCTCTCTGCCCTTCCTTCCAATCATCCACGCTACCCATCCATCTGGCCCATCAAGACTCACTCTCATTTCATCAGTCCATAAAACCTTAGGGAAAAATCAGTCTTGAGAATATTTCTTGGCCCAGTCTTGACGTTTGCAGATTGTGGGTCTTGTTCAGTGGTGAAGTCGTCTTCAGCATTCTGTCTCTGAGTATTGCACACCTTGTGCTTTGGGCACTCCAGTTGATGTTGAACCAGCTCTGAAATATGGCCAAAATGGTGGCACGTGGCATCTTGCAGCTGCACGGCTTGACTTTTCTCAGTTCATGGCGCAGTTATTTTGCGCCTTTGTGTTCCACCCGCTTCTTGCGGACCTGTGATATTTGAATGAACCGATTGATTGTCGATGATCACGCTCAGAACTTTGCATATTTTAAGAGTGACCCTTGCATCCGCGGCACAAGATATCTCACTATTTTGACTTTTTAAGATGTCAAGTCCTTCTTTTGCACCCATGTTGCCAAAGGAAAGGAAGTTGCCAATAATTATGCACAACTAATATAGGGTGTGGATTGTCAATTAGACCACACCCATTATCATTACAGAGAGGCACATAACCTCATATGCTTTAGTGCGTAGTAGGCTTCGAGCCTCTACAGCTTGGAGTAAGACAACATGCCATACAGAGGATGAGTGTGGTCAAAATACTCATTTGCCGAATAATTCTGCACTCCCTGATGTATATATATATATATATATATATATTTTTTTTTTTTTTTTTTTTCCAGCGTATAAGACGATTGGGCGTATAAGACGACCCCCAACTTTTCCAGCTAAAATATAGTTTGGTATATTCTCATTCTCGCTGTATAAGACTACCTCCCTTTTAATGCACACCAAATAAAAAAAAATTGTCTACTCTGATTTTCAACCCACAGATCTCCAACACCCTTAGAAGTCTGATCTTTTTTTGTATTAGTAAGGATAGGATAAGTGAAAGCATGTATGCAGCAGAGTAGTGCTTTATGCTAATAGGGAAGCAATATTTTATAGGGGGCTTTTAGAAGGAAGGATTGTGCTCAGGGACCTAAAAATTTGCATGGATGTAGTCTTAGGGGTTAACTAGTAAACCACAAAATGTAAAGGTTCTACCATTCAGGGATTTAACCTCCTTAGTGTTCATGACGAGCCCATCTCGTCCAGAGTTTGTGTGAAGAACAAACTCTGGATGAGCTGGGCTCCCATGTAAGCCGCATATCCCCGGAAAGCTACGGCGATGCTGCTTTCAGACGCAGCATTTCCGGGGTTCTGCGGCTTCACTGATCGTGACGCGGAAGGGGGTGAGGGTGAGCAGTGCCATAGACCTCCATGTTAATGGAGGGGCCTCTGCTTTTCAGCCCTCAAAGCTGGTGTCATGAATGACACTGGCTGTGTTGAGAGGGGAGGAGGGGGGGAGGAAATGGCAGGCAGTGTACCTCGTACACTGCTGCCATTGCCTGTACCACAGGCGGTGCGCTAGGGAGGTTAAAGATATGTGTTCAATGTAGGCAAGTTAAATGTTGCATATAGGAGTATATCTCTCTGGTAAAAAAGGAGCATTGTCTGATAGCTGGACTTTAGCTGAAATGTAACATAAGTTTTGTAGATAGAGGGGTAAAACTCGGAGTGTAAGTAGTAGTAGGTGAGCATAACTGACCTGAAAGTTTCATGATTATACTATTAATGGTTTTCGTGCTATGAATGTTCAAAGTTTATATGTTTTAGATTTGTTTCTACAGCAGTGGAGAAGAGGAGAGGGTGTGTTCTCTGTGGAGAAGCATCCTGTAGCCATGGTAACACTGCTCTGTCCCGACGTCTTTCTGCTTCTGTCACAGCCAGCACGCAGCCCAGGGAGCACAGATCGGGTGCAGACCTACTAGCTCCCCTAGATGGTCCCCTGCACCCCCCTGCTAGCCACACCCAACGTATAAGACGACCTCCTACTTTTGAACACATGTTCCTGTGTTTAAAAGTCGTCTTGTACACCGGAAAATACAGTAAATTAGATTTCTGTTGGCAGGCTCCTCCTTAGGGGGCATTATGTCAATGAAGGGAATCTGTCACACTAGCATTTCAGGTTTGGATTACAAACGTATCTCACACTTCAGCTCTAGTTCAAGGGAGATCTGGAAAAACTATTATCTGGTTTATGAATTAAGTTCACCAGACAGGGGGCTGGGTAAAAAAGGAACGTGCAAAGAACAGGTAGTTAAAAAGTATGTTTAGATATCCTTTTATTAGGTTAAGTTTAAAGGTGGTTGTAAAGCAAAAGATACACTGTTGTGACAATCTAATGATAAACAATTCCCACCCTATCCAAATTTTATCATGATTAGGTAAAGAGAAGAATAGTTTGTGTTTGCTTACTGTAGGAACCACCCATATTCTCAGTCTGGGTCGTTTATTCTGCATTTGGGGAGGATAGGGAGCTATTAACCATTTTCTCCGGTGTTGCTATTTTTTTCAATTTAAATGAACAAGCTTCTCACAAAAATATTGGTCGCCCATCTGTTTTAAAATTGGTGATCTCTCCATTTTGATCCTATTGATTGGTCATTTGAATCATTTGCAGAGGGGATTCACAAGTTACATAAAGTTTTAACATAGACTTCAATGGAATGTAAACCCCATGTAGACTAAAGTTGAACCTTCTGCATCTCCATAATAATCTCTAGCTAGTTCCCGTGTTGATAGAATATAGGCTCCTGTTGATTGGCAAATTAAAGTTTTTTATTTCTGGTGTATTCAGCTTACATCTGCGATCAGTTTGAGACACTGCTGTTTGAGGTCATTCAAAGTTCATTGTTGCCTCCATTTGACCTCCATTTAAACTGGGTCACCCTAATTCAAGCCGATTTTGTTTGATTGCTGAGGAACTTGGGTTTGAAGCCATTACACCATTTCTAAGTTTTCCCACCTAAAAAGATACAAAGAACAATTAGGTTGGAAAGGTCAAGGCCGCAACTGAATTTCTAACTTTTTTCAGTCCATCATACTTGTAACACACCTGAGTGGTCAAGCGTAAAATATCTGAGCGTAATAAGTTGGTGCTATATAAATAAATGATAATAATATCAAGACCACTTGCTCAAGGTATTGGGATATCTATCCTTTTTCTATGAGTGTTGGAGGGGCATTTGCATTCCCAATGGCATGAGAACTCAGTGGTACTTACACTTACCATGAAAAATGGTGGTTCAGGAGGCGCTAGAGTCCTAGGTTCAAATCCAAAAAAACTATCTGCAAGGAGGTTGTATTTTCTCCCCATGTCTGCGTGGGTTTCCTTCCACACTTCAAAGACATGCAGTAGGTTAATTGGCTTCCCCAAATAAAGATTCTCCTATGTTAGTTACATGTGACCTATGACTGTTAATTACACAAACATAACTACGGTAGTGATATGACTACCTCTGTAAAGCACTGTGTAATATGTCGGTGCTATATAAATACAAGATGATGATAATAATAATGTAAATGTTATGTAAAGTAATGGTGACTTGATTAGCTCACCATCATGACTTTCTGGCTGATGTAAAAGGCCTATATTATCTTATTACAATAATGGGTTTGGGTTCTGCCTTTTATTATATTTAGGTTGGTTAAATCTGTGGTATGCTGTTTTTCATGTCAGGTTTTGACGATTTTGTCTCTGAGCTTTAGTTGCATTGGGTTATTCACAGGTCACTGCACAGCATTGCACTTGTGTCCTATGCATAAACGTCATTCATAGAGATGTAACCTATTCCTGAAAAGAAAGGTCAATTAAACAGAAATGACACCCATGATGAATGGTGTTATAGGAAAAAAATAACTATGGGAAATGTATCCAGTGAATTCAGAATAGTTAAATAAACAGTTTGGTGATGCACATGTTGGGCAAGAATCCCCGCTGTGAGTCCTGCACAGACGTCGGAGACATTCAGGATCCCTGGTTTGCTGCTTTTTTAGCTCATACTCTATGCTATGAGCTGCTCATCCGCCTAAGGAAGGCTTAGACTCTGCATTGAAATCTGCTGGTCGCAGATTTCTATGGGCTATGATGTTCCCGTATATACACGGGTATGTCATAGCCTACAATGTTCTGCATCACTTGTATGATGCAGGGAGCGTATAGGTTTTAGGTGGATGTGTTATCTCCAAGTTATTGCAAAGTTGGCAAATAACACCCCCTAAACCAGGACAAATTGCTGCTCATTGATTGATATCTAATATCTTGACCCGGGAATGAATGTGTTATACCCTCTCTTGGCTTGTCAAATATACCTTTTAAATGTGTTCAGTTATATATATTCTATAAGGGACCTTGTACTCTCTGGCTGTGTTTCTCTAGATGGACTATTGCTCCACTTGAAATATAATATAATCTAGTTTCCTCCTCAGTCACTAGTGTCTTTCTGGATCACTGGACAGCCAACGGCTGACATGGGGGGAATAAGAATAGTATGCCTCTTGCAAATACTTCCCCTCTCTTTTAGAGTTTTTAGAGACCCCATTGGACAAAATTTGCTAAGATTTAGCCTCCTACTTCTTCCCTTGGACTCAATGAGTCCCTATGGTGTGGATAAGTAAGAGAGTGGGAATGTTTGTTTCAAGTTTCGTCAGTAGAAAATATCTTTAGTAGAAGTCATATGGACCATGGCTATGCTCCAGTTGTTATATTTGAGTGTGGTTTTAAATGATGATGCACAATTTGTCATTTCCATTGTATAATGCGTGAGGAATGTGCCATAGCAGAGCTCTTACGATTTCTATCCGTTATATGGGTAGACATGGTAAGTCTCTGTAAATAGAGCGGAACTATCATCCCATTAAAACAAACAACATTTGTACAGACAGCTGATTTTATTACAAAGGGAACACAGATTTTTTATTTGGTTTTGTAATTTATTAACAAGTCCTGCCAAATGTGCCATGGCCTTTTACCAACTCTGGAGAATAAAGTTAAAGAAGCCCAATTGTAATTAGCAGTATTTTCACAATCTGTTCTTACTTGCTGATAATAAAGAACCTTTAACTTCAGACTTGTTGATCAGCAGCTAATGTGAGTAAATGGGCATCCTCCTCTAATGTGAAAAGTAGATGTACAATTTTTGTGGCATGATGATAGCTATCCAGATAATAAGGAAATTAGTCTTGTGCTTTACTAGTGGGATGTAGTCTATTAGGCTACATAAAATGTTTATTTTTCCAATCTGATGCTTTAAAAAAAAAAAGAAACTAATACTATTGCTCTCTTTTGACTTGGCATGCGAGATGATCAGATATAGGCTTTCGTAGAAATACACATTCTTCATGGAAGGATAGATGTTTACTCTTCTCAATTATAACCTATTGCCTTGTTTTTCAGGCCTATGACCCAGATAAATAGAGCAACATGTCAACAAAACACATTCACTTTGACAACAAGACAGTTTCCATTTCATGTTATAGTTTTTTTTTTATCCGTGTCTGGACACGGATAAAACCTTTTGGAACACCTAGACCCATATAACTACGGATACTGCTCCCCTG
>CM070040.1:41435266-41464515 GCA_036250615.1 Ptychadena robeensis
GGCACTCCAGTGATGTTGCAGCTCTGAAATATGGCCAAACTGGTGGCAAGTGGCATTTTGCGCATTTGTTGTTCCACACACTTCTTGTGACCCTGTTGACTATTTTGAATGAAACGCTTGATTGTTCGATGATCAGGCTTCAGAAGCTTTGCAATTTTAAGAGTGCTGCATCCCTCTGCAAGATATCTCACTATTTTTGACTTTTCTAAGCCTGTCAAGTCCTTCTTTTGACCCATTTTGCCAAAAAAAAGGAAGTTGCCTTATAATTATGCACACCTAATATAGGGTGTTGATGTCATTAGACCACACCCCTTCTCATTACAGAGATGCACATCACCTAATATGCTTAATTGGTAGTAGGCTTTCGAGCCTATCCAGCTTGGAGTAAGACAACATGCATAAAGAGGATGATGTGGTCAAAATACCCATTTGCCTAATAATTCTGCACTCCCTGTAGATAGTGCGTGTTAGTAAAGCCTGGAGACTATACCACTGTCCAGCAAAAATAGAAAGCACATACTACAAAGGAAACCGCAATACAAAAAAACACCCTAAAGTGAGAGAGTCTTGGTCAGGTGTTCATGCACAAGGCTTACCCGCCAAGGTAACCAACATTGCTCCGTGACGTCCTCACCATGAATTCAGCAGACCACCTGTCTGCATGTAGTGAGCCATAATAAGTACTATGCTGCGTTTGTGCAGGATATATTACATAAGTGTCATCATAAGCCAAAGCTTACCCTTGTGTTGCGGGAAGTAAGGTTTCCCATAGGGGATGGTAGCTGCCTGCAACAGGTGGTGGTGGTGTCCTGGCGGTACGCCGAGTCCCCCCGCCGTGATGGCTGGAGTTCTAGGTCCCCCGTTATATAGAGGAACGGGTGGGCACGTATCGTCCGGCGTCCTCACGCACAGGCGCACGCCGCTCCCAACGTGGATTGGATATGGAAAGCCTGTATCCGCCCCGAGGGGCGGTGCTCCCTCATCCTATCACTAGAGGTGAGGGGGGTGTGTCCCCGCTTGCCCGATTACGTCCAGGCTCTTCCCCGTGGCGATCCGCCCCCAGGAGCTGTCAACCAGCTAGCCGGTCTCCAGTTTCCTGGTGGTGTATTTCGTCTCACGGGGGTGTGTCTGTCGGCCTCGGTCAGGTGTAAGAAGCCGGGTGGATGGAAGATGGGGCCATTGCTGCAGGGTGTACCTCCGGGTATTCGGCGATCACCCCAAAGAACAACACGTCTGGGTACTAAAACCCATCTGTGCTGAGAGAGGGGGCTGATCGAATGCCGCCTACCCGGGCCATCTCATCTCACTCTCTGTGGTGCCCCACACTGTACTCTGTGTGGTGGCTCCCTAGAGGACGAGCGGACACCATCGATTTGGTGTGGGTACCTATGATGTATGGGCACCCCGTGCGCCTGTGGCCAACAGGAGAACACTCAGCCCTGCGCTCCGAAGTGGTCCTATGTCCCCAAGTTACCTTCCTATTAAACTAGTGCTCTCTTGTCCTCAATCCCCAAAGCTGTACATATAAAAAACAGGAAACAGTAGAAATGGGTACAATACAATATACATCGACAAAAAATCTTAAACAGTAGTTTTAATATATGTCAGTCAGTCTGGTGTCTCTTCTAAGGGGAGAATACAGGGAGGGTGGGGGTAGAGACCCCACTCTACTCTGAGTTCCTCTCCCAGAGGATGTTTGTTCATGGGTATGTCAAAGATGAGGTGTGTGCATCTGAGCCCCGAGAGGAGAAGGTCTCGGGTTCAGAGAAAGCATTTAAAGTTCAGCGCATCATTCAAACCCGGTGGTTGGGTAGCTCTGAGTTTGAATATCCATCGCATTTCTATTTGGAGAAGTTTATTATCAAGAACCAATAGAGTTCTTACCCTAACCACCAAAACACTTACCAGACTAATACTCTCTCTTTTCCTCATACCCCCAGTACTAACTATCAGTTGCTATATACTCCTGACGAAGCGAGTCAATCGTGAAACGCGTTGAGGAGCAATTGTTACACCATGGATTCACGTGGGTGAACGTTTTGTTTACGAACCAGGACCTGATTAAAAATAGACTTTTACTTTTATTACTGTTTTGTTACTTTGTAAACATCTTGTTGCCTTAAAAATCCCTTTTACCTACTAAAACATGACCATGTGTGAGTAGGAACTTCTGAAGTTCAGTCTTCCTTTTTCCATGGGTGTATTAATTAGTCTATGCCAGTGGTGGCCAACTAAGTTGATTTGGAGTGTTACCTCCAGTTAAGTCCGGCCCACAGCATCTCTAAAGAGCCGCACATAACATTTTCAACATATACTGACTTGTATAAGCATTTTTAATGAAAAAAGGTCAGCAGGCTTAGCTAGAAGACATTTTAACTTTTAAATAACAAAACCTGTTTTAAATGATACTTCAAGCATTAGGGAGCACTGTAGTATGGTAATGCACATTTTGTGTCATACACATCGCCAAAAGTTATATTCCACTATTCTCAGGTAATGTGCTGCAATATTGTACAATCGCCCCCGTTCATTGGTGGACTAGTGGCAGCATAGGCACTCACCAGTCTGCTGATCCTTCACCAACACTAGAGGAGAAGATGGGAGGAGAGGGCCTTGCTCAGGTTGATGTGGCTTTTATGTATTCCTATCACATAAGTTAATTGCCTCTCCTCCTCTTCCCACTCTAAAGCTAGGAACACACGGCTAGATTTAAGCATACAATCAATGTAAGATTAGATGAAGAACCTTGATTTTGGTATTTTATCGATTGTACTGTGTGCGCTATAGTGTCATACAATCGTAGTACAATATCGATGTAGAGAACATCGATTATTGACTAAAATCGTCGATGCTATTGATGCCCTACAAACAGTAAACGATCACTTCATCGAATACAATTGTATGATGAAAATGAAAAAGTAGTACAATCATGGTACAATTCAACGATAATTTTCCAACTAGTCCGATCACTTTTCAATTGATGTAAAGCTCTTCATCGAACTAAAATCGTCGATTGTACCATGTGTCCGCGCTAAGATTTTGGTACAATCTATGTAAATTTTCATTGATTTACATCGATTGTACGTTTAATTTGAGCCGTGTGTTCCTAGCTTAAGAAATTCCCGGGCAAGGACCTGTCAGTGGGGGATCGGCAGAAAGGCGAGTTCCTATGCAATAACAGTTAGGTTTGGGGGGGGCGACCTGTGGAGGACCAAGGGCCAAAGGGCCACAGGTTGGGCACCTGGGGTCTATGCTGTACTGGGGAGAACAATAAGGAAAAATGAGGCCTTATTGACCCGCCACCATTTCCAACTTTTAGTCTTCACTTTCACCTTGTTCACCCCTACAGTAACCCCTACGCAGGTGAAAAATAAAAGGAAAAGTGAATGAGAAACTCATGGCCCTACTTAATTACACTATAATTACATTTGAAAAGGTCCCCATGGATAAAGCACAATTTTTATCCTACCCTTGATACTGCCCTCCTGGCACTATAGATGGTTATGAAAATACCCCACTTGACCCCTCCACCTGACTAGCTTATATCCCTGCCCAAGCCCCTTCTAAGAATTCAGTGTCCTTCGCCCAGTTAAACACATTTCCCCAGTTTATTTAATTCCTTTTGTCATTTTTTCTATTTAAGTTTCCCACTTTTTTATTTTTGAAATTGTTGTGTGAGCAGAGTTCTTTGGTACAATATCTATTTGACTGTTCTTGGTTTGTTTTTATTGTTACTCCTTTGTTTATTGTTAAATTAAATAAATGAAAAACTAATGGAAAACAAAATGTATGTTGATGTTTGTTGTCAACGATTCTGAATGCAGGTTTCAGTACCCTTTGTTTTCAATGTCAACACACATAATATTAACAGTTCACACTATGCCCATGTTACAGATGTTTTCATGACCTAATGCTGCATGCAACATTATCCAATATAACTTGTTTGGTAGTGGACTAGTAATGAATCTGGCACTGCAGTCATATCCTTGGACCAAAGAGACTTCCAGTTGTTGACCAATGATGCCCAATACTGCTAGGTACCATTACAAAATAGTCGTTGACCAATACTTGGGCTCATATGATCAGCAGAGATGATAATTGAGATGCACAAAATTTTCAGCTGCTCTGCTTGATTGGCTCGGTGTTGTTCATCTAATTTATCATCTCTTGTGACCAATTTATTTGAGTGATCGATTAAGCCATGGATACCATTGAAAATGTTAAAATTATATTGTATATTGAGGATCTCTGATTGAAATAATAGACTCAATTCAATTGTAGTGATTTTTCCCAAAAGGAACAAGGGCCAGCGTTATGGAAAATAAATGTGTTATAATGTGTGATGTCTATATAAAAAGAATAAATAGCTATTGCATTCTTTACCTTGTTTAGTTGCATTTTTGAAAGTTCTTCATTATTTTGGTCTTGGGACATGCTGCTAGGCATGACTGCATTGTAGGTATCTGTGTGGATTAAAATAGACATTTACTGTGTGTAAAGTATCACTGTCATAT
This sequence comes from Ptychadena robeensis, assembly GCA_036250615.1. NCBI lineage: Eukaryota > Metazoa > Chordata > Amphibia > Anura > Ptychadenidae > Ptychadena > Ptychadena robeensis. The sequence continues at coordinate 41,439,781 of CM070040.1, forward strand.
GTATAATTATTTTCCATGACACAAATTTTGTGTGGTATACTCAACTTTAGCATTGAGAGCCTTGACTTCAATTGTCAACAAAGAGCAGACACAATAAACTTTGTGCAATAACATTTATTAGAAAAGAAAGATACGTTTTAAGTGTTTAATCTACAAGTGTAGAAATAATAATGTATGATTATATTGTTTAAAAAGTAAATATATTGTGTATGATCAAATTTTGGAGCTGAAGTATATTTTTTTTCTTACTGCCAGTATCCTCTAAAGAGATATTGGCAGAACCCCACAATAGTTACTTGAGTAAAGGGTTACATAATACAGGTCATGGGATCCATTAGTAGCGTTTTTCCTTTTTAATAATATTAATTCATTCTTATTTTTTTCCTGTTTCAATCCATTAGAGAATGTGTAATTAAAATGTGAAGAGCAACTGCACAGATGCATGATACCATAATGTTTAAATTAAATTGGCTGTAAGTTAAATTTATAGGTGGCTCTTGTTGCTTTTTTTTTTTTTTAAACAGTAAAACGTTTAGTGTCAGAGACTAGAAAATGTAAAACTCAATCAATACCATCCCCTATATATAGTCATTAGAGATGATATGTTCTACTGTGTAAAATCCCATAAAAGTAACGGGTGAAAAACGATTTCATCCACAGTATGGATATAAATCAGTAAGTCCTTTACAAGAACCCTATGTGAGAACCCTAGTGCAAAGTGGAAGAGGAATATAAAAATAAATGGGTGGGATGGACTGTAGGAGCATATGGTGTAATTTAGGGTTATAGGGTCCAGGTCCAAATGTCCCACCAATGACTGAGGATGACAGTAGACTAGAGAACCCATATCGACCAAAGAGCATTAAACTGTGTTTGCTTTTCAGTTGTGCTTCAGGGAGTTCCATTGACATAAGGTGACATGCTTAAAAGTCTGATTGTCTTAAAGATTGTAAGATTAGCACTTAGTTCCAGGATTCTCCCTATTTTATATTATGTTATAAAATGTTGGAAGCTCTTCTTTTTAAAAAAAACACAAAAAAAACACATTAAATTCAATAATATTTTTTAGGCATAAAAAAACTTAGACAGTATTCTGTATTGGTGGCCAGCACTTCCAAAGCTTAATTTTAGACATTTATTAGGGTACCCATACACGTTGCGATTTTTCGTGGACCGATTCGATATTCTATTTCGACTCCCGATTTTTGCTTTACTGCTATTTTTAAAAGTCGGTCGGATGCACGATTTTTCGGCCGATTAGTCACCAGCCCTTCCGACTGATCGGCCGGTTGCATCAGGAATCTTTTAAAAGTCTCTTTTAAATGTGGCCGACCGACTTACGGCATCATCATTCGGGACCCGACCGACTTTTCGGCCGATTTTTCTAAACCAGCATCTGTCGGACTACATTTGCATGCTACGAATCCCGAATGATCGACCTACCCGACCGACCGGATCGGAAGAGCTAAAATCGCGCGAAAAATCGCAACGTGTATGGGTACCTTTTAGGCAGCAATAAAATAACTATTATCCCTTTTTTATATCCATTATGCAGATCTTTTCCACAAGCCACTGATTAGCATACTGACCTTGAACGTTATAATGCCAGCCACTGTGACTGGTCTTCTGTGACTTTCTAATATTCAGTACTTGTGATCATCTTTTGCCTTTTAAACAACTACTATGTTCTGCTTTATTGCTATTAAGAAAACAATTGGAAGTACAACTTGAAGGCAGGATTATACAGTTGTCAGCGTAATGTACATTTTACATGTTGGTACATTGGTGGACTTGCAATAATGTACATTGACTAAAAATTGATTGTGCTTACCATGACAAAGCGGTGATTTAGTCCAGACATGGGCAAACTAAGGCCCAGGGGCCAGATCTGGCCCGTTTAGCTTTTTAGTCTGGTCCATTTTCACCTTGGAGAAAAGCCCCTCTGACTTGCCTCCGCTGGCAACAGCGGTCTACTTTTAGGTATTTAGGAATTTTTTCCTTTGTAGTGAACAAGCAAAGGGGATGGAGTGTCTTGTCACCAAGGCCCCTGCATTTTGACTGAAATATGTAATGTAAGTTTATTTAAGTGTCATTAGGCACATTGGGATCAAAAAATGGTATGTTTTTTAATGGTAATTTTTATCCCCAATTATTATGAATTAAATATTCATATACAGTATATTGTCTCCATCACCACGAAATTGTGACTCATATAACAGGTGATCATAACGAGCTCTTGGTTCGGCTGTTTAAGAACCTATTGTGGCCCACATGTAAAAAGGTTTGCTCACCCCTGGTTTAGTCTTTTTCCCTCTACCTTCAGGGTAAATTCAGACAGTTGGTGAAAACCATAATTCAATTGCCAGTGGCCATTTTCCGACCTGCAAATTGAATATAATTACTATAGCTGTATGCAGGATTAAAAATGACAAAATGCCTACATTTCCTAAACAAATTAACTCTAGTCCCTATTTGGAAGAGGGGTGCATATGGTTCAATATACAGTATGGGAACTTTAAATTCTAGATTAAAAATATTCTCATGCAACTTTGTGCCTGTACATGTTTTGGTTTGGTTTTTGGTTTTCCATGTTAACACCTATAAAACAGATAGGTGTGATCAGGGCCTTGGGTTTTTTTTATTTTTAATGTTAGCAATGGGGTTGCATCTTGTCTGAATAACTTGATAATTGTGACATCGTTTTTATTGTTTTGGTATATACACATGACTGTGAGTTATGTTTGAACGGCTAACAGACAATTGGCATGATGCATCAAACTCCACCACTATCACCAACCTTGCTCCAAGCTGTCTCCTGGTAGAGATCCATTTCCACTACCAAGTACATAAGGGCTGAAAATATTATGATTTAGTTGTACAGGAAAAGCAACTAATCATACATTGTTCTTTTCATGGGAAAAAACATTTATGGACAAAAACTGGAAAGTACATGCAGTAATTTTCATGTGTTAGTAAGGGACACTGCATGAAATCCAGCACGCACTTAACAGGGAAAAGGAACATGCAGATCTTGCAAAGGAAAGTAATACCAAATAACCCATTGGGAGCTATTAGGATGAACTAAGAGAGGATTGCTCAGAGATCCAATTGTTTTTGTTATCAATTGATTTTCTGAAAGTGATGGCTGTGAGTGGCTATTTTGAACAAGCGTATTTGCTCGCCATTATAGGATCATGCATTTTCGAGTATTTGGGGTGCTTACAACTTATTCTTTGTGCCAAGAGTCTTCATCTTTTTAGATTTTGTTTTAATAAACAGCAGTGGGTTTCATGGATTTTAACTTGCTGGACTGTCAATTTTAGACTGCCAAGAAAACCTTCTCAACAGGACTAGAATCTAAATTCTGTCTTAAATGCTGCCTGCTTATAAGCTGTTATTCAAACAGCTGTATGCTTTTTCATACACTTCAATAAAGCATCCTACCTTGGCCCCCTTGAACTTTTCCACATTGTCACATTACAACCACAAACATGAATCAATTTTATTGGAATTCCACGTGAAAGACCAATACAAAGTGGTGTACACGTGAGAAGTGGAAGGAAAATCATACATGATTCCAAATTTTTTTACAAATAACTGCAAAGTAGGGAGTGCTTAATTATTCAGCCCCCTGAGTCAATACTTTGTAGAACCACCTTTTGCTGCAATTCCAGCTGCCAGTCTTTTAGGGTATGTCTCTACCAGCTTTGCCCATCTAGAGACTGAAATCCTTGCTGATTCTTCTTTGCAAAACAGCTCCAGCTCAGTCAGATTACATGGACAGTGTTTGTGAACAGCAGTTTTCAGATCTTGCCACAGATTCTCAATTGGCTTTAGATCTGGACTTTGACTGGGCCATTCTAACACATGGTCTAGTTTGTGGCTGTAACGTGACAAAATGTGGAAAAGTTAAAGGGGGCAGAATACTTTTGCAAGCCACTGTATATCTTTAATTCAATCTTTCTGTATTCATACAAAAAGATAAAAGTACAAGATGATCAGAAATTGCTAAATAGATCTATGGTTCTAAAAATTACTTTTGATGAAGTTTATAATAACTTTTAATATGGTTTCATTGCTGTTGGCCAAGGATGGCTACTATCTCTTATAGATACAGAGACGTGTGTATAGCCATTGTTACGGAGCATGTGTGGTACTGGCTGGGTCTATATGGGTTGAAATTGAATAAAAGCTCCAGGGCTAACTGCTCAAAGTGTTGAGTGTTGTCCTTCCATTTGGTGAATGCAAAGCGATCTGTGTTCTCTATTAGGCTATGTTTCCAATCGGCCGTGATCACCCGCGTTTTTAATCACAGCTCGTGGCTGATCGCTCCCTTTAAGGTAAAATGGGCAGGATCCCACACAAGTGAATGCTCATGATCGGGCTCGATTTTTGTTGTGATTTTGAATGCCAACCTACCACGTTTTTGATCGATCGCGTGCGATTGTGTCCATTGACGTGAATGGACATGATCAAAAATTTTTGCTCAGGCACATTCATTCTCTATGGGCGCGATCAAGGACGATTTTTAGGAATTTTTGCAGCTCCATTATTGGAATCCAGGAATATGACAATGAACATGCTGGAACTTCTTCAAGAATTCCCTGCTTTACAGGAAGCAGACCTGAAAAATTGCATCCAAAAATCGCATGCAATCTTGTCACAGTGGCATCTAAAAACCACCCGCGTTTTCCGCCAGGCGATTAAAGTTAGTTAGATTAGCTTAAGTTCGCATTAATGGAAACATAGCCTTACATACATTGCTAAAAGATCATAATCATCCCTCTGGGCAGTATCTGTGCATGGATTCTACAGGGAAATCAATGCCATCTACCAATAGTGAAACTTTTTTGTTAAATAAACTAGATCATTTCTAGTTTTTTTTTTTTTTTTTTTATTTCTAGTAATTTTGTAAATATACTAGATAATTGGATATTTTCTATAATATTATTGTTTTATATTTTTATTAATTTTTTTTAAACTTTTTTTTTACACAACAAACAAAAGAACTAACAGAGGCAGAATGTGCAGGTTACAAGCTCTAAATATCAGTTTTTAAGATTATTGTGACCAAGTATTGATATCGAGAAATTCCATTACAGTAGACCACAGTAAACTTGATTCTACATTGCATTACAACACAAAAAAAACACAATCCTATATTAATTATTGATCTTTTGTTCTGTATGACAACTTGTTGGCACCTATGGTGGGTTACTGGATTCTGCAGACATAATGGAATACATCATAAAGACTTAATAAATAAGCATAGTAAAGACAAGTTGCTGGGACCTGCATTACTTGCACTTCTGCAGACAGAACTATGTTTTTTGTGGCCCTATCAAATAAGAGGATAACATTTATTTACAGGTGGCTGTGGGGCAGGATATTTATATCTTCCCCGCTCTGCTGCAGTTTGTTAAAAATATACCTTTTTTAAATAATTTTTTTCTGTTACTTTGCTACCAACATTGGGCTTTACCTTCGTTCACCCGGTTAAAAAGTTACTACTGGGTTTTGTGATATTGACTCCTAAAAATAAAACTCAGGGAGTAGCTTTGTTGGCGCTACTAATAATAATATTATTATTATTAGAAGAAGGATGCGCAATGCATAGAGATGGTAACAGAATTTATGAAATGGTTTATTTAGGAGTGAATTGCAAAGCCCCTGGACATAATATTATCACCTGGGGATGTACAGAAGGGTTGTGGAGAAAAGTATTTTTCCAGCACATGCAAAATGTGCTAGAGCAATGCTTCAGTCTCTAACAGCAAAGGCATATCACCAGAACCAATAATGATTTTAGTCTACTTGTGCTATGCGATACTAATATTTCTATGATCACAAAGTTTCTAGTTCTGATTGCGTTTCCAAAGTGTAATTGCATTTATCATTGAATACTTTAGAATCTGCAACTTAATTCCCTGTCCCGTGTTTAGACATGCTTCACTAATTAGATTGTGTAGATATTTCATCAATTATGTTGGATTATGTAAGGCAACTCAGTTGAAAAAAAAAAAGATAGAGGGTTTATAGAACTGAGATGCATTCAGGTGAGAAACCACAGCCAACATACACATACTAAATGCTCCTTAGAACCTTATACAGCATAAAGTCATCTCTTGCAGGGTTATTTCTGATGTTTTTTGTTTGGATTTGTGCTCTGGTACTTTAGAGCTGGTGTTGTAAGACATCAGCATGCATGAGATTTTATATCGGTGATATATGTATGACCAAGTTGAATATTGAGAGGAGTACACATCTGAAATGTGGCATAAACCTAATTACGTTGGACAATAACTTCACTGTGCATGTTTAGGAAGTGGCGTTAGATTTAATGGAGAATATTTTTTCAGTACCGTGATATAGCCAAGCCTTGTCTAACAGGATGTGGGAAGTGTTACTGTAAATAATTCCCTGCTAACAGTGGTGTTTTCATTTGTAATGTGTCAGAACCTATTTATTGTGGAAATCTGTTATGGATATCACACTATGACAGGGAAAATACAATAAATACTAGTAAATGTGTCTGTGATTTAGTTACCTGACAGACCTATGGCTATGACTATTATGAACACTGTCAGTCATATTGAGAGCTAGCTCATAAAGTATGTTTATGAGTCAGTCAGAGCACACCCACACCTTAAATACCGCATTGGGATTATTCATGTGTTTTAGATCATTCCTTCATTACCTAGCCTAGCCTCAATTAACACTTTTTAATCATTGGTATATGTATCTCTGAATATGTCTGTATTGACTGGTTTTACTTTCAGATAGAGGAGAATGATTAGAAATGCTGGCTGGTTTCATGCTGCTGCAATGATGGGGAGTTTTTACCAACTTTCTGACACTATAGTACAAGAATTTCTTAGAAATCTTTATCAAGAAGATTTGTAAAAATCTGTGTTCTTCAGTCAACCACAATAGAGCTTTTATTGTCTTTTTGTGTCTTTTTTAGGCCTAGACTGCAGTGTACTTTTTAGGCCTAGACTCCATTGGCATGAAATGTGGGTGTTTTGACACATTCTAAACGAATGGGGTATTACACACAAGCACTTAAGCATTGCTTTCCGCAATGTGTCAATTTGAAACGTTTATAACACACCCGTAGAGATTGGATAAAAAAATGAAACCATTGCATTTTTGCCTTTTTTTATTCTTATGAATGGTGAGTTTTTTTAATGTGTGCGCTTCATGCTCCACAGAAATCAATCGATACTGGGCTTTAGTGGGTATTCACACATGGGCTTTCAGGTAAGCAGGGCGACCACTAACTCACCCCCTGCCCCTGTGCATGTCCAGGGCACTTGCCCCTTTTTACAGTATATTGGGCAGATGCTTGAACAGGGACCTGGAGATGCCTAATGTTGTGCCTTCTCGGCTTCAGCACTTTTCTGGCATCTGGGTGCTGGAAAAGTGCCGTTTCCAGATGCCTGCCTGAATGCACCCTTATAAAGTCTTACTTTGTGCACCACAAAAATGTGAGGTAAAATCTCTCTGAAGGATATAGACTGATCTTTCAGAGACCCCAGGATTCTATCCAGGAAGTAGACTGAGACAGGAACAAAGATGGCTCCATTCTTCAAAAAAAGGCATGAAAATAGTGCTGAGAGGACTACAGAGGACCGATACATGTCTAGACTCATTAATTTAAGTAAAGTAATTAAAATAAAATTATGGATAGAATAGGGATTAGGATTAGAGCTACTATGAGGTTTAACTTGTGTCGTGGGACAATTGTAGAGCTTTTCTTCTCATGTTCCAGACACAGTATCTTATATAGGGAGACACAGCATAAAAAATAAACGAACAACTGCATTGGCATTGACCTACTTATTTTCTTAAAAATAGCACTATACTTCTATGTTAAAGAGTTTACTTCTCATTCCTGTCGGGTAATGAGGAGCAGTGATTATGAGGAAATCTCCTAATGGAGTCGCAAACAGCAGTGAAAGTTGACTGTGCTCCAAGTTATCCCCACTCCATCGCAAAACATGTGTCTCTACATAGATATTTACATAATATAACAGAATATATAGGAAGCTAGGTGGTCTTATATATATATATATATATATATAGAGGTTGGATGCCTTCTGCATAGTGTAGCCTTAAAGACCTTCTCATGCTCCATACAGGTCGCAAGTATATTTTGTGTGCTGATCCCAAAGGCGAGGAGAACGTCTTTCCTGCCTGTTGACTTCAAATAAAATATATTCAAATTAGTTTGCATGCCTATGGGAGATATAAAAGATTTTATGATGCCTGGAAACTGCTTAAGAGCATGCAATGTTTCATATGTAGGTCAGCCTTAGGATTTTTAAGATGAGGGAAAAATGGACACAGGTGTCCCATGATTCAGTATGGAGGTTTTTAGATGGTGTATACATACAATCCTGCACAGGGAAGTTAATGAAAAGTGTCTTACTACAGTGACAGCCTTTAAGGGATGTAATATATTAGGCAGCAAGTGAACTTAAAGTTGATGTGTTAGGATCTGAGCAACTAACAAGTTACTAGTGTGTGTGTGTATATAATATAATATATATATATATATATATATATATATATATATATATATATATCAACTTATAATATCCTGTGGCGATCCATAGTACAAAATGTGTACATCTGGAAATTCATCTGCTGCTTCCAGCCTAGGTTTTTCTACTCCTCCCTCATCCTCATTACTTCAAAGAAGCCTAATAATACTGTGCTTGATTGCTTTGCTGATATCCTCGCTATTTATCCTGGCGAGAGAATTATTTTTGATAGCGATGTTGCATGCTTCTTTCCTGTTTTACTTTCTTTTATGTTCGGAAATGCTTATTTTGAGACCAAGCTTTTGCTTCTATAAGTGGCATACTAGATAGTATTACCTATGCAGAATTCCCAGAAACTGGCATTGTTATAAATGTCATTCTGTTTGGTTCCCATTTAATCCGTATGAGGCAACAAACATCCTAAAGGGACAATTTCAAACACTGGGTGAAGAAAAAAAAACGTAGGCATACTAGACAAGTTAGTGTTATTTGCATTTCATTTTAGCAAAGCTTTGCGGGTATTTTCATAATGAGTATAGATTTTGAATTGTTATTGCTTGTTTTACTTTACTTAAATTATGCATTTTGTAATACATATTTAACCTTGTTTGAGATTTTAATATTTTAGGCAATATATATTTATATATTGTGATCAGATAGTCACATGTGGGACACCTCACTGCACTTACAGAACAGGGAACAAGATTGCCTCCTCTATCCAGACTCAAGTTCTTACATAATACAATACAAGACCTATGGCTTAATTCAGCAGGTCTTGTTGACTGTTCTCTCGTTGAGCTATGACTGGACAATCACCTTAGTTCTACTCCTCTTTTCTGATAAAGTTTGCAGAATATACAGGCTGGAGGCTTTCTCCTAAGGGATTTGTTTGGGTTTTCTTTCCCTCTTCCACCCCTGTCCTGCTTGGTCATCCCACCACTTGATGATGTTTTAAATGCTTAGAGCAACTCATATGAGCAATCTTCAGCAATTGGACATTCATTAATAATGCACAGGCACTTTTTACTCCCTAAAGAAGCCCCTTAACTGGAGCGAAATGCATCGGACTGGTGATACCACCAAAAGTGCTACCAACCGTACACATATCCAAATGCTAAGCGGATGCCTTCTCTTTATGGCTACTCTTTTAGTTTTTTGGGTTTTTTTCAACTTATGATTTTTGTGAAGATTTACTACAGTTTTAATCATGTATAACTTCAATTTTGATTATTTTAATATGGCTGTGGTAGGGTTATCGTAATTCCTTGTCCTCTTCTAACCATATTTCATTTTAACAAACTAAGTTGACCATCAACCCCTGATTGTTCTATGTGATCAAATTAGTTGAGCTTGGATTCTTAATTGCTTAAAAATTCTACTTCTAGCTTCAAAAGTATGGCAGAGATGCCTACTTTTCTTAAATTCTACAAGCTTATAATCAGATAGTACAAGCAGACTTAAGTGTGTTACAGTAAATTATGTTTTATTTAAACTGGCTTGAAATGAACCATACATAGTTATTGCCCTTCAGAAAATATGTATGGGCATCACAAAACATCTGCAAGTACCTGTGGAACTTAAATTAAAGGTGATCAGGCATAGTTCCAGGCTTTACTTGTCTCGTTAGTGCTATAGGAACCTTGTTAGACAAAAAGGATCTGAAAACTATCACTTCACGTGGTCCCATCGACACAAATGTTACTTTGTAAAACTTTGCTGATTAAATTCAAGTGTAGTAAATTCTAATTGATTACTAATGGTTAAAATCTAATGTTGCTGGAAAGTATGTAATGGAAGAGAATGTTGAGATGAGAACATATTTAATTGTGTATTGTTTCTCAACCATTGGCAGTCACAATTACCTCTTTTATCCAATGCCACAACTGGGAAGTCTGGGAAGATGAAAAATGTTTTATGACAACTAGGGAAATAAATTGAAAAGATAATTTAGCCTGGCAGGCCATTGGCTCTTCCCTGACAATTCTTGGGGGTGTGGTGGGGGGCTTAACTGTGAACAGGAATAAAGGAACAACATCAACTCGATACACAGGGACTGCAGGATCAGCACAGCGTGCATAAACTGGGTCATTCATGCATGTTGCCAAGCACAATCTGAGAGGCACAAGGGTAACTGCACTTGGCAGTCTACACCATTGTCAGACCTGTAGCTATACCCTGGGAGATCATTTACCTCTGGTGTGTTGGATGAGGGAGTCGAATATTTACTTGAAAGATAGAAAATATTCTCATCAATCTGGCTTTATTTTCTTGACTTTTAACTCAGAAATCTCTATTGGAGAAACCTAAAATGCTGCCAATAGATGGGTAAATTTTGTCTTTTTTCTGTTTGTACACTTTAGATGCATAAATCCCTTGCCAATGTCTGTCCTCAATTGGTCATGCATGTGGCAAATGGATTCCTCTGAAACAACATTTCCTTGGCTTTAATCATAACTATCCCAATACAAACATGTATTACAAGGTTATGGGGCAGTTAACACTAACAAGTGGTTTAATTTTAAACCTTAAGGGATCTTTGGTATGGTCTTGTCAATGCCTGTGGTCAAGTTCTTGCTTCATTTGCTTAATGAGAGACGTGTGGAGAGCAGGGAAGTCTTATTTAATTTAAAGAGGGTGACAAATATCTCAGCAGCTCTGATCTCTGGATGGCTGTCTCTCCCTGTTGACTGCTGCTAAATGTTCTGCAGTCCGCTCAGTACTTTCTGTTCTCTCTCACCATTTCATTTAATAAAGAATTTCCTGTCAGTTATAACATCGCTCCTAACAATACAGGAATCAAAGTCTCCAGAGAGTTGAAACCCCACACATATCTGCAACAGACTTGCATACATTGTTTTTCATATTCTTTTTTTGTCTTGAATTTGATCATTTATTTAGATTTTCTGAGTAAAAATTTAACCCCTTCCAGGTTTTCAAGCAACATCTAGGAATTTAATTCAATACATGTTATGCATGCCAGGAAAGTTCCTACAGCCCTGGAGACTTGCCTTGTCTGCCTGATACATGTGGGATCATTGTTATGTAACATGTATCCTTTGTTGTAAGACAAACATTTGTCTTTTACAATTTATAAATGAACTGTCACCCTACCCTGAGAATTGTGTACTGAATCAGAATTTAAGCAAATACATCTAAAGTTTAATCTGCTTTTCTTTTTCCTACTCAAATCTTAAACTCCCCAAACTACCAGTATATTTTTGGTCAAATCTCCAGGTTAGGATATTTTGAATACACAACTAAGTTTGAGGACATTATTGATTTTTGGTTATTTCTTCTTGGCAAATACTTGCCTCCTTCTGCTGTTCTATACAGAAGAATGATACTTTATGATTTGCGTACTCATCCATGTTGGGTCACATTTTTTCTGTATTTTTTTTTATTATTTCTGTTAAACAGATTAGCCTTAATTTTCTGTTCTAAAGACACACTTACCAGATGATGGCTTCAACTGCAGACTTTCAGGAGATGGTTCTACAGTAAGAGCACATGAGAACATGTCAGACCTGAAATCAGTAATTGCTGCAGATAATTGGTTTTTACATCAGCTGCTATGGCATTTATGGCTGCCAAAGTAGGCACATTTACATAGTTGCTTTCAGTGGGCAGCAGCCCAGAAATCGATCGGGCATTCCTGTCTGTGAACGCTTGCACACTTGTGCAGGTGCTCATAGGACATTTAGATAACATCCCCATGACAGCTTTATTGGGCAAAAGCCCGAAAACTTGCAAGAGGTTTTACTGAAGGTGCTGGAGAGTGTGAGATCACTGCAGGTGTAGGAGATGTCTCATCTTCCTCATGCAGCCATATTTCCTCCATCTTTGAGAGAGGGGGCTCTGTGAGCATATAAGAGATTAGGGATTTTCAAGTAAATGCTCCCTCAGGGGGTTGAGAGAAACTGCTGCTGCCCCATTCTGGTTCTGGTATGGCCAGGAGTGCTAATAGCATGCTGTGGTGGTGGAGAACTGGGATCACACATCCACCATGAAGTGGAAGAAGGATCAGGGACTAATTTTAATGAAAAAGATAGCTCCTCCTTCCTACTTTAGTCAACTAGCAATGATTAGTACCACAAATATCAGCAAAAAATGTGTTTGTTATGGTTGACAGAATTATTATATATATTTTTTTAAAAATATTGTTTTTTGTTAATACTAAAGAGCATAATGCTTTTTATTTGTATAGGGGAGATGTAAATCTGAGAAATAAGAAATGTATTCTTCCCCCAGCAACACTGCCCTTCCTCACCTGCACTATGTCTATCCCTGCATCTGCTCCTCCTTACCTTTTTACCCTAACGTTTTTAATGTCTTGATGCCCAACTCGACAGACTGTATGGTATCCGGTCATTCCGGACTCACATGTACACACATACACACTCTCCAATATTTACCATGTGATGTAATGGGTGTCCACACCTTGGGCACGCTACCCAGATACCACCATCCAAACAAACGTACACTTTGCAATGTTTGGAATGTCTCTAATTTGTACTTTTATTGGGATTTGGACCTTGAGATGTGACTCATGTACCTAACTCTGTTTTTCTGTACTATAACCTGTTATGTTAAAAAAAAATCAATAAAAATATGTAATTTAAAAAAATTATAATAATAATATTATTAATAATAATAATAATAATTATTATTCTTGCTTTCATGTATTTTTCCTATCCTGTATGACCTGACTCATGACAGACACAGAGTACCCGCCCACTGCCACTCCATTTCCAATGTCATCCATTACAATATAGGAACAAACACAAAGAGGCCAAGCCAGTTATGAGAGCAGAGCGCCGGCTACAGAGGAACTAAGAAACGTGGTATACTTTTAAAATCCCTAAAAGCACTACTTACCCTTTTCATCCAGGGGAACACACACTACAACAATTTAATGCCTGACTGAAGTTCAGCTTTATTATTCGAAATTTTTAATTATTCCTCCCCAGAATATCAAATGCTTTAAGCTTTGATTCCTTGAGTGCAGAAACAAGCTCGCAGCATGACTTTATTACTGTTTACACTGTTAAGTTCCCTGCCTTACATCCTTTTTTTTTTTAGTTTTTTTTTTTAAAGTATGTCCATCTACGTTTTCCATTTGACTGTCTGCATCAACATGTGACGCGTGGATAATATATATATGCTTCCATTTTGCACCCATCTAATTATTTTTTGTTTGAAGTTTACAACAAAAACAAGCTGTCTGACAAAATGATCACACCGTTGCAGGGTTCCAGCTAAGGGAACAGTTTAATGAGCTATAAAGGACAGGATCTTTATATACCCCATGATTCGTGGGGAGAGGCCATGACCCAGAATTTTTCCCTGCTCGAGCCTCTTGTTTTAATGTCAGCGGTTCTTGGTAAAAAATATATCCCATTAATGGAAATCCTGATTTATGGTGTGTTTCCTTGTACAAGAAAGCAAGATGTTCATAAAAAAAGAATTACTTCCATATGAGCAAAGTGAACCCTAAAACTATCTTATAACACGCACAGCACTAAACTCACTTTCCAGCAGACATTGTGTGACTGTTTTGTTTGGATGTTCATGTATATTTCCAAATTTTTTCTTTTACTCGATTTTAACACTGAAAGTCAGTTCTCAGGCTGAGAAGATGTCTCAGTGGGGGTGCCTGCTGGAATACCTTGAAGTGTGAACAGAGAGGGGTGCAGCACCCTGCTTCCTGCCCCTGCAGAGCACTCCAATAGAGGTTTCTGTGTTTTCCTTCTCCTTGAAGTCTGCAGGAAATGTATACATGGCACATTTCTGTGGGAAGGTAAATATGCATAGGTTGAAGGCAAAAATAACGTCTATGTACCTCAAAAAACAGGAGAAGAATCAATCGCTATAATAATAAATAAAATATATGTTCTAACACTGGTTTATGTTGAAGGCAGAAATGTATAGAGATAAGGCTCTTGATATTTCCTGAAGGGGAGTGTGCTGTGGGTCCATCAGATGCATAGCACTTACTGTGAATGAAGTTGGCTGAGGTTCTCCAGTCAAAATCTGAGACTGCTTTGAGACGCTTCTCTGTAAAGAGTTGCATTTAAAGTCCTTTAAAGTGTAGGTTTTCTTTAAAACCATTGGCAAAAACTGAAAAAAAACACTGAAGCATCCATTTTTAAAATAAAAATAAAAAGATCTGGCTCTATAATTTCTGTTACCGATAGCTCTATAACTTCCGCACCGATCGCCCATACTACTGGTAGCTCCACCGACATCATCACGTGGTGCCAACACACACTGCTAATGACTGAAAAGGGTTCAGAATCATTGAATGTCTGGGGCTGGATATAGGTTATACAGTTGGTGCTAGAGCATGGCAAGGGCCAAACTTGCCATGGTCGAATTTGCTTGTTTGTACAGTGGCTGGAAATTTGTTGTTAACCATTTATACAGTAGCAAGATGGAAGTCGCCCTCCATAATGTATTTCTTTTGCATTTGAAAATGTTTTAAAAAAAAAAAGCTTCTGGACTCCAGTAGATTGAAATCCACAAGAGTAAAAATAAAATTTCTGTATTGGGTCCAAAGAAAATACCTTTTTGGTTGATATATGCTCTTTTATATGGTAGGTAGGTCACAATGTAGGTTCCATTCTGTTCTTTGCAAAAGAGTTTGTGGTGTTTATAAGGTTGGAATATGTTTTCATATGTACTTGGATTAAAATACTTGTAAAGCACATTAAACCCATGGAAATTCAATTCCTTTTTTTTCTATCTACTAAATGTGATTGAAACTGAACATAAAATCAATCAAGCAGTAATTGGACGTGTTGGTAAATTAGAGTTGATCGTTCTAGTATCTGAGGGGTTTTCTATGGAGCAGGCACACAGTGCTTAGGAAAGGAATCTGCTTAAATCTTAAATCACAGTGCTTAAATCTATCACTTAATCACTTTATGATGAAATTTAAAATGGTTGATGGAAAAATGAAACTGTATATGCCCACCTTTAGTCAGCAGTCAGGGTTTAAGGTAACAACCATTGAAGCCATTTCTGTAAACCTGGTTTCCCAACAGAAAACTGCAAATAAATTGAGGATGACTACTGCTCAAAATCATTACTGCTCATAATCCTGAAAGATTAGGATGTTGTTTGAATAAGCTGTGACAGAGGTATAAAGGAATTCATGTTTGACATCATTTGCAAGGTTTTGGAAAATCACAAGGGTGGTACACAAAAAGTGTGTAACCAAGATTGTGTGCCGTACCTGCTGAGTGTTGTCCGAGTGTTTGTTAGTTTTAACTAAACTCGACTACATAAAAAAAAAAAAATGTTCCTTCCCTATTATATCTTGATCCAGGCAAACCGATCTTTGTAGATAAAAATCCCATACTTACCTTTCCTGTTTCTCACTCCCGCGCCGCCATGCCTGGAGTGTTCTGTCCTGCAGCATGTAAGATGGAGGAGCGAGACTCTTCCGGCCTTGCTAGCTCCACCAGAATTTAATCCGGTGATGTTCCAGCGTCCACGTAAATCCCTACCTTTTCCGAGTCCCCTTGTGGCTTTACTTCACTAGGTTGTGTGCCTCGTGTCCTTGTTACCCCTTGCGGCTGGCACAACATCACAGATTTCACCAGGTACTTTTTTTTTTTTTTTTTTTTTACTCTCATCTGCGGTGCTGATAAGAGGAAGCAGATACCAAGGTGGTAAGTCTGCTTTAGGTAATACCCAATAACTACTACCTGTACTACCACTGCTACCTGTGAATATTGCTGAATCAAATCTATGTCTAGGTTTCAAGAGAAAGTTAGGCTCTGTTTTCACGGCATTCAATACGATTAATATGATATTCACCTGCAATGGATGCATTTACTGCACATTAAAGTGGCGCTAAAAGGGCATGATATTGGACCCTGTGGAAATCCAGCCTTAGGGGGAATACTTGGTTAAATAATGTGAACTTCTGCAGCTTAGCTTTATAGATGATTGTAGATGCACTTTTTATTTCTAAACACAATAAAGCATTACCAGTATGGTTGGGCAAACAAACCAATGGTAAGGTGCCACCTAAACACACAGAATTAAAGACAGGTTAAACAGGTGAAAATACAAATGTAAAAGATGCTGCTGATACAAAAAATGTTAACCCAATCAAGGGCAAATGTGTGCAGTGGGAGCTAAGGTAGCCCCTAATGTTTAGAATTGTGTGGAAGATGAAGAACTTAATGGGGACTATCATTGTGTGGAGGAGCCCAGACAAAATTTTTCATATCTTTTTATTTTAAAGTTTCTTGTTTTAGGGTTTAAGAGGCAGATGGTACATACAGTACTGAGGTCTGGGCAAGGAACGTTGCAGACAATTCTGGAGAGATATTCTCCCTGCTCAGTTTCTTGTTGACAATATTTCATGAGAGTGCTATGACATTCAAGGTGGTCTCCAGGACTCCCCAGAACAGAGATTATAGATGGCAGAGTTGAGGGGCTGGAAACTTATGACTTGGGCCATCTACATCTAGGTGACTTAAAAAAAAAAATAGATTTTTGTGGGCTGAACAAAGAGGACCTTACAATATCTTCAATTTTGCTTCAGTAATTAATGGTCACGATGATGAGGTGATTTGTTTCTCAAGTATTTGGTTTATTGTGACACATACGTTTTACACATCTTCAAAGATCAGCTTCTCTGAAGGCTCTTGGCATTCACACACAAGACATCTCAGAGCTTAAAGGAAATTGTTTGTGGAATACTTCCTATTGCCAGATGCTGGAAATAGTAGGACCAAACAGAGTAAATGGTCCAACTCAACAATTGAGTGCCCAATTGAGAATATTATTTTTTTGCAGACACAACACATCCTAAGAGCACATCCCTCCAGAGTAAAGGAAACTCCTACCCCACCATCATGGGAACAAGTGTACCATTGGATGACACCCTCCTCCCCTTTTCCACTTGGGGCAACACAAATTGTGTTTTTTTCTTTTTTTGTGCCCTAAACAATGACCACCAGCACGAACTGTTTGAGTGTATCTCCCTTATGGCTCATAGACAGCATTTTAAACTTGATAGTGATTCTAAGCTTTAACCCTATTAGCTACTGCTAAATATAGGTTTTGGCTTCAGATACACATGAAGATTTACCAAGCATACAGTACATGTCTATTGAAGGTGTCTGTTTACATTTCAAATCCATTTAAGATAATGATTCCAGTTTTGTGTGCTTGTTTGCCTTTTCTTCTAAGCTTGCCTAAATACCTAAAATGATTCCTACCAAACCTTTAATTGTAAATGATTAATTGTGAAAGCCAGTGTTTCCTGCATTAATTGGTAGGAACTGTGTTTGTGTTGTCACCACATTACTGCTATGCCTAACTTGCAACATTTTGTTAAATGTGCCAGGATAATAAGGCTGAGTCTACACTGGGTTGCACCAAAAACGCAAGTGTGTTTTTGGGAGCGTTTTGGTGCATTTTAATGTGCGTTTAGGGTGCGTATTTCAATGCAGTGTTTTTAGGTGCGTTTTTCAATGCATTCCCTCTATCTTAACTTAGGTCCCAGTTCCAGCTGAAGAAAAACAGCCCCAAAACATGATGCTGCCACTGTTGTGGTGGGCTCTAAGGAGCCCTCTGTATTAACTAATTACCGTATTTACTTGAGTATAAGCCGACCCAAATATAAGCAGAGGTACCCAATTTTCAGAAAAAAATCTAGAAAAACTGAATGACTCGAGTATAAGCCTAGGGAGGGAAATGCAGCAACTAAGGCACAGAAACACGGCAAATGTACTTTTGTTTTTAGGTGTAATTATTTAATTCAGCAGATTTGTAAGTTAATTACAAAGCCCCTGAACATGATATCATCACTAAAATTGCTGGAGATGTAGAGAAGGGGTGTGGGAACATTGTAAAGGAAAAAGTATTGTTCTAGCATATCAAGTTTTTGCACAAAATAAGTTCAAATTTTACTTGACTTTGAACCTACCGTATTTTTGGAACCATAAGACGCCCTTTTTACCCCCAAAATTGTGCCTGCGTCTTATGGTCCGAATGCGCAACCCCTGCGGCTGCCGGTGGTCGCACCTTGGCTGCCCGCCAGTTCTCCCGGCACGGAGATTAGCTGGAGGAGCTGTCAGATGTGATATGCCGGCTAATGCCCTGCTCTCCCATCTGAACTGTGTAATTGCCTATGCTAGCCCTGAACTGGCATAGGCAATAAGGAGAGAGCTATAGATGAACTTGCATCTATACCTCCTCCTCTCCTGGTTTTGCTCCTCTTAAAACTGGGTGCGTCTTATGGTCGGGTGCGTCTTTTATAGTGGGAAAAATACGGTAATTTATGCAAAAACTACATATGCTAGAGCAATAATTTTCAAATGTTCCCACAACCCTTTTCTACATCTCCAGCGAATTTGGTGTTGATAGCCTGTTTGGGGGCTTTGCAATTCACTCATAAATTCCACCTACAAAATGCCGCGATTTTCATTTTTTTATCCGAATATAAGCTGAATTTAATTTTTTGAGCACATTTCAGGTGCTGAAAAACTTGGCTTATATTCGAGTATATACGGTATTCTAAATACACCATTAGATATCATACATGAGGATAATCACATCTTGTGGTGGCATAATCTTGTTGTTTATTTGTACCAAGCAGCTCTCGGCTTATTTTATGGCTTTTGAGAAAGTAATATCTTTTTGAGGGTTTAATTAACCTTAATCAATCACTAAGCAATATAGATAGAGGTACAGTATTTTTCGAACCATAAGAGGCACTTATGGGGGGGGGGGTGCCTGTGTCTTATGGTGCTAATGTGTGGCCTTCAGGCCGCCGGTGATTGCAACTTGGCTTACCGACAGCTCTCCTGGCAGATAGATCAGCTGTGTGCAGAGTGAGTGGAGATCCCTGATGGGCTATGTCAGCTGTGTAATCTCCATCTGCCGGGAGAGCTGCATGGAGCTGAACTGTATTGGCTATATTTGCAGAGCCCCGCAGATATAGCCAATGCAGAGTGTGTGGACTAAGCTGCACTCGCAGGCAACTTCCTCACACACGCAGCAGAGAAGGGACAGGAAGACCAGAGTGCAGATTCCCCCGTGCTCCCCCTCCCTTCTCCCTCTGAGCTCTGTGTGAGAAAGAAAAGACGCTGAAGTCTGCTCTCTAGTGACACAATTTTAGTGGCTGAATAGGGTTACTGCATGAGCTTTTTTCACATTCATTTAAACAAATTAATAATTTTTTCTCTAATTTCCTGCTCTAAAAACTGGGTGCGTCTTATGGTCAGGAGCGTCTTATAGTCCAAAAAATACCGTGTATATATTGCATGTCTATGTTTTGGCATGTTAAGAAAGTCTCCCAAAATCATGTGGGAAAAGGTGTTCTGGTCTGATGAAACTCAAGGTTGAACTTCCATAATTCCAAAAGATATATTTTGGCACAAAAACACTGAACATTACCAAAAGAACACCATTCCTACAGTCAAGCATGGTGGTGGCAGCATAATGCTTTGGGGCCGTTTTTTCTTCATCTGGAACTGGGGCCACAAAACCTTCTGCTTGAAAGCTGAACATGATCTTTTAGCATGACAATGACCTAAAGTATACATCTAAATGAAGCTGTGCACAGGAGATAATCTTGCAATCTGACAGATTTGGAGTGTTTCTGCAAAGAGATGTGGGCAAAATGTCAAAATGTGCCATTCTGTAATAACATCAAAAGGTGATTCAACAAAGTATTAGTTTAAGGGTGTGCACTCTTATGCAACCACATTATTTTATATTTTTTCTTCCCTCCACCTAAAAGATTTCTATTTGTTTTAATTTGCATTCTCTACATCTCCAGCAATTTTGGTGATAATTCCATTTTCAGAGGCTTTGCAATCAGCTCACAAAGTCAGCTAGTCAATTCGACCATCTCTATTTGCTAATGAGGTTTTTACTGGAAGCAGGAATTCAAGTACCAATCTATTCCATGATAAATGTTTTGTGTGTATATATATATATATATGTTATACAAGTACCGTATTTTTCGGACCCTAAGACGCACTTTTTCACCCCCCAAAATTGGGGGCAAAAAGTGTCTGCGTCTTATGGTCCGAATGCGCGGCCACTCAGCCATCGGTGGTTGCGCATTGGCTTCCCACCAGCTCTCCCGGCACAGAGATTAGCTGGGGAGATGGAGGAGCTGTCAGATGTGAGATGCCGGCGATGTCCAGCTCTCCCATCTCAACTGTGTATTTGCCTATGCCAGCAGAGATCAGAGCCCTGAACTGGCATAGGCAATGAAGAGAGGTATAGATGAATTTGCATCTTTAACTCTCTCTCCTGTCCGTGAGAATTGCAATCACTCTGCATCTCCCACATAGAAACAGCTGATCGGCAGAGGAGAGGGAGACGCTGTTGGCACCCTTCCTCCTGCTTATGACGCTGTGGTGAGGGTGTACTGCTGCTAGTGACACCTACTGGCTGAATTGAATATTGCATTCATTAAATTCATTGCATTAACCCAATTGATGTGAAAACAAATTCAATATTTTTTTCTGGTTTTCCTGCCCTAAAAGCTGGGTGCGTCTTTGGTCCGGTGCATCTTATGGTCTGAAAAATGTGGTATATATTGTTTTTTACTTTCTTGAAACTATAGACTAGAGAATTTACCATTTTCTGTCAACTAAAGATTAAACATTGCCATTTATCAAGCTCAGTGTAGTTGGTAAGCATTTGCTTTTAAATGTTTTAGAAGTTTGGTCCCATATCCTAGGCTATGATGAATTGTTTTAGAGTGGTAGGTTGAGCTAGCTCAATTATATACCACATCACATATGTAAGGAATTACTGGGAATTTCCAGATACAATTCATTTCCAGTTAACTTTAAGTGCTAGGAGCACGTTCCTGTAACTGTAGGGCTATGGAGCAGAAAGGTTGAATTACTTTTTTGGAGATCCTGGGATAAAGCATATGCGAGAGGATCCGATCTTAGAAAATTGGAAAGTATGCATTTCTGTAAATGTACACAAAAGGTCTGCATTTCTTATGATGGATATTTTATTATTAAATTTGTGTGTGGGTGGACAGGGGTATGAAGAGTTTAAAACAGAACACCCCATTGAGTACTAACTAGAATATATTGACAGAAAAGGCCATTTGCACAGTCCTGTGCTTGTTTTGTTTGTCAGAGCATTACAATGTATTTTATTAGATTGGGGGGAGTAACTTCTTGAAGATTATTTTTTTCCAAAGAAAAAGAATAATTGTTAAGATTTTTAGTTTTTTGAGGCAGAATATTTTTATATATGTATTCTTCCCTCTTCTATGTTTGTTAAGATTATCCAGTTTAGGACAGTGGAAAGTACAGGACCACATACAAAGTTTTAGGAGGACAAAAGTAAGGACCTCTTTCCACTGCACTTTAATTTTTGTAGGCTACATACATACTGTATCGCCGATGTAATTTAAATAAATTGAACTGCTACACCTAGTCTGCTGGCCTACAAGTCGCACTTTAAAGCGGACCTACCACCAGAAATCTATGTTTTCATGAATGGCACTAGAAGTGCCAATAATAGGGAGGAATGCAGTAAAAAAAAAACTATATCTGTAATGAGCAATTTAATAAGATAATCCCGCAGCTTACTTCCTGGTTCATTTTAGGCAGAAATAGGCAACACGTCACAGGAAGCTTTTAAATTCTCAAAGATCACTAAACGCGCCCCAGTGGCCACCCACGATATTGCACCCCCAGTTTCATGTGTTGCCTTCAGCGAACCAGGAAGTGAGGGTCATCTTCTTAAAATTGCTCATTACAGGTAAGTTTTTGAGGTTTTTTTACTGCATTCCTCCCTATTATGCCACTCATAAAAACATAGATTTCTGGTGGTAGGTCCACTTTAAGTATCGTCTCCAGAGAAAAAAAAAAAGCACTTAGAAGATGAGCATTTAAGTTTTGGTTATAGTAAAAGCGGAGTTTATGGACATAATTGTTTAAAAAAAAATACATTACATTGGCATATCTAATAGACCAGAACTAAAACTGTATTCATTTAGGATAAATGTACTTATTGGAATATGTTAGTGAAAATGTTATAGCTAAAAATAAAAAAAAAACACCGTATTTCACCTTAGACACAGACCCATTCTGTTCAGTATATGGATGACTAGAGAAGACCAAAGGACATATTTGCTGACTGTCTGGTAAAGTTGAGAAGGGCATGTTGGCCACAGTTGAAATACAGCTCACATGAATGGGTACAGAGGTGACACGCGATGCTCAAGGACGTCCAGAGTTCTGTAGGTCTACATTTGGCTATCATAGTTAATTATAAATAAAGGTACTGTACTCTGTGATCTGCAGAACTGCTGACAGCACAGATTGCAGACACAAATATTCTCATTATAGTCTCATTTTGATGCAGGCTTGTGAGATGCGTGTAAAATGTAAATGAGTATTGATGCTGGTTTCATGGCAGGTTGTGCTGTTCTTATGAATACACTTCTATACTTAGTTATATGTTTGCATTCAAATAACTGTCTGCTAAGCTATGCACCCTGTGTTGTGCCAAGTTGCAGTGATTAGAATAGACAGGATATTTGTATTTTAATAGATAAACAAGAGAAACATGTAAGCCTGTGGATGACTGGAGAAAAAAAGCAGTGAATTTCTTTACTGCTAGCTATATTATAAGAAATGGAACATGAACATTCAATATTGTAATATAATGCCAACATTTTGAAGTGGAGACATAGCATACTTTGCTTGGGCAATGGGCAGGTAGTCCACCACTTACCATGACCCCCATGTTAGTCCTATGGGGGACCCCCTGAAGAGAAAGTGCTAAAGGAAATATTAATTTTTCCTAACTTATATCCCTAGTTAATATCCACCAGTGGGCATCAGTCGTTTATCGTGGACTCCGCCCACTTGTGTGTACCAACTTGCTGCCCTAAGCCTTCCCAGCTTGACTACAAAGATGTGCGGACAATAGATTACGACGAGTCTATATGTTGAACTTAAACAATGAAATATTTATCCAACAAATCAATATACAATAAACAGTCAATTACTATTGTCTATGTGCACATATATCCACATCAATGGTCATATAGCTATATATACACATAGAGGCACATCAAAATACTCTAAAATACACAACTACACTAAAGCCCCCCATACACATCTAGATTTTTTGTTCAAACAACTTAAAAAGATCAATTTTGTGGGGTCAGGGAAATTGGTGATTGATTGTATGTTTGCCAACTGTAGTAACAGATATTTGATCAACTTTTTTGGGATCGACTGAAAGTGTAATCAATTTCAATACAACCAATTAAAATTTACCAGCATGTATAATCAATTTTCAGTAAATTTTTTTCACAATTTTAATTGTTTTAGGTTGGTCTAACCATGTGGGCTGCCATAAATTTTCAATCAATCAACCAAAAAATTTATTGAATTAAGTTGATTGGATGAAAAATCTAGACGTGTATGGGGGCCTTAACACAATAATTCACAAGTCCTCCACAAATCAAACACTTGCATACACACAATAAACGGTACCCTCCCTCCTAGCGCTAGCCTGACCCTATATATAAATATACATTAACATAGAGACATTGGGTTATTGCAGGGTTAAATGGTATAGGGATGAGGCACGTGATACTTAGCCAGCCGCCGGTGTGAGGTCACTGCTGGGCTCCAACTTGGCTGGCTGCAGCAGGGGATGAGTGGGCTCACTTTGTTGGGCTCTGGCAGCTTCTACTGCTGGGGTCTCTGCCGGGCTGTCCAGGTGTCACCTTCTCCCCTTCCGCGAGCAAATCAGCATTCACCCGCAGGAGGGGGAATCAGTTGGGAGAAGGGGACTGTTCCTTCCCTATACAGCAAGGTTGCGGTTAGTGGCTGCAAGAGGCATGGCTCCCATCCCACCTAAAACTATTGTGCTTTGTAAAGCCCCCCATACACCTTTAGATCACTGTCACAAACCCCCACCACCAGCAGCAATCAATCTCCTTGACACTTCTTCACAGTCGCAGTCCCGGTCCCAGCCACTGGGAGCCCTCGGACTGCCTTCCTCACTGTGAACAGGCCAAAAATGGGAAGTCGATTGGTTGGCGGGGATGTGAATGCGATACACTATACAATCACCACGCAATCTCTGTGATTGTATATGTATATCACTCGGTATCACTGCCACCAGTCTGGAAGAGGGGCCAGACGTCCCTAACTAAACTATCCCT
>CM070040.1:41464615-41493361 GCA_036250615.1 Ptychadena robeensis
GATGTGCTAGGTTACGATATTTTTATATACACGACGAATATAACGATTATTCGTCACAATCACTTCATACAATTCCTTTAGATCTACCAACAACTAGGGTCCTCTCTGATAGAATACATAGTGATAGGAAGGGTTAGAAAGCTCCTCATATTAAATGGTTTTGGTTGAACAAAAGTTGATTTTACAGAAATTGTATGGAAGGATTGTAAGGTGTATGGGGCATTTAAGACAGGTCTGTGCCCCCGTAAGTAAGGCATAGCTTAAATTGGAGCTAAAGAGATACTCTGAGGATTTTGAAGGAATGCATCCTATATTACTATATTACTCCAGCCAAGCCAACAGGCCAGTGCGGGAGGCACAGTTTAGCTCTAGGGGAGTGTGCAGGGCTGGAACTCTAGCATGTGTCTATACAATAGCAGTACCCATTCTCTGAATCTACTGACCAACTTATGAATAGACATATTTTAAAATCTGGCACTGAACGAGTGAGCAGCTAGACTCAATTCACCCAGCTGGTTGTTCAGTGTGTTTAGAGAATGGGTACTGCTAGTGCTAATACAGCAAAAATCTCCCTTTTGGCAGTGGCCTTTTGACATATCACACACTTTAAACCAGACCCATCCAATTAATTTTCAGTTGACGCGTTAATTTGCCAATGATTTTTACCCGTGTTGACATTTACGCAATGTGTCATACATTGTAGCATCCCTTGAAAGACATAGGAATTATATATTTTTTTGTATAATAGGAATGATTATTTCAGCACAATAGGAGAGCACCTTTCCGTTCTCTGCCCCTGCATGGCCCAGGCTCTAGATTGCCAGTTGAAGAAGCTTAATGTTGATGTAACGCCTCAGGTACATTGTTGAATCTAATACAGCCGTAGTAATGAGCATTTTAGCTAAACTGTATTTTAAAGTGATGTATGTATGGAAGGTGTTAGGTATTTATTTGAATATGTATTGCCAATTTGATGAGGGGATAATTGAAGAACACAGGAAGTCAACAAACCGGTTAAGGCAAAGCTTTCAATGCTGGAAATCTGTGTTTATTGTTACTTTAACAATAGGTATTGCTGTGGAAGTTATGACATATAAGAATATAAATAGTTGCAATAGATACATTTTAAGCTATCTGGGATTCAATACCCAACTGTTTACATTTTGAAATCTGACTAGTAGAGTATGTTCATGTTTAGTTTTTTCTCCATCCCACCAGATATGAGTTTGATATTATAAATGTGTAAAGAACTAGCACCTTGTAAAGGACACGCAGGAGCAGTGGAGCCCAGAAATCGATTGGGCCAAGTCTTTCATGTAGAAGGTCACAATCATAACAATGTTCTCATTTACCCAATTCATTTGAAACACCACAGGGTCACTTTTACAAAATAGGTTACCTGTAAAAGAAGTGTTGTTTGTTTTTCTGGCATCCTGTGTGTGTGTAAAACACCAGCAATTCTCAGCTCTGCAGTTAGACCTCTGTAGGGTTTGGAATATAATGAGATAGTCCTTGTGACTCATACTCCCAACTTGTACTGTATGTTACTATAGAATTGTGGTGGGGTGGGCTGCAATATTATTGCAATTTGTTGGTGTATTATTGGGGAATGGACATGCTCTGGTTTACCAATGCATAGCGAACGGAACAGTTTGGTTATTACCATTCTTTTGCAAATGACCTCTTTGGTAAAAACTATGCAGCAGTGTTGTTGCTCTAAATCCACATTCAAGCACAACTATTTGACTGATTGAACCTGAAATCAGATAAAGCTGTGTTGGAAATCTGTTCAGATTTCAGTTGGTAGTTTTGACCAATTCCTGTTGATGTAATGTTGCTGCAAACTAGTAAAATCTATCTAAAGGTAAAGCCCCCCATACACCTTAAGATCGATCCATACAATCTCCATTAGATCTACCAACAACTGTGTAGTATAGTGGCCTCCCTGATAGAATACATAGTGATTGGAAGGTTAGAAAGGTCCTCATATTACATGGTTTTGGTAGTACAAAATTTGATTGTACAGAAATTGTATGGAAAGATTGTAAGGTGTATGGGGGGCTTAGTATGATGAACATACTATGCGTACCACATAGCACAGCACCCTACCACTTTAGAAGGCCCATTCTTAATCTTAAACGTTTAAGTCCAGCCTCCCAGGAATCACCTGTTTTTGAAATCGGTGTAAATTGAGCCGTCTGAAAGCTGGCGCTTATGTAGCGGTCACATACAGAGATGTTAAGGGGACACGGGACATCTTGTGGCAGAAGATGATATTGCAGGGGGGAATTTTTTTCAGTAAAAATATGGTTTAACCTCCCTAGCGCACTGCTGAGGTCCAGATTTCTGTACCAAAAGTGCACCATAGACTTCAATGGTACATTTTTCTTTATGTTGTAGGCCTGTAACTTCCCAAAATATGTCCGTACAAGGGTCTAATAGACATCCGCAATATAATAATGCTTGAAACAAACAATTATGTAAAATAAAATATATATATTTTTTAATAAATGTAATGAGAAAACACAAAAATCAGGGCACAAAGCTATGCTGCTATGTACTAAATCTCGCCCAAATAAAGTCTCTGGTGCCCCAGATGTGCCCATTTGCAGTTAACCCTCTCTAACCTGGTGTGATGGATGTGGTAAAATCACACCAGGTTAGAGAGAGTTACTGCATATGGGAACATCTGGGGCACCAGAGACTTTTTATTCTGGCGCGATTTAGTACATAGAAGCACATTGAAAGCTGTTTTCTACATAGAAAACTGATTTCATGTACTGTACTTTTGAATTTCCCGCCACCTCCCCGAGGTGATTCACGTCACTCGGAGGGGGGAGGGAGAGAAGAGACGGAGGATATGCTGCCAGCCAGCATGTCACATCGGGGACACCGGGGCAGCGCAGAACTGTGAGTATGCGCTCCCGCAGCCCCGATATGTGCTGGACGGCATGATCTCGTCCAGTGCTATACTAGCAGTAGCAGCGCTGGACGAGATGATGCTGCCGTCCTGATCGCTAGGGTGGTTAAAGCTTGAACAGATCAAGTAGCTGCTGAAACTGCATTACTTCATCATGTATACACTACCAAATAACTTTTTTTAGCATACCATAATTAATTGTTCCAGTTTTTATAGTGTATACCATTTATGTCTATTGAATTACTGCAGGGAAACCTTACTATGCTGTTTCCCTGCAGGTTGTAGTTAGGGGTGTTTAATTTGGAGGTATTCTTTAATTTGGAAGGTAAGTATTCTCAGTGGTAAATTGCTAACCCTTAAAATATGGGGCTTCTAAGGGTGAGATTTGGGGGTTTGAAGCCAGAGAAGGCATAAATGTGCAAGGGTAGCAAAATCACACTTTTTATGTGCTGTGTGCATTGGATTTTTCTCTGGATTTTCCTAGATAGACCTCTGCTCTACAACATCATATCCAGCTTCTGTAACTTGTGTAAATGTATTCTCAGACTCTGTGAAGTCCCTGATGATGTATATCTGCTTTGAAATTCTAGAAATTTCTAGAATGGTAGTGATATTTGGAGTCACCTGTACATGCTGTCTGAGCGGCACACCAGCCCAAACCCCATTTTCCATGTACGTAGAACCATCTGCCCCAAAGCTGTTCCTCTTGGCATCCAGACATGTTTTCTTTTTAGCAAGGTCGCTGATAATACAGTTGTCCTGCTGAGTTTGAGAGTATGGTAATTTCTCTTCAGCACATGTGGGTGGATTCTTGTGGTATGTAAGATGGGATTCCATTCTGTTTTCTGCACAGCTGCTATTCAGAATAAAAGGTTCCGTTTCCTTCACGGTGCAAACTTTTAAATTACATAGGAAAATCAGGTTTTTATGGGATGGAATCCCGGTTTCCTGATGTTTTCAGTGTACAGTCATGTTATTTCTATATAAAGTTTCCCTTGCCCCTTTAGTATGCCACACAAACCCAAAATTCCATGGCTGTATTGTCATATTGATATAGTACTCAATTACTGCTATTTGTTACAGTAGCAAGACATGTTTCACTAAAAGTTAATTCCCATTGTATCTTTTTCAAGGGCATGTTGGACATCTGTAGAGAATCCACTGCTTCTTCACAGAGAGAAGTAATCCTCCTCTAAAGTTTCTACTGGAAGTGCTTTTTAAAAAGAACCCTTTATGAAGTCTTTCACACTATATGTGTTGTACAATCTATATGGTACACAGTTTACAATTTACACTAATGTAATGTGTTGAAATTAAGCCTTTCTGGAATGCGCTGCAGTGAGGATTTTTTTTGCACCTAGGTTTGAGAGTGTACCCAACTTAATTACTCTAATTGGAAATGCCAGCGCAGCCAAACAGCCAAAGCTGCAAAACGTGAAACACAGTGCACCTCAAACCACATGGCATGTGTTTACCGGTAGAGTTTGACAGCACATGTAGTGTAAAAGAACTCTAAGCCCTATAATGGAATATATTTAGCCAAATTTCAAAAGGAAGTTGGATTAGTAGTTTGGTTGTTTGTGTTCATGTGGGTAAGGATAATCCGGTTTAATTTGAACTAGACAAACAACAATATATTTACAAGCTATGATAAGTTAATAGTTAAGTCTGTACTCCAAATACATAGATTGAAATTCCTCCCTATGATTGGACAGTGAAAGGAGAGGTGGCACTCTCTACTGTCTTCTCCTATAACATAAGATGCACTTTTTACCAAAAAAAGGTCTCCTAGGGAGGGAATGTAAAATTATTGAAACCGACCATGCACACATTTACAATGAACACCTAGTACCAACAAATGGACTTGGTGTCTTAAGCTAGGCTCCCCCTCCCCTAGGTTCAAGCCAGTCCCCTCTGACGCGTTTCCCTCTAAATATAGAGCTTATTCATAGAGAATAAGATCTATAAATAGATTTCAGTACAATTTGAGCACTGTGCCCGCTCATGGAACTTGATTGTGCTTTAATCTATTTACAAATCTACCCCTGTGTGCCTTCCTTCGAGCGGGATCAATAGATCCTGCTTGAAAGAACTCGACTGAACAGGGTTCCAACATGTTGGAAAACCCTGTTCAATCTCTATTACTTTGAATGTAGCAGTGAGTCTCCATGCAAAGTATTGGACGTTCTGCTCCTGAACAGCTGACCGCTCCATAGCTCAGTGTAAAGTGGGTAGGGCCAGCACGTCTCTCACAACAGGGCTGCGAGCTGGGGAGAACGGGTCCCCATTGAAGGGGAATCGAGGAATCGGTTTGCCCATGTGGTGCACATTGATTTCCGTTCAATTGATCCCCGATCACCACTCTGTGATTGATCAGGGGTCGACTGCATGGGAATCTATCTATGCATGCCCAGCTTTAGAGTCAAAGAAGGCTGCAAACTGAACTGCCTAGGGTGGTAGGCTCCTGGCAGGAGAAGGGCTATAGCATGTTCCAGTGGCAGCTCGCCCTACAACATGCTATTTACCTTCACTTGATAGGAGGGATAAGTCTTCAGCTGTAACAGCAATGTATTCACTACACCTGCAATTCCGAATGGGGAGTTATTCGACTTATAAAGCATGCACATTATGTGCTGTGCCGGCCCGAGACTTGCACCCTCCTCAATGAGTATGCAAATAGCATGTTCCAGGGTGAGCTGCCAGTGTAAAGTAAGCCTCTAAAAGGTATAAGTTAGTGACTCTACTCCTAGTTACAACCAATATACAGTATGTTGCAGCCCTGCACACCCTGCTAGAACATCCTGCATGGTCCATCCCTACATTCTATGCTAGAACATGCTGTTAATTTACTCTATATGTGAATGAATCTTTTTATTTGAGTGCTTTTATTTTTTCATAATATCCTCCCCAATGTCATGGGTGCATCTTATGGACATTATATTTTTCTTATAATGAACTAAATATGTAATACAATAAATAATAAATAAGAGGCTGTTCTGTACAGATAGGACAGTCGACAGTGACATATTTAGGTACACAGCAGTTATTGATGTACTAATGAAATCCTTTCATATCTGATGCTCCGTTTAAAGCTAGACTCCACACACAGAGGGATGTAGGTGAGCTGTATACGTGGATTCTTGCTGCATGCGCTATGACTGCTGATTCTATGTTCTGTTTGTTCTTTGTTCTTTTTTCCAGTCTACAACAACATCTTCTGTCAGTTAGCTTTTCAGACAGTTGTTTGATCTGCATTTTATTTGCAAATCTTTTTTCAGAAGCTTCAGAAGTGTGTAATTGGAAAAATCTTTGGCTGGCACTTCTCGTTACTGCTTTCTTCCTCTCATCTAATTAGTTTGTACTGTGATGAGAGGTAGATGGTGGTCTCTCCCATAATAGCAAACACACTCATATCTACAGTCCAAACAGCAGCAGGGACATTTCGGGAGGCAATGGTGGGGGGTTCTGAAACATCAGCCAAAATGTCCATAAAAGAAGCCTGGTAATTAGCAGCTGGAGAAAATGCTTTATTGGGTAATGTGCTTTTCAGAAGCTTTGTGTGGGAATGGTTTTGTCCTAGCAGCAGTAACAATGGTGGAGGTCTCGTTGCCCAAACATGCCCGTTCCTGTGCCAAGATCAGTCTTTATTTTTCCTTCCAGCATGAATGGTGGGTTCAAGTCTGCGTGCAAAGGAACTTCCCTGGTGCCCCTCGTCCAACAGGGTCTTTATTACTCCGAAGATGTGGGGTGTTTAACTTAACATTCACACATTTAACACAGGGATGTCAACAACATCACTGCTAAACCCACAAACGTGAATAGAAATTTGTAGAATAATGAGTGGGGACAAGAGTAATTTGTCATGACTATAAGTAACATTGCTCTACTAGAAGAAACCCCAGACTAAAGCGTACAAATACAAAAATCTTATTACCTGACCTAGTCGGGTAAATTTATATTTGTAGTTGTCTTCCTGTTTAATTCATCTCTGAACTGCAGATGGGAGTGTTCTGTAGTCCCAAACAACTTATGGTCTTGTATTGACAGTCAGCACCTATGCACAATATGTGTGGTGGTAGGATCATCAGGGATGGGATCAAGCATGGCAAGTGGTTGGTTGATTTTCAAAATATTATGAGACTTCTGGTCAAATCTGAGTTTTTAAGGACCTGGGAGCAGAGGATCACAGTGAAAGGAATTGAAGGGCTGTTTTTAAATCTGTATTTGGTGGACAAATCTTAAAATTAGCTGGTAGCTGAACTTTGCTAATAACCTTGAAGAAAAATTAAAGCATTGAGTACAAGCTTGGAATTCATTGAAACAAACCTGGACCAGGATCTCTGCTGACTAAGTAGACACAGATTTGTTAGCACGTTGTAGAAAGCTTTTATTTAGCAAAGTATCTGGGAGTTTCACATTGTGAAGGACCACCCCTAGCATGGGACCTGTAGAATTATCTAGAGGGCAGGTTGAATACTAATCACAATAGGATTTCAGTCAAGATCTGGTAGGCTACAAAAACAAGAATCTAAGCTGATTCATGGGCCAACAATGCAAGATTCAGGCCTAAAGGTAAAGAATATATCATATTTTTTGCACTATAACACGCACCAGACCATAAGACAGACCCAAAGTTCTGGAGAGAAAATAAGGGCGGGGGCAGAGACACAGCAATTCAGATAGCAAGTGAAAATACAGAATGTTACAGCAAAGTAGGAAGGACTGGACCATTCAGCATTCACTCTATATTTATACAGCCAAGAGGCCAGTGCCAGGAGGGAGGTCTTCGCTACAGCAGAGTGTAAGGGTTGAAACTTTAATATGTATCTATATACTAGCAGTAACCATTCTCTGAAAATGCTGATCAACTTATGACTAGACACATTTTACAATCTGCCACTGAACATCTTGCCCATGAGCAGCTATATACATATAGAAGGAGATATGAGTCTTTGTCATAAAATGTATTAATTGCAATGCAGAATGTAAATACACAGCTCATGCTATCTAATTGTAAAATGTCTCCATAAGTTGGTCAGTGTGTTCAGAGAATGGGTAGTGCTAATGCAGATAATATCTGCCTCTTGGCAGTGGCTTTTTTTGCTTGGCTGGAAGGGTTAAAACAAGCCTCTTGCCATCACTTTTAGTCTGAAAACAGCGGAAGTATGGAGAGACTGGGACACAAGCTCAGAAAGTCTATCGGCTTAAAAAAAAAGTACCCATCATCGAGAATGCAGAGCTGCCAGCTTCTCATCTGGGGAAACCTCTATATACCGTATATACTCGAGTATAAGCTGATTTTTTCAGCCCAAAAAAATGGGTAGAAAGTGCTCCCCTCTGCTTATACTCGAGTCAGCTGAGGGGGGTCCACTCACCTCACCTGAATTGCCATGCTGAATGCTTCAGACAGGCAGCTTCCCTCTTCGGTAGATCTTCTGCGATCTCTCTGAGTTCCTGTCAGCATCGGCTTCCCGACAATCAGCTGATGAACAATAATAAACTCCACACTGCCATCTAGTGGCCAGCTACTAGTACAGATACAACACTCCATAGCCTAAAAAATGAGAATTGCCCTGCACAACCCATCCTGTAATAATAATCATGTGTTCTCTTAAATTTATTGAGGTTGTGGCACTAAGATTAATCCTGTTTGATTCCTAGGGGCAATGGTGCTTTCTCTATATTTACTTATTTGGAAAACGCCACTATCTGACTGCATTTCCCACCCTTGGCTTATCCCCGAGTCGATACGTTTTTCCAGTATTTGTAGATAAAATTAGGTACCTCGGCTTATACTCGAGTATATACGGTACCCATGCATACCCAAGCAATTATTTTTACACATTTTTAAATATGTCCGGATATGCTTCATGTGTTTAAAAATAAGGCCTTAAGAAACCTTCACACAGCAATACATATGTCTGTGTTCATGTTTCTTTGCTCCCAAGGCATGTGTTCTGCTTAGCTACTTCTGTGCTACACAGCTAATAGTCAGTAAAGCACCCTCCCGGGTCAGCCTGCTGATCACTACTCATTTGCACATTCTGTCTAGTCCTGTCTAATATAACCATTATGCACTGTACCTTCTAGCTGTGTACATGCTTGTCTTGTTTCCAATTTAATTCTTTACTTTGCTGACAGCCTACTGGAACTTCTCATGGTATCTAGCTCTTTGATTTGGCAAAATTGCACCCTTGTCTAATGCAGTGGTTCCCAAACTGGGGGCCACAGAGTTAATCCAGGGGCGCCGCTGAGGTGGCACTTGAAGCTCTCTATGTGAGAATCGCGGTGGCAGCCAGAGAGAGGGGAAAGAGAGATCTGCAGAACTGGCTCTACCCGCTGTCAGCTCTCTTCTTCCTCTGGGGATTTTAAGTCCACCCACTCTCCCGTACTACTGCCAGTCAATCAGACAAGCCTGATTAATGGACAAACAGGAAGACCACCATGGGGAAACTAGCTGCAGACAGTAGGTAAAGTGCATGTAATGTGTGTGTTTGTCTCAATTATTTAATGTTTCTGTATGATTGGTGTTTATATATAACAGGGCTGTGGAGTCGGTCGATAAATTCCCCGACTCCGACTCAGACTCCTCAGTTTCATCCGACGGCCGACTTCCTCGACGCCGCTCCTTTATGTAAATATGCTAATGTATTGTATCCATCCATTTAAGGAAAGCAAGGCGTCATACACTAACCAGAACTACTGGGCCAGGGAACAAACACTGTAATGGCCAATTAAAGCAGAGAAAGGGAGTTAGGCAGAAGATGCGCTGGCTTTTTTCCTTAAGCTAGGTACCACGCTGTGATCGGGATCAATTGAACAGAAATCAATGTTGCACCACATGGGCACATCGATTCCTGTTCAATGGGGACCCATTATCCCCCGCTTGCAGTGTGGGATTTACACACCCACAAGCTGGGGAGAAGCAGCCTGTCTCACACAGCTTCCATGAGAGGAGTGGGCTCCGGTCCCCTT
This sequence comes from Ptychadena robeensis, assembly GCA_036250615.1. Lineage (NCBI taxonomy): Eukaryota > Metazoa > Chordata > Amphibia > Anura > Ptychadenidae > Ptychadena > Ptychadena robeensis. Next base: position 41,474,511 of record CM070040.1, read on the forward strand.
CACACTGACAGCCGACAGCTGTTGGAGGAGGCAAGAGCCGCCAGCTTCTGTAATAATACTTTTCCATGAAGTGTCCTCATGCCAAGTATTGGAGATTGAATGGGTGTCTTTTCACATGTTGGAACCAGGAACGCCCGTTCAAAATCACGTTTTTTTTCCTCCGAGCCGGCGTCTATTGGATCCCCCCCCGCCCGAAGGCCGAGGCACACACTGGTAGGTTGTGTAAACAGATTTAGAGTCCATATCGATCTCAGATCGTACCCTGGGTGTGCCAACGCTTTTTAGTGTTCTGATCTTCTGCTGGAGATAGTGGCAGTGGAAGGCTCCAAAAACGGGAGGGGCAAGCGGGCCCTTCCTTGCAACATGATTCCATGATTCCCTTCCCTGGACTCCAGCATGTCATGTTAGGAAGTTGGAAGCCACAATCTAAGTTTAGTTGTCCTGCCTCAGCTTGAATGACATGTGGTTTTCCAAATGTGGTTACCGGTGTCAGTCCTGAACTATTTTGGCAAGTCCATTCCCTTCCCTTATCAACGCGTCTCTAGTCCTGACAACAACATTGTACTTTTCATTAATCAGCGAGAGTCTAAGGCTGCCATCCTACACACAGCCCCCCCCCCGAGTCGTGCGGCCGAGCCTTTTGCGTGCATGACCGACATGGGCGTTGTGTGTATGCCGATCGGGGAGCCCACCTTGGGGTGACATATCGCGCTGGTCGCCTCCACACTCGCTCAGGCCCCAGAGCCATACGGGACATGTCCGTATATCTCTGGCCGATGCTTGTTAGTCCCTCAATGTAAGACTCGGTCGTCGTGCGTGTCAGCTCTGTGAGACCAGCGTGATGACTCAACTCACTCCTCAACCTCTAGAGCTCACTGAGCTGGTCTGTCGGCCCCCCACTCGGTACGTGTGTGGGGGCCTTTAGGCTAGGGTCCAGATGGGCGCTGTAAGGTTTACGCAACTGCACATGCATTTATTCTTCTAGCAGAGACGTCATTCTTGTTCTTTATGACTGTTTTTTAATTTGCGACATTTGAATTTAGTAGGGAGTCCGAGTCGGTCAATTTTTTGCCGACTCCGACTCCAGGGACCCAAAAATGTCTCCGACTCCACAGCCCTGATATATAATGCATGTCTTTGCATGATTGGTGTGTGAGAAAAGGGAGTTGTATTTCAAAAAAAGTTTAAGGATGATTTCACACTAGGTGTGCTGTTTATTTTTACTGTAACGGACGTGATGGCATTAATGCTACTGATTCTATTACCTTTAATATAACCCTGTGATTCCACATTTTGCTGGCCCTCATTCTAAACCTGTGTAGTTTGAATGGGGGTGGGGGGGCTCAATAATGTTCCTTATAGAAAAGGGGGGCCTTGCAAGGAAAATTTGGGAACCACTGGTCTAATGCTACACCAGGTTCAGCTAGCAGCTTTTCCTTTACACTAGGATTCAGAAGACAGACTGCTGCTGTGTATATTATTATATAATGCTTAAAAACATAATGCTTAAAAATTACATTGTAATTCTCCATTCCTTTGTTTAGCTAAACCTGGAACGATTGAGCATCTTGTGTTTTGGGGAGTTGATGAACCATTCTTCCGTTAATAAAGGGATCAGTTAGTGCCCTGTAGCCATAAGAGGTCTACCATACTTGTTCAGTTATGAACCCGTTTCCACAAGTCTGTAGCATTACATTCTTTGTAGAGGAATCAGTTGAGTCATCGAGTTGCACAACTCCTAAATTCTGATAAGTGCAATATGCAGGGATTTATGAAAGACTGCCAAGATCTGTTTTTGTTTTCATTTCCAGTCAAATTTAGTAGCCTGTCACACATGGGCATTTTTTAGATAATTTAGCAGACCTCAGGAAGTCCTTGATTTCTGCTTCACATTGAGAAGTGTCCAAGTTGTGACCTTACACAATAAAACAACTCTGTGTTGAGCTAGAAGTTAACACTGGAAATTTAAAGCTTATGTATTGTAGTTTATATAGAGTCCCTATATAGAGTATATATATATATATATATTATAGTCACTTAAGATCGCCACACAGGCACGGAGCGGCAGCAGATTTTGCCGCTGACTGACGTGCGTTCGCGGCCGTCGGTCGGCGACAAAATCAGCTGCCGATTGGGGTAGCCCACATGGGGTGACAAAGCTCGGTCGACCAGAGAACGGACATGCCCGGTAATCTTCGATGCCATTTGTTTGCATGGAGACCGGCGTCTCCAATGAAACTAATGACCGGCATTCAAAGGGTGCCCGCCGATGCTGTGAGCGACGGAGTGCAGCGTGATGACATCATCACGCTGCACTCCATTGCTGATCTGTCGGCCTCCACTCAGTACGTGTGTGGGGGCCCTTAGGGGGGCTGAGTTGTGGAAGTTGGGACAATAATGTATGCTGGCAGAGGGCTAGTTATGTGATCTAAACCCACTTTTTAGTCTGACCCTGCTCAGTATTTCTTAGCTAGTGGGACAACATTCTAAGCATGAGCAGAGTAATCATTACTTTTTTGTTAGCAATTGACACCCCAAAACTGACTGTTGTGCACCATTTACACTGCTCTCGTAATTCCGGATTTTTAATGTTTTTTTAATAAAAGAAACAAAAATTATGCCAAGATCTATGGAAAATGTATATATAAAGGCAAGACTTTTTTTTTATGTTTGTTTGGAAAACAATAAAGAAAAAATATACAAAAAATTATGGGGTGGAGTGGATCCTTATTGGATACATTGCCTCCTCATCCTTGGCCTTGATCCTTTTTGTATGTATATTATCATGTTAATTGTACCCAAACACCTTTGGACCTTCATTAGATTCTTTATGGTTGCCACCAATGATATGTACACCAACAGCCAACAATGCCAGGCTTTTATATGTTTTTAATCATGCATAAAATATGTGATACTTTTAGTACTGGATTGTTCTAACCAATTTACTCTAAACAAACCCTGTGGCCAGTAAAAGTCCCCTTTGCCCTGACACATGGTCAGGGGGGAGGGGAGGAGGAATTCTCGCTATAAGTGGTTTATTTTCACTCTGTTAGTATATTTTGTCTATGATTAATAAAGGAAAAAAAACACAGATTTTAAACTTTTGCTGTTGTTACCTTGGTCCAGGAAGTCCAACTAGAATTTTCCAAATGTCATTCTGATGGTAAACATATAAATATATGAACACCCGACCCGACTTCTAGGCAGGCAATAAGCTATCAGTGGACTGTCAGAAGCTGGCCGCAGATGACGACCACACATGGAGGCAAACCCACAACAGTTGAGGGTTGTCTGTGCTGGTGTGTCAAGCCAGGCGCCTTCTGAAGCTTCACCACATCCCCAACTGGACTTAGAAAGACGAAACTAGTAGTTGCCAACAACCATCAGACTGTTGATACAGTTACCAGTGATATAGGTGGCCAGGAAAGGCCCTCAGTAGGTGTATTGTGGGTAAGATTATATCATATATAATATATATGACGGCTGGATAGGTTCTTAAGGCCTTTATTGTTGATGAACCACTTAGTAATGAGTCACATGAAGCCATCAGGGGCAGGAAGGGATCCATTTTATATTGAGGCTTTCTTTCTGGTTTACTTTTGGTTCACACAATAACATTAAATATACAAATTATTAAAGCCCAGTTATGTTGCTTTAACTTTTGTTTGAAAGGCATCAATAAAATCTGGTTCATTCTTCAATAAATGTCGCATTGGTTTGGGCTATTGAGCTGTTCTTTATCCTCATTATGTATTCGACAATATGTAGGTGACGAAATTGGTGGTGTGATAATGTGTGATATGATAAAGAGTTGAAAAAGTGGTTTTCCTACAGTTGCTGGGGGTGTATTATCAAGGGGAAGAAGTAATAACGCACTTATGGATTTATTTTATAATATTATTACTATTACAAAGTAAAAACAATTTAAGTCATAAACCAGTTTTCAAGTGCTGTTGTTGAGGATGTTGCCAACAAATTACACCTAGTAATTTAATATTCTGTAAGTATTTTCTGTGAGGTGCTGGATAGTTCCTGGATATTCTCTTGTTCTAAGACAAAGCGGTTGTTTTGTGTGTACTGCCAGGCCTGGCAAAAGGGATATGAGGATTGCTTATACTTATACCCAAACCTGTCCGTTCCTACTCCTTACAGTGTTGTAAAAGGGATATATTGTGTAAATGCAGAAATCAATATCTGTCCAGTTAGAAAATTTGAGATGTATACAAGTTAGTGTTATATCTTTAGCCCCTGTTGTAGTATAGCATTTTTAAAGGGCCAGTTCACCATCGATCCATTTTTAAAACACCCAGTGTAAAGCCTTGTCATATGTATAACCCCATAAATATAGTTTGCTGGTTTGTGTGCATTGCCGCCGAAGTAAAAAGAAGTTAAATCAATAGCAACACAGTATAAACGGTTTAGTTATTTGAATTATTAATGAAATATAAAATGTTAGGTATATAAAGTCTATGGTACCATTTCTATTAGTAGGTAGAAGAAAAGGGGGGGTTTAGAAAAAGGGGGTTGGGTTTCCGGCGGTTTCCTTCAGGTGCTTGCTGCATGCATATAGCAATACACACCCCCATATATGACACAATCATGTATGGCACCAATGTAGGTCCTATAGACCTGTTCATTCATAGAGGAACAATATTGTCTAAAATGTAACTCCGAAAAGACCAAATACTGAGGTAAAAGTTTTTTTTTGAAAAGCCGTTGTATTGTGAAACTCAAAAAAAAAAACAAAATCCCCCACATACATTACATTGACATTTTATACTCACCCGCAGCAGATTAGACGATCTGGGGAAAAACTGCTACACAGAAAAAAAAAAAAAAATAAGCCGAGGTGGTACTTACAATCTCACTTCCTCATTCCCTAAGGACACCAAGTAACTGGCACCTGAAGCCACTTCGCCATATTCTGTTGGACATACTAAGGTTTTGCCCCTTCCACTGCAGACATATTTACCAATCCCAAAGGGTTTTTGGTCCTTCTTAATACCTGTCCAGTGGGAGGGCAGTTCTGAGTCATTCCAGAGATCAATGTGCTGCATACCTGTTGTGTTGCAGTTGCCATAGAAGATGGAGGAGTGTGAGCTTTGAAGGACAACCTTGTAGGAGACAGGAGCAGGAGGATATTGAGAAGTGAAGTTGAAACAGAAAGGAAGAGGATGACACTACGGGTAGGGAGGGAGGAGATTGGAGTGAGAGTTGGAGTGAAGCCAAAAGGATGTGATGACACTAGAGTGACAGGGAAGGGATGGAATTTGATGAGGTTGTGAAGTAGACGCATGGAGATGAAACGAGGGGTGAAAGAAGGGAGGCCTGAGAATTTGAGGTGAATGATAGTAAGGATTGAAGACGAGGTGGAGGGGGGGTGAAGATGGGGATGAAATGGATGTGGGGGGAAGGAACAACAGGTAGGCCTTGGGATTGAGGTTATGGTAGAGATGGAGCCGGTGATGGTGATGGTGGAGGAAACAGGAGGATTGTGGGCGCTGCAGTGAAAAGCCAGAAACCACGTCCCATGTGATTGTCATTGTTTCTCTGCCCCTCACAGCTCCCGTTGTCCTCCAATCATCTGGTCTTATCACGAACATTTGACAGCTGGAAGCACAAGCTGAAAACCCCCCCCCCCCCCCTCCCAAGCTGGAGGGGGGTAGGGTATTTTCTCTGCTGACAGAGCGAGGAGTGCAGACGCCAGCACATCGGCTTGTGACAGTGACATCACACAGGACAGGCGAGCAGAGGCATTTGGGGCCCTGCAGAGAAAGCTGGGATGATTTCCCAAGAGGCCTTTCAGCTATGACAAGCGCCCAGGCATGATTGTCACAGCGTGGGAGGGGCTACCTCAGAAAACTGGCCCCTGCTGCTTTCAGATTTTTAATTAATTTTTTTTAAGCAGTGTTTGTAGTAGCTATCGGCAGCCTGATGCCAATAGTGGAAAGTGACCTACAACATGGTAGGTCAACTTTAAGCACATATTTTATTTTCACTATATATTATTTTAATCATTAACCGTGGTAGAACTGACCAGTGAGCTACAAAATAAGACCAGTCAGGCTTTGAATGTATGGCGGTTAGGACGCACCTTTTTTTACTAAAGCAATCTTTTTCAGCTTACCTTTGGGTGCTTACTGTATCAAACTGCATTAAATATGTGTTCCTATTGTTAATGAAGCATTATTAATAGAAGGAAAACTTTTTTTGTGGGTCCTTTCTTGAATTTCTCTTTAAATATTCAAAGTGATAATGTTATTCTTAGCTTCCTGCAACTGCCAGTAAAGCCAATAAATCCATTGAAATCTGGGTTACAAAATCCATAATGATTGCAGCAACACATTTCTATCAGATTTCATCTTAGATCAATAAAATGGCATCTGGATTGTTTATCTAGGTTATTTGACGTTGCAATTAGTCAACAGATGATAGTTATTTGATTAGTGATAAACCAATTAACAGTTTACTTTGGCTCAGTCTTTGATGTTCATGGCCTCTTTCATCCAACATGTCAAAGATTTGTTTTTTGGAAACTGGTCATTGATGTCTAGTATGTGATGGAAGGTTGCTGATTCAATACATTTAATTGAATTTAAATGTTTTTAACGTTAAATTTAATTTACCGTTTAATTGTAATTTCTTTTTGTCTGTAGGGTAGGGTAGGGAAACATCCAGTTTAAAGTTAAAACTGAATATTCTGGCTTTTTTATCTGTCAAAATGAGAGTTTAAACATTGGTATACAATGCACATATTCCATGAGTATATTTCAAACAAATGATTCTATGGCAATAGTCTATGGCAAAAGATTACAGTTAACTGTATGGTATATTGTAATTTGCTACCTATAGATTAACACTACGTACCTGTTAATGACCTAAGACTATACATGTATTTGAGTAGTACAGATATCCCCCTTTAATACAGAGCTTAAATGCTGGCCAGCTGTGTTTGGGGTTACTAGATTTATTAAGGCATATTTTCTTTAGGACATACTTTCCTTAAATGGAATACGTGTTCTAAAGCCAATTCTTCTGAATTAAAAAACCAATTTGTCTTCTTTTTGTGAAGTTGTCATTTTCCGCTCATGACTGACATGCTTGTGGATACTTTTTGAGAGCTTGGTTGAACTGTTTTTTAATGGTCAGTTTTTAGTTGTATGCTGTCATAGAGATGCTGACCATTGGGCCTTCTATTAACAGTAGATTATCACCGTCAAAAATTATACTAGACAAGAAATAGGTCCAAGTGGAAAAATATATAAGTTATAAACAATGGTTAGATACAAATGCATACTTTTACTCCTGCCCCATTATAAACTGATAGAAGACACGCCATATGTATTTTAAGCACATACACTGCACTGCTAACCAGGTAAAAGCCATATGAATGTCCTCTTGTAAGTTTATAATAATAAACCGAAGAAATAATTGCTTACATTACCAGTTCAGAATGAATTTGTGATTTAAAAAAAAAGAGTGAAAAGTAAAATCTCAACATTTTATGAATAGAACACTAGGCATTAGTTCACTACATATAACGACCGCATGTTATAAATCCATAAACCTCAATATGACATTGATCCCCTTTTGTATCTATAGCTTCTACTCCTCTTGTAGGGATTTGCACAACCTTTTTTTAAAGCGTCTTTGGGAACTGGTGCCCATTCATCTGTTTGTGAGGTCAGGAGCTTATGTTGGACAAGAAGGCCTGGCTCAGTCTCCATTCTAGTGTGGTTTGAGGTCAGAGTTCTGTGTGTGCCAGACAACTTTTTCCACAGTCAACTATGTCTTTACGAAATTTGCTTTGTGCACACATGGTCTGCCACTTTGTTCAGATTCGGTTGTTTCCTTGCCACCTGTGCACAGTAAATGCACGCTGGGGTCTTCATTAAAATCCATTCTTCTAAAAATCTTTTATAAATTCAGACTAAAGGGCTAGGTGCTTGATGGTGAATATGGCTCAGGATGAAACATTAATTGATTGGTTCAAGAGAAATGCACCAACAGTTTTTTTCCATATTGTGGATATACTGTATATGTATATATAAATATGTGTATGTATTGGTTCTTGTGTTAATGTATTGTGTTGTATATTACAAGTTCACTTTAAGCTGACCACTTACCTCATATGTATTTATAAAAAATAAAAAGTTGCCAGCGGTTTTACACTCAAAATAAAAAAACAGACATACATTAAACAGACACAATACTCACCTGTCAGCGGTTCAGATGCTGGGAAACTGCTACACAAAAAAACCCCCCACTATACTCACATCACTTGCTTGCAGATGTCATGCTGGCATCTTGGCTCCTGGCATCTCCTGCAGACTTCTGCCCACACTGACCCCCCCTCTCCACCTCCTCCTCCTGTCTCTTCTCTATCGGAGCTGCAGAGACTCATTGGGGAGGGGGGGTTTGTGAAGAGGGGGGATTAGCTGCTGACAATTTCCTGCCTGGGAGAGATATCCCACACACCACTTCGGCTGCCTAGGCGCGATGTAATGCAGTGGGAGGAGAGCACTCCTAACAAGCTCCTCTCCAGCTGTCAGAAGAAGATTTGTTTTCTACAATCAAGGATCTCTGCATTATCGGCTTAGCTGCAGCTGATAATGCTGAGTGACCTCTCAGGTGGTAGGTCCGCTTTAAATACACCATGATAAAGCCGATACTGTATATAGCCATCATTCACTAAATAATAAATGCAATACTCTGCCTGTAAACTATTAGAACTATATGTTTAAACAGGCTTCCAATTAGAATGTCCATTCTTTGTCACTTTGGGAGGTGTTACCAGGCTCTGGGAACTCTCTTGAGTCTCAGCACAATAGGGGGATATTCTTGTTACTGGAACCCAGAGTTGCACTTTTAGACACAATGGATGATTTAATGTGCTTCTTCAACATAAAATGTCAATCCTTGTCTGGTTCAGGTTATGGTTCATTATGTTACACATAATGTATATAATCACTAATTTCTCTCTACCTTTACAGCAGTGAAAAGGTTCTTAAATTATAAACTTGTAGTCAGACATTCCATACCTTTGCAGCTGTCTGTGTTTGGAATTAATAATTTAAAAACCCTATCTTACAGTGGACTCCAATGAGAATGTTCAAAAGCTAAACTCTTGTAAAGAATGGTAAATAGGCTGGAAGTAAAGCTGATCTTTCAGTTAATTTCCTACACAAGTGATGTAAGGATTACAATAAGGGTCTGTTTCTACTGGGCCGCATTGAAGATGCATCCGCACCATGTGTCCATGCCGTCCAAACAGCTGTAGTTTGCAGAACGCTACCGGAGCAGTGGCCGTCATATTGCGCCCTATTCATCGGAATAAGAAAGGCACGTGCATAGCAGCAATGACAACACGAGGCCCTCGGTTTAAAAACAAAGGTGCACCAGTGGACGCTGTCCTATTCACTCAAATGGGAGGTGTTGTACCTGTGTTTTTTTCCCCAGAGTTGAATCCGTCTAAGGGAAAAACAGGAAGTGAAAACAAGCCCCAACTTGTTCACCTTGTACAACAATGAACATCTGATTTGCTTTCCCATTCCTAATTACCTAACACAGTGGATCACAACACAAATCGGGCCAGCAGTATTTTTTAGAAGCAGATCAGAAATGGCAGCTCATATAATCTTCCATTTTAGATATGCTTTAAGCACTCTCATAAATGGTCAGCCTGTAAGGGTTGTAGATAGCTTTCAGGTTGATTCATCAAATGTGACCAGAGAGGAGATACCAGAAGCTGAGCTCCCAGCTTCACTGAGGCAAGAGTTAATGGAACTGACTCTTAGCACAGGATTTTCTGTCTGCACTACATGAGGGCCATTTCACACTATATGCGTTGCGGTGCAGTTTTTTACCGTGCATGTTTTTTTTACCGCACACGTTTTTACATAGACAACCAATGTAACCGTTCACACTGTATGTGTTGGGTTTTTAAAAACGCAGCATTTCCGCATGCGTTTTTATAAACTCACTGCTGTATGCATTTTTTACTTCATTTTCGTGCATTTTTCATTCATTTGTTCAAAAACGCAAATGCATATGTAATGTCAAAAACGCATGTATTTTTGCATATATCCGGAAATGCATGCCTATAAAAAAAGGCATGCCTTTAAAAAACGCATATAGTGTGAAATGGCCCTAATGCTGCAGAAAAACAAAGTGACTATTTTTAAAGGAGTTTAAAAATAAACTCTGGATCTGGCAGTGCAGTCATTTTTAGCTTCTATTGGGCTTCATTCACATTTTAGTTAAGGAACTAAGAAAAATACCCTCATGGGACTTAAAAATATTAAATTTATTACGTTTCATAAGCAATGTCACAGTAGATGCTATACAAAAAGCACATACAAATCCAAATACAGACGATATGGTCTAATCCACATATTTCAACATCAAATAAAATGTGCACACATGCTCTATTTGCAATCTATCTATAAAAGCATCCACACTGTGGGGTGCATATGGCAGCTACATGTTTCGCCGTTCGAATTTGGCTTCCTCAGGCTGTGCACCCACAGAAGATGTGTGAATCTGTTTGGAGGCAAGAGGCACATATAAATATAAACATAAAAAATGATATACAGGGTAACAGCCTACTGTCAGTAGGGTGTTAGAAAAGTGTAGTAGCGTACCTGAGATTAATGTGGGAAGAATTGTATGTGCTTTTTGTATAGCATCTTTGTATGTGCTTTTTGTATAGCATCTACTGTGACATTGCTTATGAAACTTAATAAATTTAATATTTTTAAGATTATGACTATATTCTATATCAACAAGGGAGCCGGTGTTCCAGTTATGAGGTTCCCATGAGGGTATTTTTCTTAGTTCTATGATTTTTCGGGATGGGAACTACGACCGATTACGGACCGTCCGATCATTACCTCTTTCAATAATCACATTTTAGTTAGTGATCAAGCTTACTGAACCCTAATAAGATTCAGTAACAGCCAGTGCATATAAAAATGTAAGATGTTTTTTTTTTGTTTTTTTTATCTGAAAAAAAAAAAAAAAATGTAAGGCCTAGTCTCCACTGCGTTCCCAGGTTTGACATATATCAGATGTGGAAATATTAATGCATTGTCAATATCCATGCTGAAAACCACATGTATAAATGTGTTAACACGTTTTTCAGACAAATCTTGACACCTTTTTCTCATTGGACTAACACGTCCATTACGCCAAAGACATGGCCTTGAAAGTTACTTTAAGCTACTTTAAGTAGCTGGAGCAAGGTTGTCCATAACTTTTAAAATAGCTTTGTAAAAAACAACTAATTGAAGTCCTTACTGTATATTTAGTTTTAACTGAGATTGCAGTCTTTATTCCCAGGTTTGAGTATACATAGACAGGTACTATAAATAGACCCATTGAAAGGAATATTGTATCTGATGGAGATGAGCAGTCCCCATTTCAAATGATCATATGTTCATTTGTCCCATGTTATAGTTCTTTGTTGCTAAATAGCTTTTATGTGTTATAAATTACATGTTTCTATTCCGGAAAGTTTAGAGATGGCTATTATGGTACAACAATCTGATTCTTTTAGGCTAAGGAATTGATGGTTAAAATGTATTTGAAATGTAGGACATTAACCAGGGCTATTAGCTATTAGTTACACCCAGGCAGTTGTGCAATGAAAGGTCCTCGTGCAAGTGGGTCAAGCACTATACAATAGCTTGTTTTATCGCAGAAGATTAGATGTGGAGTCTTTTTTAGGAAGTAGGATTTGTACCACGGGATGTTTTTTTTTTTTTTGTGCTATGTTCTCATTTAAACGTTTTGGCACATTTTGAAATGTATTTATATCCCGGCAGACAGGATTGCATTCGGGTTTGTTATCCATCAGGCAGAGTATCAGTTCTGTTTGTAATTTGGGAGACTTGAAATATGGGCTTGCAACAATGTATGATTTTCAGTAATGCCAACTATTTTGTTTTTATTTAAATGACCCTTTTCTGTTGCATTACAGTGTGGGAAATGCAGGGATTACTTTAGGATAAGTAAATTCTGTAAGGAAGATTACTATAGAGATAAGAAGGCGTTTAAATGTTATTTAACAATCTAACTACCACAAGATCCCCTTTGTTCCCTAAACTGGCTGATATGAATGCAATCTAAGTATGTATATCAGAGAGTGATAGCCCCCATCTGCAGAAAACCATGGTTGGATAGAGAGGTTTACACATTAAATCTAATAATGGAGAATTTTTCTGGCTTGTTTGCAGAATGTAATTTATTTGAAGATCACATTTAATATTTATGGACACCTAAATAGATGGATGCTTAAAGCATAACCGCTTTCCTTAGAGTACCTCGCGGTTTGGGTTTACTGCTGACTATACAGAGCCAATGTTTCTGATACACTGCCTACTAAAGTGTGGCAAAAGGAGAAGTCAGAATTAAGAATTGATTTATTAGGAATGATGTATGATCTTTTTGGCTGTGGAGTGTCTGCATTGTGTGTTAATTAGGAAATTGGCTTGGCAAAATTTCAAATACAAGTTAAACTGTGTATATGAAGTAGGTTTTTTCTAGTTGGTGTTGGGAAGATTGGAACCTCCTCTCAGAATCTTACTGCAAAGAAAAAACTTTTCCGTATTTACTCCTAAACTGACCATATTTTACTGGACAGAAAAAAAAACATGGGTTGGAAAGCATATTAGTAAGCACTCATTGCAATCTCCCATGAAAGTACAGTGTGACAGTGGGTGGTCAGGGTAACCCCACATCTGAGACATCTTTTTAAAAGGAACAAGAAAAGTCTTTAGAGAAGCTCTCAAAAGAACTAATAGTGTGATGTCAGGAAAATCCATTATGGGTCTTGTGTTAAGTGTTTTCTTGATTCTTAAAGGTGATTCTAGCTCAGATTGTGAATAACTGCCCCTTGTCCTAGTGTTGTCAAGCTGAGTTTACCCAACTTATATACCAAATATTAGGAATACTACACATGATCTTCGCCAAAAGGCAGAAAAGCAATACTAAATATTAACAATGTTCCTGCAGGGGTCAAGGTAAAATCAAGACACATTTATAGGTGCACTTGTGTCCATAGGAACATCCGTTTAGCCAGGCACTATGTGGAAATCGTGATAATTTAATTTTTTTTTTCCTCTGACAGATTTATATCCCCAGAGAAGCATTTTAGGGGTCAGAAAGAGTTAACTAGATAATATAGCCACTTCACAGCTATACTTGTATGAATACCATCTGTAGTTTTGGTGTAGAAACCGTCAATCTGGGTAATTTCATGGTGGGCAAGAAAAAATAAACATTTCTGGCTATTGGAAGTAACGGAGCATGTAATCGCACAGGGGCTCTGGGTTAGGGAACGGGAAGAAGTCACTTTGGTGCCTGAAAGATTTGTTTTCAATTTACTGCTTGTAAAATGGCCAAATTCATTAGAGCTTCCTGACAGGTACAATCGTTCCAGCCATGAACGCATAAGTTTGTAGTGCTTTGTGTGAGTTTGGGAGCTTAAAGCTATTTCACCTTATTACCTCAAGACCGATATATATATAATTTTGACTCAAAGTAAAGTTTGAATTGTAATTGTAAGTAACTGTGTGTTAAAGTTTTCAATTTAATCGAAAAGTCCTAATACAGTAGCATTTAGGATTAGGGCCCAGCCTCTTGGTTTCTCTTGTCTGATCTGTAACGTAGACTGATTATTGGTTACAAATAGTTCTAGTGAAGATGTTTTCATATTTTAGTGATTGTGGAACATTCCTTTAGGAAATGGTGATCCCTTTTGTAAGCTGTCTACATTTTCTGTGAGGTGGACTGCTGGTGGTTTGACTTCTAAAAGATGCTTCCTTATTCAGATCAAACAAAGTATCTTGAATATTGTGGTCAGTAGCTTATAATGTTTGGGGAAACTTGTGTTTTACATTTCTGTATGAGAAGGAATCTGTTGAAAACCTGTGTTCTTGCCTTTGCTTGCATAATAGTTTTAAATACACTATTGATATTCTGTTATGAAAGGCATTTCACACTACATTTCACACTACACTGCATCGCATTTACAGTACTGCAATAGCCAGGGCAGTGGTGGCCAACTGAGTTGATATGGAGGGCCACAAGTACGGCCCTCGGCATCACTAAAGGGCCGCACATAACATCGATCCAGACCCTCCCTCAACATATCTTAGCAGGCGGTGGACCAGATCCCGACAGGCAGTCAAAACCTGAAAGCACCCCCCCCCCCCTCCTGACCTGGTTTGCCAATTTTACTTATGTAAGAGCGCCAAAGTTGATTAGGAAAGCTGGGTCAGCATTAATAGGTTTTAGTTAGGTTTTGGGGGCCGCATGTGGAGGACCAAAGGGTCCGCCAAACAATGCCCAAAGGGCCGCATGTGGCCCCCGGGCCGCAGGTTGGGCACCTAGAGCTAGGGGGACCCGATGGACAGTGCTGGCACTCAAAGGGTGCCTGGGCAGATTGTGACCCTATGTTTTGACCGATTGACATCCGTTTTGACCGTGTAATGACATCATCGTGCAATGTTTGATTGGCCAAATCATTGGGTCGCAATCTAAATGTGTATGGAGGGCTTTACTCAGAGCTTTATCCATGTGTTGTGAGTGTATATGTTCTCTTTTCCATAGGTTATTCTATGTTCCTCTACATTTTCAGTTCTGTTACAGTGGTTAGTAATTCAACCTACCATTGGCAGATGTCATTGACCAAGAAGACTACTTCTCCTCCATTTTCCATCAGGATTTTCAGTTAAAGACATGATATCTGAAGGAAATAAGTTTGTAATGCTTTCTCTTTAGCATAGTGCTTAGGTAATATTTTGTCATGAATTAAATACAGGAATGGAAAATATCCATATCTAGATGTGTGCAACATAAGTATAGGAAAGTGTTTTTATTTTAACTGATGTAATTGTTTATAAGCTTCCAGACCAATTCCATATGATGTTAAAGCTCATTGTGAAATTCACTGTATTTAATGTTTGATTTGTTTAATCAAGTGGCTTAAATGTTCTATTCTGTAGTTTGTAAATCATTTGTTTATGGTTGGGTTATATCCAAAAAATACCAGTTGCTCCATCCTATAGGAGCATATAGTAATTAGAGCAGGGACTGGTCTACCCAGTGTATGATAACATGAAGGGCAGGAGATAAAAACAAGCATTTGCTCTGAAAGTACACAATATACAGGGCATTTCATATCTGTCACTAGAAAATATACAATAAGTATTAGTAACATATATAGATTTAAGCACACAAACCAATGAGGAGTTATGACCAGACTGATGCACCAGGGGCCCATTTCTTTTGCTATTTGCGGCTTCCAAGCCAACTTCCTCAGCAGCAGAAAGTTGTGTAATGTGCATGAACTCTCAGATACATAATCAGCATGTGTGGGTTTTTTTTTTTTGTTTTGGAAAGGCTCCCATAGTCCAAAGTCTTTATTTCTTTCCTGTTCAGGAGTGTGAGCATGCATATAGCTGTATTTTATGTGGATGGTTCATACATAATGGGGAATAATTTTAGGGTTTAAAATGGGAAATCCTAATATAATTTCAAAGAAATAAAAACTTTTTTGTTGCTGACCTATCTCGCAGAACGCAGAATGAATGAGAATTAGTTTAATCGATGGGACTAGAGATCTAGCAATGATTGTAACCAAATAAAAAAACAGTTTGGTTTGGTCTTCTCTTTGGCTTTGGTCTTGGAATACATGTTCCATCTAAGTGCCCATGTTCACAATGCTGAACACTTGACCAAATTATTAATAACCTTTGCAGTGACCCAAGGGTTAAGGCTTATTGACCCTTGCAGTGGGACAGGGAACAAATATGTTGAGGTTTCAGGGTGACTGACTTGCCGCAGCTGCTCTAAAATTGACCTCCAGCCACAAAAGGTGGCATTGCACATATTGTGCAAACATTCAGGATGCCCCCATGATTTCTGCATGGGCAACTGTCTGCATGTGTAACAAGGACCTAAGTGTGTGAAATAATGTTGCCTGGGGCTCAGTATGAAAGTTGACCTAAACTGACTCAATATGTAAGCTGCCATTGCTGACCACTTGTCTGGGTAGTGTTCACATCCTAAATCAGTTATTCCAAATAAGAATGTGCCATTTCAGTCTTCAGCTAATTGCAGGTCATCTTTTCCCAAAATTGTCTGCATACTTGTTTCATCTGTGTGACTGAAACTACTGAAGCCTTTGCATGCAGACAATTGTAATTCTCAGCAATCGCAGCTATTATAACAGCTTTAGGATAGAGATGCACCTAAAGTCAACCATTACTGATAGTAAGGGTCCAGTTTAGGTATATCTTCATCCTAAAACTGTTTTCAATTGCCATTTATTTAAAGTTCTGTAAAACTGCCTAGCTGCATAATTTCTGTAATTCTAGTAGCTGGGTATCCTGAGTCACTTAATTTTTTGTTATTTAGTCTTACCCAGTTAACTATATCCAGATTGCTTCCCACTATGATCATGTTTTATTTCCCCTGATGTCAATGCCAATTGTTCTCCTAGTATACAGTTTTCCAGCTAGGAACAAATCTGACCTTTCATGATGAGAACTGGTCTGGCAGATTATTCCTGTATCTAGATGATGTATGGATATAAGAAGTCTGATTCCGTTTGCAGGCTTCATAACTTGTCCCGTACTTCCAGTTGTTTCCTAGAATTTACATTTTTCTCTGATGTCTCAGAATATTTTTCATGAAGGAGGCATAAGAAGTGACATAATGTTTTAAGGGCCTTGTGATGCAGAACAGAGACAGACGAACAATTATCCCAATCTCAAAAATAAGGAGGATGCTTTGATTCCTGTCATTTGTCAGTACTCTACAAAGAGTGGAAAAATTGCTTGGTCCCGTAACAGCTAGCATGTGTTAAATATTCTATAATAATTTGGCAACGAGTGATGTCCGCTTTGCAGCAATTCCTCTTGTTCAAACCAACTCTACACAATATTTCTGTCTAGCTTTTAACACCCCCACCATGGTAAAAACAATATGTGATTGTTATATATAACAGTAGCTGTGATCTTATACTAGCTGTACGGCTCTGTATCTGGCACTGCACAGCTTGTTTATAGTAAGACTCATCTGACTCAGATGGACATTAGAACTCCAGTCTAAACGAAACATTTCCATGTATTTGGCAGTGGCTGGGCTGTTTAGAACTCGTACATATGCTCTATTAGCAATCTGGATTAGAGAGGCGATGCAAATATGCAGTTCTTCAAATAACGCTTACTGGTATGTAGTACTCATACCCGACTCTGTTGGGGTTTTTTGTTGTTGTTAATGGGACAACTTGGTTGACACTCTACCTAGATATTTTGTTGTGTAAACATGGCATGATACTTTTGTAGACTGTTGATACACATCTGCTTGCCTGGTATTCTGAATAATGGCACTAATGAAGTCTGTTTATCATTACAGCTTGGGTCGGTTCTCTGTCTATGGGGATGATCTTCTTCTGCTCTCCAGTAGTCAGCATCTTCACAGACAGGTTGGGCTGCAGGAAGACTTCTTCTGGAGGAGCTGCACTGGCTTTCATTGGATTGTTATGTAGCTCATTCACTACGTATGTCTATTGCATTCTGATTTTTATATTTGTACGGTTTGCCTTGATCCAATTGCACAGTGAAGAGAAAGGCAATATATTTCTGCTACAATAAGTGATGGGTCATGTTTTGTTGTGCTGTTGTAATTTCATATAGTGTTTTTTTTAGGAAAGCATGGCTAAGGAAACCAGGCCTTACACCACTCAAAATCCCAAGAGAACACATGCCAGACCATTAAGAGTGCATTCTGGTAAACTTTCCTGCTCTCCTGGTGGGCACAATTATACCACCAAAGCTACTTGAAAATGCCAGTGGCCCGGGACTGCTATTTTATTTTTGTCAAGCAGGTTGTTTACTAATTGGACATTTTTATCCATTCATGTAGGCTGCCAAAATGTAGACCTTCCATAGGAATTATTTTTTATAATTTTTCTTATTATCATCTTACATTTATTGGATATAAACATACTACTGCTCTACTGTTTTTTCTTTGTGGGCAAACCAGTGCTTATCTGTAACTGCCTTATTGACTGGCTATGTAATTAACAGGGCTGTGGAGTCGGAGTCGGAGACATTTTTGGGCACCTGGAGTCGGAGTCGGCAAAAAATGGACCGACTCCGACTCCTACTAAATTTAAATGGGAATTAAAATTTTTAATTTTTTTATTTAAAAAAATAGAATTTTTTTTACTTCAAATGCCACAATTAACAAACAGTCATAAACAAGAATATTCACAAACAGTCTGCTATAAGAATAAATGCATGCCGTGCATAACATTACAGTGCCCACTGTGACCTTAGCCTAAAGGCCCCCACACACATTGAGAGTGGGGGCCGACAGATCAGCTCAGGTGAGCTCCAGACTGCAGCGTGATGATGTCATCACTCTGCTCTCCAGAGCTGACAGCATCGGCCGGCACCCTTTGTGTGCTGGCCGTTAGTGGAGACCGGCGTCTTCATTGAAGCTGACACTAACGCCATCGGCCAGAGATTATTGGACATGTCCGTCCTCTGGTCGGCTGAGCTGTGGGGCGTCAGCAATCTGTCACCCTATGTGGGCACACCCGATCGGCGAGTGTGCACGCCCATCGGTCGGCGGCAAAATTGGCCGCCGCTTGGTGCGTGTATGGCTGATAATGAAGTAAATGTTTGTTGCCGGACTAGAGACGCTTGTATAAGTGAAGGGAATGGATCGCCAATAGTTCAAGACTGACGCTGTAAAGCATATGGAAAACCGCTGTAATTCAGCTGAGGCGACAAATACTTAGATTGTTAACTTCAACTTTACACATGACTATGGGA
>CM070040.1:41497563-41516875 GCA_036250615.1 Ptychadena robeensis
CCATCATCAAATGTGTGATTTTCAAGGAGGGAAAACAGTACACCTCTCTGAACAGTGTCTTGGAGGCTGTGGTGGCTGCTGCATGAAATGTTGATGGTGAACAGATCAAAACACTGAAAGAATCCATGGGTGGCAGGCTTTTGAGTGTCCTTGCAAAGAAAGGTGGCTATATTGGTCACTGATTTGTTTTTGTTTTGTTTTTGAATGTCAGAAATGTATATTTGTGAATGTTGAGATGTTATATTGGTTTCACTGGTCAAAATAAATAATTGAAATGGGTATAAATTTGTTTTTTGTTAAGTTGCCTAATAATTATGCACAGTAATAGTCACCTGCACACACAGATATCCCCCTAAATAGCTAAAACTAAAAACAAACTAAAAACGACTTCCAAAAATATTCAGCTTTGATATTAATGAGTTTTTTGGGTTCATTGAGAACATGGTTGTTGTTCAATAATAAAATTATTCCTCAAAAATACCACTTGCCTAATAATTCTGCACTCCCTGTACATTACTATTATTTTAAGTGAACTATAGTCATACAATTATGATACGCAGAGCTTTAGTGCTGTGAAATATGTGTACAACACTTACTTTAGGAAACGTACCTACCCACTGCGTATATGGAGACCCCCAAAAATCCAGCTGCACGTAATTCAGATGTTTTTGATTAATTGAACATAAATATATTACTAAGTAAGGCATTTTAGTGGAAAGTAATATTTCTTTTTATCTGCCATAGTAATCCAACTTCCTCTTAGTTGTCCAACTTGAAAACTTTAAAAATGTGTTTTATATTAATGTAGGCATTTCTTTCTTTGTTCTTAAAGGTAAAGTTTGTGGATCAGCGATTTAAAGATAACAAAGGAACATGGATACTCTTAGTCTGCATCGGAGCAGCATCTGGTGTTGGTCGACTTGCTTCTGGCAAAATTGGAGATTGCATTCCTGGGCTGAAGAAAATCTACTTGCAGGTACCAGATTTAATCATAAAGGATACTTAAGACTGATGGTAATGCTGCATGATGGAGGGTACACAAGAAAGAGATTAGGTTAATCAATATGTTGAACGTTTCTTTCTACTAACTTGTATCCACTGCTCAAAAGAACTGTAGAAAAGTGAAACCCGGATCTCCATCCCACTCACATCAATCAGTAGTATCCCCCCAAGTTCCATATACAAGATGATTGGCTCATTCATTAATTTCATTCATCTCTTAAGTTTGTGGAGCGCATCATTCTAATTTATTTTTAGTTTTTTTCTGTAATCAGTACAGGGTAGAAAGCTGATATAATGGAACATTCTGAGACAATAGAAGCTAAATTAAATATCTACCCAACTGAACAGAGAAATATGCTGCCTTTTCCTGCGGTTTTTGTTGAGGTTGGCACATTTCATACGGCCTGGGAAGGTCTGCAGCATTGATGTTCCTCAATCACACCAGACTCATCAGCATTTTAGGAAAGGATTGTTCATTCTTAGAAGGGCATCTGCATAAATATATTAACTTTACTCTTTATTTGTGGAAAAATCATATACTACTACAGCTTTACCGTTACCATAGTTGTGCCCATCAGATACACAAACCACCATAAGCTTTCACACTCTCTGCTCCGTCCTACTGTTGTACCAAATTAACATTGTTGGTAAACAGTGTAACATGAGTTTTTAGTAGTACACCGATGCATACGTGGGCAGTAGATGCTTACTTGTTTAGCAAGCGGGAAACCATAGTAACCAGTTTTTGTTGGGATCTGGTGCAAATCAGGATAATGAGTCACCGTGGCGATGCAGATGTCCATGACTGTTTGTGAGCTTTTGTGCTTTACAAGCTGTTTGCCTGCTTGTAATTTAGTGGTGAACATTAGTTTCATCCAACACATTAATAATCCTTGAATATACAAACAATGCTGGTCTTTATATGCATACAGGCTTATACATAACAAGGCTTATTTCTACATGTTTCTACATAGGAAGTATTTTTTTTTTATTGAAGTACAGCTATGTATGGATAAACTAAGCTGCTTCATTCATAAGATTGAAGAGGAAAAGCAGAGATATCTCATTGACAGTTTTGTTGTCATCTGTACATTTGGGACACTGCCTAAGACCATAAAAGAAACATACACAGGGAATTAGAGGACAATGCGTTAACATTGTATTTGTCCACAGATATTCTAGAAAAATAAGATTTGTAAGCTAAGTTTGTTGTCTGAAAATAGCAGAGGTCTGTCTGTAGTATGGTCACCACCATAACCAATTAAGTGAACCAGATATATACCATAATTGTTTGTTTACAGTTGTGTTCAACCCCTACTGAAATTGAGTGTTTTGGCCATTTTGACATTGATTTTGATCATTTCAGTCATCTTGTTTACAATGAAATCAAAGAGGAGCTTGTAAGTCAGACAAATATAACATAACATTAATAATGAAATAACCGCAAATGTCTTTTCTGTGCTCACATCATTATCAGTTTTAGTCAACCCACAAGTGACATTCATTCTTAGTACAACATCCTTTTCCAGTTATAACAGCTTTTACACGTGAAGCATAGCGTGACACAAGTGTCTTGCAGCGATCTACGGGTATCTTAGCCCATTCTTCATGGGCAAAAGCCTCCAGTTCAGTCACATTCTTAGGCTTGCGTGCTGCAACTGCTTTCTTCAAGTCCCAGTAGAGGTTCTCAATCGGATTTAAGTCTGGTAACTGCGATGGCCACTCCAAAATGTTCCAGCCTTTTATCTGCAACCATGCTCTAGTGAACTTGGAGGTATGCTTGATCATTGTCCTGTTGAAAGGTCCAACGTCTCCCAAGCCTCAGGTTTGTGACAGACTGCATCACATTTCCTTCCAATATCTCCTGGTACTGAAGAGAATTCATGGTACCTTGCACACGCTGAAACAGCCCCAAAGCATGATTGACCCCCCGCCATGCTTCATAGCAGGCAAGGTGTTCTTTTCTTCATAGGCCTTGTTCTTCCTCCTCCAAATATAGCGTTGATCCATGGGCCCAAACAGTTCTAATTTTGTTTCATCAGTCCACAGAACACTATCCTCAAACTCTTGTGGTTTCTCCACATTACTTTTGGTATACTGCAGTCATCTCTTCTTCTTCTTTGGAGACAGAATGTTTGGAGGAGGAAGAACTTACAAGTGCCTACATTTCATTGTAAACAAGATGACTGAAATGATCACAATCAATGTCAAAATGGCCAAAACACTCAGTTTCAGTGGGGGTTGAATAATTTTGAACACAACTGTATATTGGTGTTTTCAAAGCCTGTTTTTTCCCACTAATGTGTTTTACAGGGAGCATTTCTTTTCCATAGTGGTCATTGGTGTCCTAATGTGGATCAGTTGTGTCTTGTGTAGTTACTCCAGCCCTCAGCTCATTCTTTATTTATGTACTAAAATTTTAAATTAGTTTATATACCACATTGTTTAAAATGTTTAATGAATACCAACTTCATGGGTGTAAAGTTCACCAGATCAGTATTTCAAAGAACTACTTGCAGCAGTATTTTTGTCTTTTCAGGTTACAGTGTACCAGTTATGCCCACTGTTCTTAAATCATGTGCCAGTAGTTGAACATATTAACTGGTTAAATATATCTACTTGTTTGGGGTTTTAATGATAATCAAGGATTAGGCACAGGAACCTCAAATGTTGTAAGTGTATGCAGCATACCATGGCACTTTCTCAGGGAATATATGCAAAGTACCCCATTCAGTACACTAATTAGTGCAGAGGCACACCATCGAATCAATCTGTTACAAGTTTGGGCGAACACAGTCCTAGCATGCATTTTTCTTTTAATGATAAGGAAGTAGTGGCTACATGCCCCATTCAGTCCACTAATTGGCACAGAGACACACAATCTGATCGGTTTGTTACATGTTTGGGCGAACAAATTCCTAGCATGCATTTTTCCTTTAATGATAAGGAAGTAGTGGCTACATGCAAATGTTAAGGCAATGCTAACAAGATCATCAAACCAATATACAGAGACTAGTTGACTATATAAAGGTTTGAAAGTGACTCTTGTCATTTCTGACTTTTCTTCAATCAAACATTTGGTTCTTTTGTAATGGTGTGTAATACACATTTAATTCATAAACATAAACTCTTAACAATCTAGAACTCCCCTTACATACAATTCCAGCCACTACAAATCTGTTCCATTTTTACTTTCTGTTCTATCAATGCACTAGTGTCTTATAACAGGATTTTGGGCCTTCCCAAAGTTGTGTATTGGAGAAGCCAACTCATGGACATACTCCTATATAAGCCTGTATAATATTGTTAAGGGTTTACTTTTTTTTTTCAAAATCAAAGTGTTGGTACTAATTGTCAGCCACAACAGACTGCTTTATAGAAATGAAAGGATAATTGTCATTAAGTTCAAAATAATCCCCCCCAAAAAGTTTGCCCTTAAAACTTTTCAAGGAAACTATAATACATTTTTTTACTCAGTATTGCAACATTTTTTTTATAATTTAATTAAAAAAAGATGAGCTTTTTGTTTAAGACTTGTAAAACTTGAAAATTGTTGAAGAACCCTTTATATTAGGTAGATCTGCATATATCATATTTGTCCTAAACACCTATGTCACCTGGTGGTGCCACCACAGCAGGATAAAAATTCACTTCAAAAGTCTACGAGACTCAGGGCTGTGGAGTCGGTCAATTAATTCTCCTACGACTCCGTTTCTGATACTTCCGACTCCTGTACTCCGACTCCTCTGTATTAAATACATCCATTGAAGGAAAGGAAGCAACATACATTAACCACAGAACTACTGGGGATCAATTGAACAAAAATCAATGTGCACCACATGGGCTTTTCAGCGTGTGAATCACAACATGCCACAAGCTGGGGAGAAGCTGCCTCACTCACACAGCTTCCGAGTGAGGAGTGCTGGCTCTGCCCCCTTCACACTGACAGCCGACGGCTGAGCAGAAGGCAGCAGCCGCAGCTGTTCCAATACTTTCCATGAAGACTCGCGTCTCCATGCAAAGTATTGAAGATTGAATAGGGTTTTTCAACATGTTGGAACCCCGTTCAGTCGAGTTCCTTCAAGCGAGCTCTGTTTATCCTGCTCGAAGGAAAACGCACACGGGTAGGTTTGTAAACAGATTAGAGTACAATCAAGAACCGTGAGCGCACGCGTTAATTGATTGTACTTAAATCTTTTTACAGACCTACCAGTGTGTGCCTAGCTTTAGTGTTCTGATCTTCTGCTGAAGATAGGGCAGTGGAAGGCTCCAATAAGAGGCAGGACGAAGGGGAACTTCAAACATGAATTATGATTCCCATATTCATGTTTAAAGTTGAAGCTAACAATCTAAGTATTTGTTGCCTCAGCTAAATCACATCAGTTTTTCGATTGTTTTACAGCTTCAGTCTTGAACTATTGGCGATCCATTCCCTTCACTTACACAAGTCTCTAGTCCTGCAACAAACATTTACTTCATTATCGGCGAGAGTTAGGCTAGGTTCACAGTGGGCAATGTGCAGCATGCTTTATGGTCATGTGACGTGTTCGTTTTGTGGGAATGTTATGCACTGCATGCATTTATTCTTATAGCAGAGAAGTGGTTCATTATGACTGTTTGTTTGTGAATTGGGACATTTGAACTTTTTGAACTTAATCCCCATTTAAATTTAGTCGGAGTCGGTTAATTTTTTTCCGACTCCAGGTACTCAAAATTGTGTCAGACTCGCACTCCTCTACTCCGACTCCACAGCCCTGACGAGACTGACCATTTTTTTTCCGCTTCCCCTTTCACCGCTGCCCTTCTGCCTGAGTAAATGGCAGTATACAGCATGTTCCAGTAAAGAATAATGCATTCTTTAGGCTGCAATCTGCTCTTTACTGGTATTAACTCCCAAATACTATGGTGCATCTCTCCAGGATGTCTGATGGAACATGCTGTATATCAGAAGAGGGGTAACACTGGGAGCTGGAGTGAGGGGAGCTCTGTAAAAGTGGATTTTTTTTTTTATATAGATTTTTTTTGTCAAACATCGTTTTTATCGAATGTAACATTAGATTTTTTTGTTTGTTCATCCCGATTTCGAATGAAGATACATTTAGAATTACTACGACCAATAAAAATTTACCAACATGTTCGATGACCCTTTGAACGATTTTTCTTGAACAAAATTTATCCATCGAACAAATTGGCCATTCTAGATTTTTGTTCAATCAACCAAAAAATCTTTGTTCTTCATTGATTGGGCAAAAAAATCTACAGGTGTAACCCCACCTTAAGTCTTCGGCTCTAAGCAGTTTACCTCCTCCCAAGCAATGTAAAGCCAAATCCGCCAAATGCACATCCAGAACCGCTGGTGTACAGTGCAAATTTATGGTGTTCAGAGCCATTTATTCCAAACTCTTTCAGGCTTGTTGGCCAGTGCAGTGCATTGAAACCATGGCGTCTATGGAGTGGGGCTTAGAAGGACCATAAGCTTCATGGTTGTCTTTCAGTCCCAAGTAAATACTGGTATACAGCATTCTCAAGCAAACAGCCTGGAGAGATGCACCAAGGTTTTCCTTGATCTCCCTCCAAAAAACCTTGGCACCATAAAGCAGTGTTTCATAACAATATGCCTTGCTGTAAAATGTAAAGAACCTCATGGCTGACAACCAGTTACTTGCTATAGCCAAAGCCTACTGGCTTTTGGCTTTTTGGGACCTAGATTTTTAGCTCTAGTTTCAGTCACAGTCTGAACTTACAGTATCTATAGATACAGTACCCAATGTTGAGCCCGAAGAATATTGTGTTTAAATGTCCTACGGGATTTGATCCATCCATCTATCTCTCTGTGGGTGTGTTTTATGAATTAGATTTTTTTTTAAGTGCACTTAAGTGCTTTTTAATGCCTCAAACGCTATAAAATGTGGTCTTTGCAATTCTCTGCTTATATGAAACCATAGGAAAATGCATTGACAGCAAGTTCATTAATCTGCCCTTTTTAGAGAATTATCGGTTAAACCATTTTTCCATGAACACTTTACCAGCAATCCTCCAGTCTACGGCTGAAAAATTTAGTTAAATGGATTGAAATGGTTAGTTCTTCTTATGTCTCCATTTTGTTTTTCTTTTCGTTAACTCAGACATATTGTGAATATTTGACTTTTATGTGGTGCAGCTGTTGCATTGTAATTTATTGGGTAACATTCATTTCTTTATCCAGAGTTACAATGTATAGAAGGTCCCTGCTGGATTTTGGAAATGAAGTGCTACGTTTAGCAAGTTTCTTGGCCAGCCAAAGCCTGAGGTTTTATAAGAGGCTGTATACGTTACAGGAAATATCATACCGCTGACGTGTAATGGGTCTAGAGCCCAGACCCTATATAACAGGCCCATTAAATCATGATATGTGGGTACAGACAGCAAAATATTTTATTGGTTCTCCATTCCCCAGAAATAACTGAATATTCATTAAAAGTGTATTTCATGTTCACAAAACAAACACTCGAGGATATAAATCAGGGCTGTGTATGGCTCGACACATGAAAGCCAGCAGTTTTCACATGAAGGTTGTGGAAAACGGGAATGAGGCATAAAAATAGTGCAGGGTCCAAGAGATTACTGCTGTCTGCTGGAAATTTCTTCTACACCTGTTCACACTTTTGGTACGTGCACACACGCATATTTCATAACATTATAATAAGAGTTCTGTAAAGAGAGCCTTGTGTTTTTACCCTAAATGCTACATAATATATTTTTCTCTTAAGTATTTATTTACTCCTGAACTGTGTACCGGGGATGTAATTTTAAAGTGTTTTTACAACCAACTGTTTTCCGCATTGCTATGAAGTATGGAAGGTTTTATGCCATTTGTGTCTCTCCCCTGGGAAGTTTTCATAGCATATAAAAGTTAATGTAATTTTAAATAAACCTATACAAGTCAATTAAAAATGAACATAAACACTTATAATATATTAAACTGTGATGTGATATGTACTATATACTTGGTAAAGAGACCAAAGTTACTGTATCACTAATCCATTCCATTTTCACCAAATAATAATACTGTGTTTGGTCATGTGGCATATGGGCTACAATCTTCACTTTTTGTAGTTAAATGTCACACAGCCCATCACAGCTGCCACAGTTTTAACCAAATACTTTAGTTTAAAGAAAAAGTACTTTCTCTCTTTTATGAAACCCATATGCAATATTCACTTTTTTATCTCCATAATGAATCCAGAGCAATGCTATGATTGTGCTTTATAGAAGCTGTACTTTATCATTTCAGGGGGCCTCTTTTCTGTTACTGGGAATTCTGTCCATGATGTTGCCCCTGTGCCAGATGTTTGAAGGTGTCATTGTTGTCTGCCTGTTCCTTGGCTTGTGCGATGGATTCCTCATTAGCTTGATGAGCCCTATTGCATTCGAGATGGTGGGTCCAATGCAAGCCTCCCAAGCTATTGGTTATGTCCTGGGGCTCATGTCAATTCCAATAACTGCTGGACCTCCAATTGCAGGTTCGTTTTAGATAAGGATCGGTGAACAAATACCAGCAACAATTTTTTAATTTCATAAGTTTTGTGTGCTAATGTCCCCATGATATTTTGTTAGCATAAATATACTGTAATGGGTACAATTGTGAAAGTAAATACTCAAGCTTCCTAAAGTCTTTAAACAGCATAACACAGTCAAGCCTTCTTAAAACAAAAGGTATTAACATGCCCCAATCCATCACAAATTCCAAAAGTTAGGGGAAAACTCCTTACTTCAGGACAGCAGGTGGAGCCATGCAAATTACTCCTTTACACCATCATCAGTCAAATGCACGTCCAGAACCGCTGATGTACAGTGCAAACATAGCCTTATGATACAGAGCCATTTATTCCAAACGGAGGATTTTCCTTTAACCTTTGGGATTTGTAATGGATTAGAGCATGTAAATACCTTCTGTTTTAAGAAGGCTTGACTGTGCTACGCACTGCTTGAGTTGAGGGCTCACCATTACCTTCATGGTTGTTCCTCTAAAGTCCTCTAAATAAATTGTAATATTTTCCAGAATATGAGTGCCACAAACCACACCAATAAGTGAGAGCTTAGGGTATTGTTTCTTAAAGTTGGAGTTGCAATTGTACACCAATATATTGTTAAACAGCTGGAGAAGATCTCAAACTTTGAAATAGGCAAGGTTAAGGATAAAATTATGGGAGGAAACTAGAGTGCAGGATATACATGAAACAATAATTGGACACCGATGAGATGAGAACCACAAAATTTTAACAAATAAGATCAGTTGATCATGTTGGCAGCTACAAGTCTTCTGGGGAAGAATGAAATAGAAGATTATAGAGATTGGGTTGTTACAGAAAGGTGGACTAAAACCATGATTGGATAATCAAGCCTGAGGTCTGCAGAAAAACCATAGGGTGGGGCAAGATGGGTTTGTGCTTGCAACATTTTACGAGCAGTATTAAATAAAGATATCCATTATGATTGTATTGAACTGGCATCACTAAATTAAGTGTTAATCTAATATCTGTTTAGTGTCTTCGTCTTGCTTTGTTATAACCTGCAGCATAGTTTGTTTAAAGACAAAGGCTAGCTGTCAAGTTTTTCTGAATCCATAATATTAATGAGGTATAGACTAGAAATAATAATGCTAACATTGAGCCAATGATAAGCCTTGTAGCGGAAGCAGATGGTGACATATTACAGACACATCTAATATATTAGGTTAAGGTTAAGCGACTAACATTGACCACATAAATCTAATAGAATACAAAAGGAAAATACTCTGGGAAAGACTTAAGTATTAGTGAGTTCCAGTATTTTTAAATGGAAGTACAAGTTGATGTGAATCTTTGAGGATGTTAAGACTGCAGCATTTACACATTGGGGGCCAGAAAATCTAGAAATAGAAGTCACAAAAACACAGAAAAAACATAAATATATAAATCACCAGTAAGGCAAACTATTATAGAGCACCAAACTGTAAGGACAAAAGGATTGAACGCTAAATCTAGTGGAAGTTTAGAAAATAAAACTGGAAAATAAAAGATGCCATTAGAGCAATTTATTATCTAAAATAAAAGCCAATGGAAAAGTTCTCATTTTTATTTCAGAGAAGAGAAAGTTAGGCTCTCCGTAACCCATGCAGACTGCTATATGAAAAGGCTTAAAAACAGACCTAATATTTGTAAAAAAAAAAAAAAAAGTGGGACTTTTTAGACTTTCTCCACACCTGATAAAAGTGAGAACATATAAAACCAGAATATTTTTTAAGCATATAAAAAGATGAATTAAGCCACTGGTGATGTCATTTTGAAAGAAATTATGTATCCAGGGAAATATATTATCAAACTATCATTAATGGTGTGTATGAAAGCTCTGTACAGCTTCCTGACTTTAGTCATCTGCGTTGGCAACTGCAAGATGCTGTCCCATTGTCTTCTCCATAAACACTAAAAATTCACTGTCTTGCACGTTTTTTATTTATTCAAAGAATATCTTGCCTTCATTTGAATAGGCTATGAAGCACCCATAATTCTCATGTCTTGCTATAACAGATATAAGTAATAAGTTAAGTGTATTACAAGACATTTTAAGCACTTTGTTCTTTCAATTATAGGTTTGCTAATTGATCTTCAAGGGAGCTACGATTTGGCATTTTATCTTGCTGGCATTCCTCCACTGATTGGCGCTCTGATTCTCCTGTCTGTTCCTCTTATTCATGACCGAGATCTGAAAAAGGCAGAACAAATGGAAGCAGGAAAGGAGAAGACCCCAGACAGTGTGGGCGTGAGGTGTGAGCTCTTACCAGGGAACCCGGTGACTGATGCTCAAGTGTAGACCTGCAGAACAGAGTCCTCAACTTATGTCAACATTTTGTAGATACATGCAAGAAGTTGGTCCCAAGACATTAAATGAAGATAAGAGTGCTGTTAATATATTGCACTACTCAAGTCCGATTTGCCTGGAAATGGCTTGCCATAAAATGCTTACATTTATGGGGACCAATTTATAGTGCATATATAGATGAGCATTTAGGTTTGTGCACACAGCCATACGAGGAAGCAGCAGATAAATGATGGCAAATTAATTTCTTAAAAAGCCACTTCATTATTTGATTATATTAACAAACCACCAATACTATTCCGATAGATTACTATAGAAGTTTTTCATTTCAGCTTACAGCTACTTCTGTATGAATGAGGATGTTGCTGTGTGGTTTGGTTAAGCATTCCTTGGAGAATGATTCCATTTGGATATATTGATATATAACGTGCGCACCAGTTTGTTTGCTTAAGCAAGAAACATTGAAGGTGCCAGATGATGCTTTTTACACTTGTGTCTGCTATCAGATGCAGTGTTAACTTTTGCTAATTAGTCTAGTGCTTTATGTAGATAAGTACACACAGTCTTCAAAGTGTTACATCAGGCTATACAGATCCAGCATGATTTGAAATACAGACTGCAACTCATTTTAAAAGAGGTTTCCACTCTACTTGTCATCCAAACCTACCCATGACTATTAAATACTTTCCTAGTCTTGGAAGGCAAATTTAGTTTCCTTGTGACATTTTGGTTTCAAAGTCCATTTAAATTAAAATTTGTATAGCCATAGCCAAGGTTGAACATAGTATACATTTTAAATGTTTAATGTAATTTATGTGGCTTTATGACCCCATATCAAAATTATTTATCCCATTAGCAAGCTGAAAATAGATCACTGCTTTCCACAATTTGAGCGGAGTCTATTTCCAGTGTTTCTACACACCCTATCCCAAGGATCAGAGAGCAGTAACTGTGTAATTATTTTGGGGACATATCAAAATCCTGGTAGTAAACCACTGATCTCCCAATACAAGCAGCAGTTGCGGGTTGGATGGAGTAAGACCTCTTGGATTAGAGTTTAGTTAACAAAACAATTTAACAAAATTTACATTTACCCCAAGATGGCAAGATGGATTGTGGTAATGAAGTAAAAAATAAATAGTCAAGGACCATCCTCAACTACCGGCAAGGATTCCAAGTCATTAGATTTAGTGACAGTGTAGAAAATGAAAATACTAGAAGAATGTATTCTACAACAAAAAAAAAAAAGCTTTTAAACGAATGGTCACTATATCTAGTGTGAAACACGGAAGAGGCTCTGTGTCTGTAATTTAGACAAAGTGCTGCAGGTTTAAAGGCCAAAGAGATTAAATCTATAAGATTCAAATCCCATGTTATCTAAACCAATTCTTATTTGAGAAGTAGTAAACCAGATCCAGGCAGATACCTTCTTGGTTCAGTGTATGCTAGTGAAAGAAGAACCAAAAACCCCATTCCTCTAAAGCCAACATTTTAATCTGAATCCAGAAAAAAAATTACCAGAGCCTTCTAGGTCATTCTTTATGTTCCGAAACCCTAAACCTAATTTTTAAATGTATTCCAATCTACAAAATATAAGTGTTGTGCTCAAATGATACCTCGGCAGTGTAAGTAATGATCTCAAATTAAATTTTATAGGATATGTTCAATACATTGCACACGTGGTAGACAGATATGCTGAAGCAGTAATAAATGTCAGTATCTGAGGTTGTGCAGTTTCCGGTGAACCAGAATGGGGAAATTTTTATGGGTGTTCTCACCCAAAAACATTTTTTTATTAATTACTTCAGTTATTGGTAACATATAATCGCTATAACTAAATGCCACTGGGCAAAGTGAATTGCTTTCACATAGTTACCCCCACTTTTTACATTTATTATCCACTAATCAGTGGATTTTTGTATACATTTGCAGTTGGGAAGGACTAATCCTGCTGGCTATCTAGTATAGCCCATTTAAGGAACTTTTTAATGCTTAGATTTGCACTTTAGTATCACTTCTGAAAGGCATATCATTTTGTCAGTTGTTGCAAACATGATGTCCGTGTGGGTGGTGCAAGAGAAAGATTGGAATTTCTACTTATTTTGATACAAAATTCACTAACATGTATATGTAGAATGAGAATGTGTAGGTTTTGTCTGTGTGTACGTATGCAGTGAATTATTTCCTCACTTACTGGCTCCTATACACTGCATAAATCTGACTTTGTATTTTATTTAACTTTAAAGCACTTATTCCCTTTCACATATTTTAAAAAAACTAAATTAATGAATTACCTGGGGAATGCAACTAACCCTGGTTGAAATGGGTATATATAAACTGTTAATTAAAAATGTTTTCATTTTCTCTTAGCCTTTAACTTTAGATCACCTTTTCAGTAGAATTTTACCTTTCCATAACATATTCGCTTCTTTCTCCAAAGTTTTCATACCAATCTTCTGCTATTTAAAGAAGATTAAGGACCAAATAGTGCCTGTAAATACATATTTGCCTATTTAGAATTAAAAAGCAAAAAAATGCATACGTTGGCATTTGTTAACAAAGAAGGCTAAACAATATGGACGGGTCCCCTATGATCCAGTGGGGAAACAAAACTACAAAAAAAACATGGACATGCAAGTTATTTTAATGCAGTTTAATGTCAATTACTAAACAGAACATTCTTTGATCAAACTACTGGCAAACCTTAGGCTACCCATATGCATAAAAGGACCCGAACACTAAACAGCAACCATCATGGCTTACATTCTTGTTTTAACCACTGAGCAGGCGTCCCAGATGCTGGTCTTCATTCCGGGTAGCAGTACCAACAAAGGATAAGTTTCCAAATATCATGTCTTAAAAGGTCTTTTTTGCAATGTTCAGAGATATGCAATAGTTTCTGGATTAAACTATATTAGGCCAGAATTGGCAGTGTTCATCTAATGTCTCTGGGCAGCCTTAGCTGGAGGAGGTCAATGACTTTTCCTGTTATGTCCAGTGTGAAAAGCACTTATAGAAGATTTCATTGCAAGAACTTGGAATTCCAAAAATGCAAAGGAGGAATGCTTTCCATGCAGTATGTTGAAGCTGCTTGTTCTATCTAAGAAGCAATGACAATCAAGTGTAAACCCAAGAATTTAACACCAATATACATAAAGACTGCAGAATTAATGTGTACATTATTGCGTGATCATCTTTAAGCCTGGACTCAAGAAGAAGGCTTACTTCTGTAATGTGGATGCATAATACACCACTAAGTTTTGTTGTAATGCTGAAATTCTGAATAGTATTCACCCCAGTAAGGCCAATTGGGCTTTAAATTCAGTGTGCTGAAGTTGTTTATGTCCAACTAGGGCCATAGGCAAGGCTTATAACACATTTGACCAAACATAAAAGTTACTAATGAAAAACTATTCTAATTAAGTCACAGGTTTATGGTTTCCTCCATTTCTTAATACAGATGTATGTTCTTCAGTAGGAAATATGTAATGTCCTTTTATTACTGCAGTGAAACAATGGCATGTTTCAATAATAGTCTATATGTATTACTTCCAACATTCTACACTGTAACTTTGAGGGAGGCTTATGTCTAGAGTAGGTTTACCTGTGACACACAGCTAGATGTGTAAGAACTGTGAAGAATTATTAAATTGATAGGTGGGCCTATTCCACAGCAATGTACGGTCACTGATACATTTACAATTATGAACTTGGCAATATAACATTGTACAGTCCTACTTCCTCTAACGCCCCATCCCCTATAATGTCTGCCTGTGATATGCGACACCATTCCCAAGGGTTATTAAAAATTAATATGAAACACAATATTGTCAAAGACCACCTTGTAGTATAGAAAAGTCTATTGCTGTTGACTAACTACTTTCTGCAAGGGTCACACATATGCTGGATCACTTTCTAAAACGTTGTAAACTTATTTTATGTACTCCTGTCTACAGAACTAAATGAGAAAAACAAATATGCATGCGTCTGGCCAATGAGGATTAAAATTCAATACCCCAAATGTAGACTTAATATATGCAAATGAAAGACAAATGGTGGCACCTGTAGCAACCAGTCACACTTTACCTTTAACTTGCACTATTGAATAATCCTAGCTGGTTGATTTGGCGCCACCACCAACGCCCTTCACTGCAGTTTTTTTCTAATTAGAAAGCCTTCTAGTCTGCTATGACTAGCCAAGATAATCAGGCTAGACTTCAGCACACTGATTTATCTTCTTTTTCCCTCAAAGAACGAGTGCCTTCCCACTATTGTTTCATAAAGAATGCTGCTAGTTGGATTTTATAGCCAAAATGTCCAAATTGGCCATGCGAGTAGAAAAGTGCCATTTTAGCTTTGGTGATATCCACCTTAATAGTAGTTTGTGTTTTTTGTAGTAATTTTTTTCTCTGTGAAATGTTCTTTTGACACCATGCCTTAATTATACCTCTTGTATGAGCCAGTAATGTGTACTTCCCTGTGCACTACTATGCTTTAGTATGAGAAAACCACCTTCTTAATTTGTTTTTAGCACCTTGCCTTTCGTGTATATGCTGGTAAGCTGTAGTGTTTTGTAACTCCCCAGCTTTACAGTAAGGATTTTCTAGATGTCCTTAAACCAAAGTGGCTTCCCTGACATATTGATATCCAGTGAAAGTTTGTACAGCTGTCTGTTTATGTTTTTTGTTTTTTCAAAGTGCAAACCACAATGGAAAAATGCTATACTTCAATTTTTGCTAGTAGGATTTACAGTTTTGTAAACAATAATTTTGTTTCTTCTTTTGTTTGTCAATTTATATGACTGGATTTGTTTGTAACATAATGAAAGCTAGCTGGGCCTTGCCCATCTTTACTACTAAAACAAGATACGTTGCATTCATCTCAATTGAGAGATTTTCCATCACATCCTGTCATTGGGACAGTAAGTGAGGGGAAATTTGCACCGTGATGACTCTACAGTCACAAACGGTTTTGACTGCAGCTTGTCTTTAGAGGTATACTGATTCTAAACGTATAATTTGCCTTTTTATTTGGTTTCTTTTTAGATATTTGCAAATATTTTATAAATACACTGTAAAAGATGAATGATAATTTACTGAAACCAAACAGTAGTATTTATGACAATGAACAATACAATAACATTGTGTTGAACTGGCAAGGATTTCTTAGACTGGACATATGTAATAATGTCAATGGATTTGCTTAATAGAAAATAAATGTTATTTTCAAGTCTTTTGTAGTCCTGACCTATCTTCCATCATAAGGAGAATGTTATAATATTACCATTTACGTTAAAAACATGTCTCCTGAAAATGTTGTTGGTCATAAGCCAATGTGTATCCTGCTCTCTGCACTGCTTTAAAAAAATATGCATATTGAGGTCTAAGGGTTTTGTAAACAATTAAGAGGAAAAGGAGTGTGGAGGGGAAAGGTTTTGTAAACAATTGATGCAAAAATTGATGCAATTGGTGCAACTGGCCAAGAGGGTATTTCAGTGGGTGGAGGCGGGGAAGCTGTCTGCACAGTTGAAACATACAGTGAAGACAAGCCCTTCTTCTGTGTGTGTCCACTTTGACTGCTGGTACCTTTTGCTTTCCCCCATGGAGAGAAGGAAGTAATCATGGTGGGGGGGTCAGCATTCCCCTGTTGGCTGCTTTGCAATCACTTCTTTCTCTCTGCCCAGCAGGGAAAACTAAAGTACCGGTAGTGAAAGCTGGCATATAGAGTGTAGTGTTTGTCTCTGCTGTGTGTGACAGCCGCGGGTGGCCAAAAAAAACATACACCTGTGTATACAACTGTATATAGGGGTGTGTTTATTCTTGCCGCCCAAATACTGTGGAAGTTCTCTACTTTTTTGCAGAAACAATAAGCAATACTGCATTTACAAATTAAATCCAAAAAACAACAGTCTTTACAACTACTAAAATATTGAGGGAATGCTAGTAATTTCATCATCATTTGTACCTTCCAGACTGCAGTGATGAAATACTGCTGAGTCTGAACACATGTATTTTATTTTCCATGCTAAGTATTTTGATAACTACATTAGATATAGCTACCTTAGAACATGTAAATATGATCAATGAGATTCAAACACCTTGACCTTGAGGAACACACATCTATAACTCATCAAATTAATATCTGGGAATTTTATCATTTGTATACAGTATGCTATGTAACAAAGCACACAAGTGACCATCAGTCCAATCTGGGAGCCTTAAATCTGTTTTTGGTGTCTCTTGCTGCCATATTTTTGTTTTGGAGATTACAATTGGCATCATGGACCTATATCTACAGGTGATTTTGAGAAAAATTTTATTATCGTCCAAAAGTTCCTGTATTTTAGTAATTCAACTTAAAAGGTGAAACTAATAAATGAAATAGACTGATTACATGCAATGCAAGATATTTCAAGCCTTTATTTGTTATAATCTTGTTGACTAAGGCTATGGCTGCTGCGATTCCAAGAGTGGAGATCACTAGCACCCAGCGATCTCCCGTGATTAAAATCGTGGCAAGGAGATCGCCAGCACCTGCAGGAAGTGGGCCCATCCTGCCTCATTGAGCCCCAATCAGCAGTCGCACCCTGAGATCAAAACGCGGTGACCCGCAGATGTGGGGATGAGCCCCATCAAATACATGGCCCCGATTATAATTGTGGGGGATCGCTATAGTGAGGACAAGCCTATGGCTTACAGTTTTTGAAAAAGGTTAGACCTGTGAAAAATATAATCATGCATATGTACTCAGTACTTGGTTTGGGTCCTTTTTGTATCACTTCCATAACACCTCCATGCCATGCAGCTTTTAGGCAGGAAGACTAGAATGCTTCAGTTCTTCGGCATTGTTTGCTTTCAAGTCTCATCTTTTGCTTAGCATAGATTCTTCTTCATGGGGTTCAGGTCAGGCGAGTTTGCCGGAAGTACCAACAGCAGGTTCAATGGACATGGGATTTCTGTGCTGGAAAATTAAGACTGTATCTCCATAAAGTTCTGTGTCTGTGGAAGGAAGCATGACGTGCTCCAAAATCTCCTCGTAGACTGCTGAAGTGACTCTTAACCCTCTGGGCGTTACGAGCTTTTTGTGACATTTTTTATGCAATTGCGGTGTCGTACACTGTACACTGGCTCTCCATCCAGCCCTCTACACACCTACAGTGTCAAATAGACGACGGTGGTGAGGAGAGCAGCGCCCCCTCCACTAACATCTATGTTAGATGATCTATGGCGCCCCCCCCCCCCCCCCCCCCCCCCCCCCCCCCCCGCCCCCTTCAGCGTCAAAGATGACGCCGAAGACACGGGCCTGGAAGGGCACACAGAAAGGCGGCGGTTATGCCCGATCCCGGCACGGGCGCAGTTTGATCAGCAATCAAACTGCGCCCGAACTGAGTTCAGGCAAACCACTAGGGAGGTTAATGAAGCACAGTGGACAAACACCAGTAGATGACATGACTCCCCAAATCAGCACAGACTGTGGAAACTTCTCACTGGACTTTAAGCATATTGGATTGTGTGGCTCTCCATCCTTCCACTAGTCTCTAGGTTTCCAAATGAGAAGCAAAATTTGCTTTCATCAGAAAAGAGGATTTGGACCACTGAGCAACAGACCAGTTCTTCTGTTTTTGTTTTTTTTATTTTTTCCTTTGGCCCAGGTAAGACACTTTTGACGATGTTTGTTGCTCAAAAGCAGCTTGATAAGAGAAATATGACATTTGAAGCCCATGTCCAGGATCTGTCTGAGCTCTTGATGCACTACCTCCATCCTCAGTCCACTCCTTGTGAAAGTCCACAACACTTTCGATTGGCCTTTTCCTGACAATCCTCTCCAGGTCATCCCTGCTGCTTGTGCACCTCCTTTCTTCCACACTTTTCCCTTTTACCTACTGTAACCTTCTATTAATGTGCTTTTATACAGCACTTTGGAAACATCCACCTTCTTTTGCAATTACCTTTAATGGCTTTCCCTTCGCATGGGGTGTCAATGATGGTTTTCTGCACAA
The DNA here is from genome assembly GCA_036250615.1 of Ptychadena robeensis. Classification (NCBI taxonomy): domain Eukaryota; kingdom Metazoa; phylum Chordata; class Amphibia; order Anura; family Ptychadenidae; genus Ptychadena; species Ptychadena robeensis. Next base: position 41,516,402 of record CM070040.1, read on the forward strand.
CTGTCAGGTCAGTCTTTAAGATCATTTAAAGGCTCAGGAACCCTTTCCAGGGGTTTTGGATTAATTAGCTGATTAGAGTCTGACACCTTGAGCCTAAAATATTAAACCTTTTCACACTATTCAAATTTTCTGAGATTTGGATTTTGGGGTTTTCATAAGCTGTAAGCCATAATCATCAAAATGACAACAAAGGCTGGGAATATCTCGCTTTGCATGTAATCAGTTGAACACATATTAGTTTTACCTTTTTGAATTACTGAAGTACAGGAACCTTTTGGATTATAGTAAAATATACTGGTGATTTGGGAGGAACAAAATAGTTGTGTATAATGTCTAAAGCTGGCCATAGACGTCTCAATGCCAGGCCGATTTCTCTGCAGACTTGGTTTTACATTCAAAATTACATTTGCCCAATTTAACCGCCCTAGCGGTCGGGACGGCACCATCTCATCCAGCGCTGCTACTGCTACTATA
>CM070040.1:41543937-41567101 GCA_036250615.1 Ptychadena robeensis
AAGTCTATGGTGCACTTTTGGTACAGAAATCTGGACCTCAGCAGTGTGCTAGGGAGGTTACATTTCAAATTTAGTAAATATAATGTTAACTCAAATTATATGTGTTATTCCTAGTCACATATATTTGTCTAAAAAGAAATTCAAATCACACCAATATTCCCATTTACATGGTAGTATGGTTGTAGTCTTTGCAGTATTATTATAAGGATAGTGTTAGGGCTGCTGGTCGCAGGTCAATAATTGTTCTGCAGCTTGCTGGCTTCTTGTGGACGTGTGCACTCTTTTAGGGTACTATGTATATTACTACTATGCCAGCAAGCTTCTCCTCAAATCTACATGGTCATTTCAGCTGCTGTGATATACAATCATTTCAACCCTGGCACTGCTAGACAATTCCTCTCCCCTAGCCTTTGCTGTTATTAATTCATTTTCCAACTGTACGAATGACTTTGAAAGATAAAAGACATTTATATATAAAAAAAAAACCAAAACTAATTATCACATAAAATTACCATATTTTTGGGACCATAAGACCCACTTTTTCACCCCCATTATCCGGGGGAATAGTGCCTGCGTCTTATGGTCTGAATGAGTGGCCGCTCGGCCACGGGTGGTCACACCTTGGCTTCCTGCCAGCTCTCTTGAGTGGTCAGATCTGCTGAAAGAAGCAGCACAGCAGAGAAAAATACATGGAAGCGGCCAGCCTGTTAGCAACCATCACCATGCAGCTCACCTGGCAAGAAAGGAGAGAATCGGAATCGCCTGCTCCCCCTTCCCTTCTGCCTGAAGTGTGCTCTCTAACTGATTTTTTTCCCAACTAACTAGAAAAAGTTTTTTCCAGTTTTTCCTGCTCTAAAAACAGGCTTATGGTCCAGTGCGTTTTATAATCCGAAAAACATGGTATAACAATACCAACTGAAATCAAAGAAGAGTAGTATGAATTGATTTGTTTGCACAAATAACATACCTGACATAACATAACTGATACATAAGGTACACAAGGGGAAAAAAAGACAAATTTCCTCTATTCAACATATTTTACTGGAAAATGCCAACAGTCTTTTTCTTGTTTTTGGGTAACATTGGAAACAACTGCAGTTCTTACCAGTCCAGTAGCAACCCTACATGCAGTTGCATCCTCTAATGTGGACAGGGTAAGAGGAAGGGGGGGGGAGCAAACTTGTGAAGATAAGGTGGGTGTTGCTCCAGTAGGAAGGGGATGGGTGTGCATCCTTTTATTGTGTTTCAGCTCTGCGATTCTCTAACCTTGTATCTAATAGATTTATTTTACTTGACTGTAGTTTCAAACAACTTCAGTAGAAGGGATATCAATTTGACTCTTTGTAAATGAAAATCAGTACTTACAGAAGTAAGCATATGCATTGCATAGCTCCCGCTACTAAAAACTGCTTTAATGAATGCACACAGCTTTAAAAGTGATTAGACAAATAAATCCATAATGGATGCTTTGTTATAGATTACACGCAGCATGATCCATAAGATAATGCATAGTACACCTGTCACACCATCCACACACAAACACATACACCGCACCATATGTTGGGAGGTCTTTCCTAACTTTTTACATATACATATTGTTCCAGGTAAAGCACAAGGGAGACACTGCTTTAAATAACTTCAATTACGCTCCCCAACCCCATAGATTCAATTCACTCCTAATGCATAGAAATAAGTCATTTCACAGAGTACATTCAGACAATCTGTATAATACGCACAGAAGCAAAATACTGAATAATTAAAAAGACATGGATCATAATTGGATAATAATTCATAGGCATCTTCCACATCCATAAATAAATCAACATCTGCCACTTTCAAATAGGTTAGACCTGATTTCAAAGCTGTAGAGCGCACTTAAGCAGCGGTAAGCACGGACTTGCCCTAATGACAAACAGCTGTGCAACTTTATGACAAATTCTATTTATCATTTTACAACAAATGGGGCAGTTTGGGCTTTACTGTGTAAGGGAACGCACTGCCGATAGGGTAGAGGCCTTGGAGGGACTCCAGAATTTAACAAACAAGTGAAATATTGTGTTCAGTAACAACATCATACAGCAAAGCCCCCCCCCCCCCAATAATTACTCTAATCCTTAATATTTATCCTCCCACCAAATTATCATCACGACAGATTGATATCCCAAATATCAGCCATGGAGAGCTCGGTTCCCGCTGAGGAGTACCATGCTCCTGCCTCCAGCAGCAATTAAGCAGTTAACTCCTCATGCATACCCATGTGTTTAAAGATGTTCATGACAGAGGCAGACAGAATGTACTGCCAAATTGTATTTCACCTCCTTTGCTCCTGTGATTTACATAGACAGTTTTCATAGGAGTATAAACAGCTTTTTCTTCAATAACAAAGAAATGGAGGTTAAAAGAAAAAGAAAAGGATATTTGATACACTGAAAACTGTTACAGGTAGAATGCAAATCCTGAAAGCTGATAAAACCGGCAGAAGTTACGGCTGACCTCAGATGTACACCTTCATACTCCATCAGTCGGAACAGATATACGGAAGCTGCAATCGCTGAATTGTATTTGGTGCTGAAAGCTCCGGTGTTCAGAGATATTTTCCTACCCATACAACTGTGCATGTGCAGATAGCCATGGTTTTTGGGCATATCAGGATTCGGGTGTCAAGGTTAGGGGTGGGGGTTAAGGTTAGAGGTAGTGGTTCTTGATAGTAGGGTGAGTTTTGGAGGTTAAATTAACCTTGACACCTGAAATGCGTACGAATAACCCTGAAATGCCCCAAAAATTAGGGCTATCTGTGTATGCTCAGTTGTAAGGGTAGGAAAATATCTCAGAACAGCAGGAGGGGGAACAAATGATCTACATATGCTTGTTCCAGGCCACTGTCCTACCAAGGAATGACATATAATTTCCTGAAGCTTCCAGAACCAAATACATGAACGACAACATTATCAGCAAGTCATACTCTTAAAGTGAATCTGTCATTAATTGACAGTTCAGAACAGGAGATTAATTTTAGAGAATAAAAGATCAGTAGAGATACAGACCTCATGTAACATGAGGTCTCTCATCCTCATCGAGTCACCCAAAAGGAGATTTGTTACGATCATGACTTCTGAACTGCACACAAGAAGGTAAAAGAGACTTTGGATCTGCAGATTGATTTGATATTGTTCAATATACAGGGCCAAATGTGCTTAGGAGGCCATACATACTTCTTCTTCTATTGTGGTTAGGACAGTCTGTTCATTTAAATAAAATTGCAAAGCACTAAAATGGAGAAACTAGAAGAAACATTTTCTGACAGTAGTGCATTCTGATACTGGTACAGTGCTCTGTGTGCACGGACTGACACTGTCTGGGATTATCCCCAGTCAGGCAACACGGACACTCCTGTACTGCTAATGTACCCTATTCATCAATTGTTGGTCTTTGACCACCTGTGACACCACCCTGGTTTAAACCCAGAGTTCCAAAACACCTGTAAGTATACCAACAGGTTATCAATTGTTAACCTGCCTAGCGCACTGCCTGTACTGCACCGTTTTTAACAGTGTGGCACAGGCAATGGCAGCAGTGTACGAGGTACACTGCCTGCCATTTGTTCCCTCCCCCCTCCCCTCTCCAAACAGCCAGTGTCATTCATGACACCAGCTGAGAGGGCTGGAAAGCAGAGGCCCCTCCATTAACATGGAGGTATATGGCACTGCTCACCCTCGCCCCCTTCAGTGAAGCCGCAGAACCCCGGAAATGCTGCGGCTGGAAGCAGCATCGCCGTAGCTTTCCGGGATATGCGGCTTTCATGGGAGCCCAGCTCATCCAGAGTTTGTTCTTCACACAAACTCTGGACGAGATGAGCTCGTCATGAAAACTAAGGAGGTTAAAAAGGCCTTTGATTGAAAATGTGTAATCCAAACTTTGCCAAAAATCAAGCAAAAAAGTTATTTTATGAATTTTCTTGTTTTCTGAATGCCCTATATCCCTGGCTGGTCAATGGTTCCTGAGGAAGCCCCAGATGGGTCAGGACAAACATTGGTGGGTTTGATACTGTTGATTAAATTATGTGGAACATTGAATTTGTAAATCCCTGATGACAAACACCATCCATTTGGATGTAATAAACTGATGCTTTAGTTGTAATCCCAGCCTGATGAATATTTTTGCACCTAAAAAGTCCCAGGAGATTGGCCACCTCCTTCTTGAGCTGTCTGCCGCAAAACTCAAGTCCCTCTTTTGTTTTTGATAACCGTACATTTGGGATGTGGTGCCTATACTCAAAAACCTAGTTTATGCCCTCTCTTTAGATATCTACTGGAGTGCACTGGGCTAGTAACACAACTTGCATTATTATGCTCAAATTTAGGCTTTGTTCACATCTACAGCAGAGTGTACTGCCAGTAAAATGGAACAGTACTGCACTGTATGGTAACCCCAGTAGCGGCACCGTCAGTAGAATTTGTCAGGTAAAATGTTACATTCAATACCTGACTTTGAGCACATTTAAACTCACCTGATGTACTTTGTGTCCCTTGCTGACAACCCTCCTATTATTGTAAGGACAGTTGGAACAGAAAAAGCTATCACGTCACTACATCTCTATATTATAAGTCTATGGACATTTTAGGGTTTTGAATTGGGTTTCTGAGTTTAGGTGTGCTTTTTTTTTTTCCTGTTGGAAATGAACCCACAATCCTGGCATCTCATGGCACATCTGCTTATCAATGAGCAACATCACTGTGTCTATCTATGTAGAGTATTATAGGACAAACACTATCTACATTACCAGCTGTGCAGCCCAAGCTGTATAATGGAAGAAAAATGTCACCCATACGCGCTATATAATACAAGATGTGAGGCCAGACATTACAACAATAGTAACTATGATGTGCAGCATCACTACACACAAAAGCCACATAGGAAATGTCTCTACAATACACCACAACCTGTATAGCATTTATTAGGCTTCCTGCTGTCTGCTATTGCAACACCAGTGACACACAATGACTAATACACAAAACCTGTTTCCTTGTGTCGCTGTAAACACCACATCCCTCTGACTTGCAGGATTCTCACTAACTTGGCTACATAGGATGACACATGAAGCCAGCATGTAGCCATGAGGACCATATGACGCCTACAGTGCATATAGAACAGTAAAGCATGCCACACAGCCAAGCGAGTACTCAAGTACAAAACTGCCCTTTACAGGGCCGCACACATACCACGAGGGAGTGTTGCCACAATTGGTCGTGGGCCACAATGATTATTTAAATTTGACAAAGGGGCCAGACAATGGACCTGTACGAGTCACCCGATTCCATGTCCTGGGTGCAAAATGTAAACATTGATAAATTAATAAAATTAAAATCATATGGATTACCAGGGAGATTCAAAAATAAAAAAATATATTTAAAAAAAGTATATAAATAAAAAAAGTGAGCCTTTGGATAGTAAATCTAGGCAAACTACGGCCTGTAGCAGGAGACCTTTATAATCATCCTCTAGGCACTGCCTCCACCTATTGCAGAGAATGAGCAGAGGGGAGCCAGAGTGTTATCATACCAAGGTGACAAAATACTTTACGGCCCGTGGGAGCCGTTCATTTAAATAAAATTGCAAAGCACTAAAATGGAGAAACTAGAAGAAACATTTTCTGACAGTAGTGCATTCTGATACTGGTACAGTGCTCTGTGTGCACGGACTGACACTGTCTGGGATTATCCCCAGTCAGGCAACACGGACACTCCTGTACTGCTAATGTACCCTATTCATCAATTGTTGGTCTTTGACCACCTGTGACACCACCCTGGTTTAAACCCAGAGTTCCAAAACACCTGTAAGTATACCAACAGGTTATCAATTGTTAACCTGCCTAGCGCACTACAACAGATTTACCTGGCAGAGAATATGGGGCGCATAAAACAAATGCTGTGTCCCCATGGGACTGTGGCCCCTTAACCCCTCAAGTTTAATTCATCTGTGTGAGGAGCAATCCCATTAGGAGTAAAAAGGAAAAATAAAAGTGATAAATATCACCTCTAACTCATGGTACAACATGGCTGTGAGCTGGGAGAAGGAGGTTCTATGGGAACAAGAATATATATAAAAAACTATATGTTGGGCCTAATACTGCAGGGTTTTATTGGGGAGCTCTTTTTATGGACGGACAGTTCTTCTAATCTCCCTCTTCCAGAGAGCCCCAGTACACCTTAATAAGGCACATTTATACCTAAGTAATCAAAATGCATGGATGGAATAAATTTGTTTTATTATCTCATTTGTGTGTTGTAACCATAATTCCTGTTGAAAAAAACACTATGTTGGGCATAACTAAAGTGAATGAAGAGGACAGTGATGTATTTTCCCATTAATGACTTAAGGCCCCCATACACCTTTCAATCTTTCCATACAATTCCTGTACAATCAAATTTTGTCCTACCAAAACCATGTAATATGAGGAGCTTTCTAATCCTTCCAATCACTATGTATTCTATCAGGGAGGCCACTATACTACACAGTTGTTGGTAGATCTAATGGAGATTGTATGGATCAATCTTAAGGTGTATGGGGGGGGGGGGGCTTTAGTCACAGACTCATAGGAAGGGAATGAGGCTGCCATAATGGAGAGGATACTGGAAGGCAATCATACCTTAATTTCTTAAGCTGGGCATAGATGTGTCGCTCACTTCCCGATCCTGCTGCAGATGTGCGTTATCACAAACGGCCAGTCATGCAGAGAATCGACCGGGCACCCTTTGTGTCCCCATCCAAATGAATGAAATCCGTCTTAAATTTACAGACATGTCTGTAATTCTTTAGATCAATTTTGTGCCTGATTTAAAGTAAGCATGTTAGATTTGCAGGCGATTTCGCAGCAGATCAATTGCCACAAGTGTGCACAGACGTAAATGCCTAGCTTTACTTGTAAAAGTGGGCTCACCACAGCTAAACACATTATACCATAGGGTCCCAATTATTGGCCAGCATGGTGAAAGGTCTTAATAAAAAAAAAATTGTTATATAACTTACACATGTCTGGTTGATCACCATACACCTTACAATCTGATTCAACAGCCGATCAGATGCCGTGCGCATTCCCGCATCCAATCGGGTCGGCAGGGAATCGGGTGCACCAACTGGTCATTTTGACCAGAAATCTGCCATCATGTCGGATTGCACAGTGATCAGACATGGCGGATAATTCAGATCGGATCCCATTAGTTTGGATGGGGGCGGCTGTCTCCAGCTGAAGTAATGGCCAGCACACAAAGAGTGCCTGGCCCTTTCTCGGCACTAGCGCCGTGAGTTATAACGTTGTTAATAACATTGTGCTCCGCCGCGATTGCCCGTGGCACGGTTATAAAAAAACCGTGCCACGTGGCAAACGCTCAGAGGGTTAACCTCCCTAGCGGTTGAGACAAACCCGGTTTGTTCACTGAACAGGGTCCTCTCAACCGCCGGGGAGACCCTATGTGGCGGCACCACCCCGATCGCGTCACGGTGACGCCATAGACCTCCATGTTAATGGAGGAGTGCCGGCTTTCTCTCTCGCGCAGCTGTTGTCAGTAATGACAACAGCTGCATGTAGAGCTCCGGCGAGATGCCGGAAATGGGAGGCAGTGTACTCTGTACAATGGCGCGATATGGGCGGTGCGCTAGGAAGGTTAAATAATATAATTACTTCAGTTTGCTAATAATTGTATCACTTGAACCTTTCTGTGATAAAGTCATAAAAGCATTGATATGCAATATTTAGGTAGGTGAAGGTATGCACATTTCTCCCAGTGCACACCTGAGCTCCTCATGTATGTGCCGTTCTGGCTGGACAGACTGATCTCTTACTGAATTCTAGACAGTTCAGTATAAGACAAAAGCCCCCCCCATACATATTTAGATCACTCAATACAATTTCCATTAGATCTACCAGCAACTCTGTAGTGCCGGGTCCTCCCTGATAGAATACATAGTGATTGGAAGGTTTAGAGAGGTCCTCATATTACATGGTTTTAGTAGAAAAAAAAAAGTTGATTGTACAGAAATTGTATGGTAAGATTGTAAGGTGTATGGGGGCCTTTACAGAGAAGCTGGTGGTAGTAAAGAAGTGCTCCAGGAACATTTAACTGGCTTGTGCTCCTTCAGCCCATTGCAAAGATTCCAGGAGCAATACCAGAACATGCACTCCCTTAGCACCCCTCTATCAGTTACTCTGGTCCCTGTGATAAAACTTTTTTTTAGCTACACTGAACAGTGCGGAGATTGTTGAATCATCACCCACAATGGAGAAGCTCTTGCTAACATAAAACTTGTAGCTTGCCTATAAGCCACAGAGGAGAATCCTAGGAGAGGTAGGTAAAACACTTCCTCTGTGCACCTAGACATTAACCACCCTGACAGCACGTTTTTGTTTCCATTTAAAACTGGAACAGTAAATTTAAACAGTTTACAATATAATGGGACAATGGTGATGCTGGGGACAGGAGGCCAGGGGACACAGGAACCAGGCAGGTATGGCTGGAGAACACCACAAGCGGTAACGTTTACTTATAAGCTACACTCAGGATGACTTACCTGTCCCAGACAAGCTCACACCAATGATGTCCTTGCTGTTTCAGAGTATAGTAGCACGTCAGGTAAACTTTTGTTATATTGATTGCGTCAGTTAAGATTGGGTCAGTAAAGAGGGGGATTGTTAATAGGTGTCAGCTGTTAATGAAACAACAGGTGCAACAATTACATCACCCCATAAAGGTGAATGGACATTTTTTATTCACTTTCAATAGTTTTGCAATTGACTAGGGTTCGTGGCACTACTGGTAGCATGAGGCAATACCAGAACCCTACAGAGGTTGCACATCCAGTCCAACTGGACCAGGATGGCACATCAGTACCAGCCATTGCCAGAAGGTTTGCCGTCTCCCAGCACGCATAGCATTGGGTAGGCTCCAGGACAGGGAGAGCAGGACAGGGGCCTATCAGTAGGACTAGTATCTGCACCTTTGTACAAGGATGAGTACTGTCTAAGCCCAAGTTCTGCTCCTCTCTGGCATTTGAACCACTAGAATTGGCAGTTCCAACATTTAAGAAATGTAGTGCCAGTAATCTAAACCTCTACATGTTGTCACTAGCACACCATCTAGGAGCAAGGGCTCACATAAAACCATTCTCCTTAGCTTGTATGTTATTGTCAGCTAAACTTTGCCAAAGTGGCGTCTTTAGTAAACAATACCTGCTATTGTTATGTAGATTTTCCTTGCTTGTGGCATAGTTATTCTAATTCTCTTCCCAAGGGAAAGGGATTATGATGGAATAGCTGCTCTGCCATCGCTGACTTGGTTTAGAGGTGCACGCTCTAGGGCCGGGTTTGCTTACTACATCACTCACATGCAGGAATCTGTGGTTTAATCTATGTTTCAAAATCAGGATCCATGTTTTCTTACCATTTTACCATCTCTCAGAACAGAGATACTGAATAGGGAAGTTTTAGCTCATCAGGAGGCAGCTGGAGGTCCAGAATAGGCTGGTGTAAGTGAGTCATCTAGTGTTCAAAATGAAATTAGCAATTACCAATATCAGCGATACATTTCTCAGCAAGTTTCCCACCATCAAGTTTTACCTGCTTAGCTTATCACTGAGAAATAATGTGAAGAAATAGTTAGCACAGGGATTTAGGCTTTGCTAGTCACCTATATATAAAGCATGGGCTAATACTACCCTATATATATATATAGGCAATGTTGCAGTTTCTTCTCTATACAGGAAATGTAGCCACCCTAATGCGGGATGGGTCACAGGTAATAAAAAATGAAATCCCTCGGAAAAGAAAACAAATGCACACACCAGCATGTTGACTGGGCAGGAAACCTTTAGGATATTAAAGGCAATTTTAATTATATTCCAAATCAAGAGTTTTGTCTGTCGGTCGTTTTCATTGTTAAATTCATGAAAATTTACAAAAAAATCCATTGCCACTTCTAGTGTTTCTGAATCTGCAAGTTAATTTCACACATTGCAAATCTGTGCCGTTTTAAACAAAATGTATACTGTAGGTACCAGGCCATAGCCATGAACAGTATACCTTTGAACATTTTAACGCAAGTACTTTAAGCCTACCTGGTACCCCACGCGGACCTTCTGTCATCCTCAGGGTTATTTTGGGGGACATTGCTGGGCTGTCATGCTGCAGGCTTCATGTATCACAGTGAGACTATTCTTATTTTCAGAAGATAAGAATAGATTAAACAACTGCGGCCCATAAGGTGTATACATGTTTAAACTCGAATTACCATTTGCCGTGATCCCCTCATCACAAACGCATCACTGCAATGGTTGAGGGCTTGTTAATTGGGGTTCATGCACATAAAGAAATGTGATTAGGTACCCCGGAAACTATCCGATATCCCCTAACTTTGGCCTGGAGACAGGTCCTTGGTACCCTCCCTTCAAGCAAGATCCATAAGAGTGCATTTACAATAAGTACACACTGCAGATGACCATGTTGAGGGAGAGCTGTAGCTCTACTATGCCAAAGCTCAAGCTGGAATCCATAGCTGCAGTTACACTATCACAGATGTACCGAGCTTCCTCCACCATGGGGTCTATTCCAGTTACTTGCAGCACTAGAAGAACGCTGACAAACATGAACAATCTCTGTATATGATTAGGGGGCTGTATGGGTAAGCAGGAGCATGTCCAATCGCTATAAAGAACATCAAAATATGCTTCATGGGAAATATCTTTCGGGCCTCTTGTGCTTCAAGGCAACCCAAACTGGAAACAGATGGCTGGCTCTCCAGTTCTAGCAAATAGAGCACAGAAACAACCAAAGCCTCCACAATGGCACCAGAATATTGTGATTCAGAATGGTGAAGGGCTACAACAGCTAGAGGAAGATCTGGCTGGGATGGTGCCAACCTCCACCTTCATGCCTATAGACAAATCCAAGATGGAAGGGCTTTTGCTTTATGTCAGGATTAAACACATTTGTGTTTATCATCAGAGAGACTAATGTAAGGGTGCGGGTGTCCAAGTAATGGTAACATTGATTTCCACAGATCTGGAAACTTTAAATGACTGAGCCAGACTCCCTGGCATGCTGCAACATTGTGATTGTGTGATAGGTAATGCTAGGCTCAATGAACTAGACAAGGTCTATAATACTCACAGAACCCAGAAAAGTCAAAAAGGATTTCAGCAACCATCGTCTAATTGGTGGGCAGTGGCTACAAATTAATTTCATGTGGCACTGTGAATAAAAGCAGCACCACCAACATACATAGTACTGGTGCTTCATAATGATTGTTTGTTCTTTACACAACATCAGCACGGTCACAGGCAAGGTTAGAAAGCCTGTATGAAAAGCTTGCCCACTTAAAGCGGACCTACCACCTGGGAGGTCACTCAGCATTATCAGCTGCAGCTAAGCCGATTTTTCTGGCATCCTTGATTGTAGAAAACAAATCTTCTTCTGACAGCTGGAGAGGAGCTTGTTAGGAATGGTCCCCTCCCACTGCCTTACGTCTCGCCTAGGCAGCCGAAGTGGTGTCTTGGAGATCTCTACCAGGCAGGAAATCGTCAGCAGCTAATGCCCCCTCTCCACAAACCCCCTCCCCTCCCCTATGAGTCTCTACAGCGCCATTAGAGAAGAGACAGGAGGTGGAGTGGAATGGAGAGGGGAGGAGAGAGGGGGGGTCAGTGTGGGCAGAAGTCTTCAGGATATGCCAGGAGCCAAGATGCTATCATGAGAAGTCCAAGCAGATGATGCGAGCATGGTGTTGTGTTTGTGTAGCAGTTTACAAGCATCTGAACTGCTGACAGGTGAGTATTGTGTCTGTTGAATGTATGTCTATTTTTGTATTTTGAGTGTAAAACCGCTTTAAGTAGAAAAGTCTGTGTACCTCGTGATGTCTCCACTCACTTCACAGTTTGACTTTTGTCACATCGAATGCCCATTCTGTTATTCTTAATACATTTTATATAGTATACAAAAATAAAAGACAGCGTAAGCGCCATAGATGCCCAGTAAAGAATTTCATAGCTGAAGGACAGTCCGGCCATGTGACCCATGGAGATCTAGTCACAAATAACGCATATATGAATATAAAGAACATATACATCTTCTAGGTCTGTGAATTACAGCATAAACTAGGAGTGTACACAGCATGCGCACCACAAAACAGATATTTCTCTGATAGAAGATACTTTTCATATATTTATTGCCAAAAAATTTCCAACAACCGGCAGTTTATTATTTTAAATCTGCTTTAAGTGAAAGGAACAGACCACCACAAACGTCTGGGACTATGAACCAATACCCATGCCGCCCTGTTTTCAATATGAGCAATCACAGCAGAGAACAGAGTACACCAGGGATGTGGGACAGGAATATGACACCGCCCCCACCTTTGCTGCGTCATCAATGCTGCCAGACTCGCACAGGATAGGCGAGTACCTCTGAGTGTAAAAACATGGTCTAAGCTGAGAAAACCAACTAAGCATTGAGAAAAAGTCCTCTTTCCATACTCTATTCTCACCTTTACACTTTGCTAGAAAAAAAAACGAGTTGATTGTTTCACGGCCATCTTCCTTTTCTGGGAGTGGAGTTTCTCTGCTGGCCCAGGAGCTCCCATAAGCTTCATACATTACCTTATCTGTGGCAGTGAAGAGAGAAGTAAAGATGAATTCTTGGTATGTGAGTATCATAACCAATATTAGTGGCATCAGCCATAGGGCTTCCATGTCTAAAACAGTGGTACCCAAACTCAGCAAGTTAGAATCACTGTCAGCCACTCTGCTGCCCTTTTGTCTATCCCGGCTGTCAGTTCTCTCCTCTCTCTCTGGATTGGTTGGCTGTGGTAAGAGAGCCCACTGTGTGCAATCAGAAGTCAAGTACAAGCAGGAAGACATGAGGGAACTAGCTTCAAAGAGTTACTACAATGCATGTAATGTGTGTATGTTTGTGCATGATGCATGTCTTTGCATGATTGGTGTGAATGACAAATGCCTCCACATGATTGGTGTGTGTGTGGAATATGAAGAAAAAGAGAATTGTATTTCAAATACAGTTTAAGGCCTTTTCACACTAGCCATGCTGTGGCACGTTTTTGGGCCAGTAACATACATGATAGCAGTAAGGCAACCATGTCTGTTGTTGCATTGCACTTTCTTCTCCCATAGAAGTACACGTTGCATGTGGAGCCATGCGTTGCAATACTGTATCGCACAGTAGCTGCGGTGTGCCTAGTGTGAAATGGCCCAATACAAACCTGTGTACCTTGAATGGGGAGAGGCTCAATGATATTCCGATCTAGAAAAGGGGTTCCTGCAGGGAAAGTTTGGGAACCTCTGGTCTAAACAAAGGAGGTTTTAGTAAGTAAATCGCATGTGACACACACATATACTGTAACAGGAAGGGGGTTTCCTTTTGATCCAATGACAAATTCTGGCATGAGTGGCTCTTTACAGCTCCGGTGTTGAATCTGGTTCCGATCTGTGCCACTAGTCGTGCAGCTCCTGAAGACATTGCAGATCTGTTTTCCACTAGTAAACCTTTTCATGGAAAGGAGTACAGTTACACGCTCAGTTTATTTTAAATCGCTGCATTTTGTCAGTGAATTAAGAAGCCCCTGAACAGCAGAGTTGGTAGATAGAGAAGGGTTGTACGAACAGTTGAACAAATTGATGCTCTAGCACATGTACTTTTTGCAATAATTAGGTTCCAAGTCAAAATGTTTTAGTTGACTTCTAGCTTATGGAGTTTTTGCATAAATTAAGATCAAATAGAATATATACCCTTCTCTACATATCCAGCAATTCTGATACTATGTTCAGGGACTTTGCAGTTAGCTGACCAATTCGTTTGTTGAACTTATGAATCTCAACACAAAACCACACACCGTTTGTTTCTGAGCCTTAGCTGCTGCATTTCCATCCCCATGGCTTATATCAGAATTGTTTGTAAAATATATTTATATATTGGAGCCAGCCTATATTCTAATATATACAGAAGTTTATTATGTATTTTTTTTCACCTTACTCTTCCAGTGCTCTGAATCCGTTTTCCTCGATTCTTTTCCATCCATACATACACATAAGTCTTAGATTCTCCTCTTGAATATTTTCTGTAGCACTGGGTTTACTAGATATTATGAGCAGGCAATTGGCCGACACCTAAGGACAGGTACACAGCACAAAGTTCCATTTTTGTTTATAAACACTTTACTGCTACACTTAGAGGTTCTTGTAGTTTACTTTGTGTATATTCCATTTCTCAGATATTCCCACTTGTAGACAAGAGAGCAGGAAGTGGAGATATCTCACAGGAAACCCTGAAATACAGTAAACAGTCCACATGCTGCAGGGCCCTTCAAAATAGAAACGCCCCATTTTAGAGGGAAAAGAAAGGACAATGAAAAAATCCCACATTTTGTAAATAAACTTTAGTTTCCCTTCCGATTCTTCCTATGAGATCATCGACATTCAGCACAAACATAATGTTGATTTGTTAAAATGAACACCATTTATTGTAATACTTGCAGAATTTGATGAATGCTGCATGCAATCAGTCAATTTAAACATTGCATACTCCCAGCAACAATGCACATGCTCGATGTATCTGTAAAGAACGTTGAATAAACCACTTCACAATACAGAACAGAAACAGATTCCAATGGACACAGGGATGTGAACACAGTGCACAATGGATTAGGGGAGGCAGGGTGTAAGTGGCAGACAGGTGTAGCATTTCAGGAAAAAAAAACAGCATTATTCTGTTTAATGCTTGAATTTTTAAAACTTTTATTCCCAGTTCAGGTTAGCAGCCTCAATGTTATATTTCACATATTAAAACATGAACCAGACCCCTCATATATTTATGGTCAGACAGTCGCAAATGCAGTTTCTCAAGCTGGCAGCTACGTGTATATGTGGATCATGAGCAAGCGGCATATCGGACAAGATTGTCCGCGACACATTAACAACTGTGCGGTGACAGTGCGGAGATTAAGTAGGGAGCTGCAGCTACAAAAAGCTATACATTTTAAACAAAGTGATTTTTTATTTTAACAAGCATAGACATTTGTTATATTTCACAACAAGATAAATAATCCAAATTTAAACTAAATCAGCAATTTCTACAGTATGCCAATAAAACAGGCCTTCAGACATACAGAATGAGAAAAACCTGACAAGTGTCTATTTACACAAATCCTAAAGTGAGTTTTACAGAACTGTAAGTGATCCTCGGTTGTTTACCAAGGTCAACATAGACATGTTTTTATAACACCTCTGTGGCTAATCCTAACCCTTCAGTGCTGGAAGGAAATGCTTCCCCTCTTCTCTGGGACTCCTATAGGTGGAACACCCCACTCCATCCTCTGGAAGAAACTTCACAAACAAAAAAGTATCTCTGTGTGCATGAACAGATCGGCTTTAACGAAATAAAAGTTTGGCCATGTCATCTGATGGAATTGATCAGAGTAGAAATGTTCACTGCCACAAAATACATCCAGAAAGCAAGGCACAACGTGCTGAAGCAGGAAGACCCTAAACTGGACGTAGGAACCAGATTGTACTACTGAAAGATGCTGTCCGACCCCTAAAAAAATTCATTAAATGTCCTTCGAGCATTTTTTTTAGGATAAACATTTACTGGTACTCTGACCAAAATTATCTGCCCTATATTTACCAACTAATTCTTTAAAAAAAAAAAAAAAACCCACAAAAAACAATAAAAAGTTAAAAAATATGATAGCTAGTTTCTTAAACATAAACCTCTATAATACACTAACTTACAAACACTGTCAGTGCAAACTACTTAAGAAGAACATATTGAGCAGGCCTCAATAACTTATAAGTGCTTAGCACAAAAGACCGACGGGTGCTATTATGGTACCATCTTTTTTTAGGTTTGCTTTCTTCATAAATGAGGTTATGCTTCCGAACGTCATGCTAATGAATCAGAACAAAAATTATATTGCATTTACTTATTATTACATTTTTTTTTTTTTTTTAATACCGACACCACTAGCTGTGTAGTAAGACTCACAGGGAGATTATCTGCAGATTCCATGGTGTTTTCCACAATATAGTCAATAGATCCACAAATGCATAACTTAAAGTCAAATGAAATGTTAAATGTAGCATTTAACTAACCAAAATATCTTCATAAGTGTAATATCTGAGGTACACTCCCAACTGGGTTATTTTTGTTTAAGTTGAATGGAACAAAAATAGATTTGGCAACCACTACTAGTGTCTAACTGGAGAATATAGTTATGGTGGTAAAAGTCAAAAGTTCAAAGCATACTGGGGGGTAAATATTTTGGAGGCAGGGACAATATACAGATTGCAACATTTAAGGCTACCTTCGAAATTAAACATTTAATTAAAACTTTTTTTGTATTAAATTATACAGTTTGCAAAGTCCAGCCACCCACCCTTCAATGCTGAAGGGATCTTCAGATGAATCTTTCCAGCACTGAAAGTAGAGCCTCTGCTCCAGCACAAGTCAAATGGAGTCTTTCATGTCATTCAGATTGTGAAGAAAAAGCAGTATCCTGATTTACTTTTCTATGTGTGTCTTCATTTACAGGTATTCTAACATTTGGTGAGGGAAGAAAATCAGATCTGCTTAATAAAATGAAAAAAAAAAAAGGGACATCTCACTCCAAAACCTTAGTTTAAGCACCACTCACAAAGTGGCCATAAAATGCATCTTTTCCCCCCACTGACCAGCCTAGAAATGCTAACCGCTTAGTTGACAGTTTATTAGCAATTGGTTTAAACAACACTTTCTCTGTTCCCTGGCACCAGAACAGCTCGGCGACAGATTGGGCATGTAGAGTTTTCAGAGAGCCAGCGATCGATACAATGGACATGGTACTCGTGAGAGCAGGGGAGCTTGCGCAGCTTGTTCCCTTCTGTGTACTCCGTTATGCACACACTACAAGTTTTCAGGGCATCGTTTTCACCATAATTTCGGGTGGACAGGTTATCAATTTGTTCTTTGGTGAGTCCTCTTGGCTGATCATCATCATCCTCGTTAAGGAGGAAAAACTGGGCCAATCTGAGAAATGGCAAAGAACCACTTTCCTCAAAGGTCACAGATCCTCGGTTATTCCGAACCTCCCTCCGGGTACCAGAGGTTGAAACATCATTACTTCCATTATCAGCTTCCATGGGAGGATTAGGAGGATTTGGGGGAGGGGGTTCTGCTGGCTCCGGTGCAGGAGGTCTAGGAGGAGAAGGTGGAGCTGCTGCAAGGTTTTGAGTTTCAACTACAGGTGGTGCTGGAGGAGGAGGAGGAGGAGGAGAAGCTGCAGCTGGGGCGCCAGGCTCAGCATCATTGTCACTATACATGAAGTAACTGAGTTCCCCAAATCCAGTCATTATCTGTCTCAGCATTGTTTGTATAGCAACAGAGGTGGTCTCACTAAGGCCAGTGTTAAGTATTCTACGGATTGGAATTCTGATAGTACTGACATATGTCCTGACTCCAGCACGTTCAGACCTCGAGAAAGTGCGTCGGAATCCTCCCCTCTCACTCTCATACGTAACTGTGTTATTAGGGGTTTGAGATCGAGAGCGTGTCCTATTGGCAATACTGTCTCTTTGACGATATTCTCCAGGGCGTACCCGTCTGACCTGAAGATCCAAAACTATAGTAGGTGGCCTCTGACCAGTTCCTGCAGCCTCTGCATTTTCTGGAGTCTCTGCTGGAGGAGGAGGCTGTGGGGAGGTTCTTGTCTCAGGGTTTGAAACCACAGTGCTTGGGGTTGGAGGATCAACAACTAGTGCTTGTTGTCTAGATGTTACATGCTGCCTAGTTCTAGAGCTGCCCTCTGTCTCAGTGGCAGAACTGCTGAGATACGCAGTCACAAGCTGTCTGGTTCTAGAGCTACCCTCTGGCTCAACAGGGGGAGCCTCAACAGTCTGTGATGAGTTATGCTGAGACCTTCGAGTAGGTGCTTCAAAGGCTGGATTTAAGGGTGATCTGCTTCTGTCATACCTTGACCTTATCCGTCGTTGCTCTGGGCTTCTACTTCTTGCCCTCCTTTGACCTCTCTGAGGAGTAGGTTCCACTACAGCAGTCTCTGCTGCTGCCACAACTTCAGGTTCAGCCTCCACCTCTGGTTCTGGTTCAGCATCACCTTGATTGGCAAGTTCCATATTTTCAACTCCAGCGCCTTCAGGCTGTTCGCCAGGTGGCAAATTTGGATTGCCGGTACTGCGGTTGACATTTATCTCCAAACTAAACCGGAAATCTCCACTGTTTGGATTTGTTCGGCTTACTGCCCTCCACGATTGGTTTCCACGCTGTCCGCTCCTCGTCGTGTTTCCAGTTTGGCGCACTGAATTAAGCCAGTCTATTATGGAATCTCCATTAGAAGAGTCTTCTGCATTTTCACCTGTGGGAAGGGGACACAGTGGAAAATCATTGCATTTGTTAGAAGGGCAAAGAAAAAACTACAATCATCTTATTTTGTACGGTCAATTAAAAGATACACAAAATACTAAACTACAATTTTTCTACATGCACTGGAAGGCCTAGGGCAAAGTATTTCCTACCTATGCCTTTCAAGAAAACTTCTATCCTTGTGTTATGTTTAAATGTGTGTGTGCACATGCTCAACATTGTGTCCTAGAGAGTAACACACAAATTAATATGGTCACTGCGAAGCCAACACATCAAAAACGTAATCCACTAGAAGATCCCTAGTTACATGGTTATTTGTAAGAGAGTTGTGTACTGAAGCACAGATCTCACATGTGATAGATGCAGGGATGCAAGCTGATCCGAGTGTACTGAAGATCCAACTAGTGACAAATAGGGAATGAGTTGTGCGTATTGCAGAATAGATCAATACGCAAATAGATTTATTCTATAGCTGCAATAAGCAACAATTCAACAAAGCATAGAATGGATAGTTCAAACGGTATTGATTAGCATACGTTATCATTTTCAAACACTCCAACTGCTCGAACAAATCCAGGCCGAGATGTTAGGGGGCTGCAGTCCCTGAAGGCCATGTATACAACAATTGCGATCATTTAAAATGCACTTTTTATGAAATGTTGAGCTCAATTTAAAGCTTTTGTTTAACATCAATTGTAAGCTCCAATACCTCGGTTTTCTTCCACATTTTGCTGCGGTGGTCCTTCTTTAATTTGCTGCAGTCTTCTTAGCAATTCCTCTTTAGTAATCTCACCTAAAGTTTGAAATAATAAAAAAAAAAAATTTGAAATGAGACACTATGGCACAACATGGAAGCAATCTATAAATGTCTCACAGGTCAACAATTAAAGCAGACCTATCACTGCCGTATCTCCCTTTTACCAAAATGCCAATAAAAAGGGCAGTGTGCACCCAATCAGCTGCGTCAAAAGTAACGTCCCCTTTTGCCCGACTGCCAGCTGAAGTAATGCTGGAGGGGTGGAACGTCACTGAATTAAGATCCAGATTGGTGGAAGGAGCGAGAAAGGAATAGTTAGGCAGAGGTACAAAAACAGGTGCTAAAGGGTGTTTTGCCCTAATACGCTAGTGCAGCAAGTTGGCGCAAATTGCAAAGCAACACAGCGTGAAAAGACCCTAATGGTCCTCTGGGCCTTAGAGTTAAATACGTGATACACAAATGGAATTCTTGATATGCTACTATCCTACAACAGAATTCTGAATGGTAGTCTTAATGTAGCCATAGATGCCTCGATTTGTCTGCGAACCATTCCCGATTCAATCACTCCCAGTGATCTAGGGATTGGCGATTGATCATTTTGCAATTGGTGACACACCACCTTGGGAATCTGATTCAGGGTGGATTTTTTTTTTTTTTACAGGAGCCATCCGCCAATTGATCTTGCTCAAAGAAACTGACGCCCACTCGATTTTTGTATCACTTTGCCATGAACGCGTAAAGCAATTGATTGTGCTTGAATCGATACAAAAATCAAGCCATGTATGCCTAAAGCCCCCCCATACACGTTCCGATTATTCTCCCGACCGATTTTTCGTCCGATCCTGTCACCCGATTTTCACCTAAAATGTTATGGTCGGTCTGCTGGCACGAAAAATCGGAATTCGAATTATCACCGATCCATCAGTCCGACCCTATTTATCAACAGCAGATCGACCAAAAATTTACGGACAGGTCCGAAGCGGTCCCGATCGATTTTTCGGCCGATTTTGTGAAATCGGGATCGGTCGGGTACATAATTCCGAATCCGATTAATCTCCCGATCGATTAATCTCCCGACCAAAATTCGTACGAAAAATCGGAACGTGTATGGGGGGCTTAAGCTTTACTGTCATGTTACAGGGTTCCTGCAACTGAGCATTGGCATACACTACTGTGATAACAATGTAAGCCGTTATAAAAACGTTTCACTGTTTTTGCTCATCTCCTCAAATACTCGGGGCTGGGCAATAATTAGCTTTAATGCCTTGAGCCCCTGGCCAAAATAAGCAATGCAAATTAAAGGCAAGTGTGACTGGTAATACAGATTTCCTATGAAAACCATATGTACCATTTGCGTTGAATGATTTAGCACAAAATGGGTGTTCCCCCTAGAAGAGTAACACCACAGGAGCATGATTCACCTCACCTAACAAGGGTGGGTATCCACTTATTTTGGAAAAAGCTAGATCCCACCCGGCCATAGAGGAGGAAGTGTACTGAGGCTGAGGAGGTTCTCTGTCCAGAACTGGCTGAATCACGTGTTGCTGTATTGGGCTCTGGTATGTCAAGAACCGAAGAAGCCAGTGGAGTGACTTCAAGTAAACATCAGCAAGTCCGGTTGCTTTGACTTAAAAATGCAGTTACAGTACACATAGTGTAGACTTTAGGCTAAACATTGGAATGTCACTTTCCCCAGTTGTATTGGCCATATCAGATTGCATTCATGAAAACTCTCACCACTGCATGCAGTGCCATTTTGTGTGTGATAGTGTAAAAAGCCATCAGCTACGGACATTTGTCTTCACCCCAACCCCAATCATCAGTGCCTATGTCATGAATGTGACAAAAAAAAAAAAGACATGACATAAATGCCCTTAAGCACTTGCAGCCTTCATGACACTTCCTCCTTCAAAAGCAGAATATTTGGGTGAGGCGGCTGGATGATTTTTTTTTAAGTAAAGCTTTCCATACCTGGAGATACTCAGGCATGTTGTGAAACACAACAGCACAAGTTGATTCTCCAAGTTGAGGTCTGCTTTAAAACCTTAACCTAACACTTTGCCCATTATAAAAGGTGCAGTACTGTGTTTTCCTGCCTCTCTCCTCCCCTCTACACATCGCCAGAGTCATCGATGACGCCGGCGATTTGTGCTGGGAAACGGAGGTGTAAGCCTTCTGCCTATGGAGGAGCTGGGCTCGTCTCACATGCTAGGGGCCATTGGCAATAGGAAAAACGCAGCTCATACATGTGCTCATACTGGGATATGGGACTTCTGTAGTTCCTCAATATACTGACAAAAGCCATTACAGTTTGCATTTGGAATGTGTACCTGGGGTTCCTAGTAAATTATTATCTCTCATGAGCCGGTAATCCTCTTCAGTCAAATTATTCACAAACTGATAGAAAGCTTCTTCTCTATCCAACCGGTCCATCTGACTCTGACGCTGAGAATCTGACTGTTCAGCACTTCCTTTCCCGGTAGAATCGGTACTCTCCATGTTGATTGATAGATGTAAAGGTAACTGTCTAACAAACAAATATGTTAATATATGGAAAATACCCACATGATCACTGAGAGAAGACAGGCATACAAATAATAAATGTAAGTAAAACAGATGCCATATGAACCCTGGGCATGTTAGAATAGATCCCAGTGGATCACCTTCTATGACTGTAATAGGTACCTGCAGGCACCCAAACACAGCTAGCACACTTCAGTACGGCCATTTCCTAGACCACGCCTGGCTCCCCTTCACTTGTTACACAAGCTTATGGCAGGCTTCAGCAAGCTACACGAACACTGCTGCAGGGCTGGCACACAGCCTTTCACTCCTCCTCCTCCAAAACTAAAATGTCCAACATGTGCAGCACTCATGTCCACATCACAATGTTAGATACTTTCTGGGTTTTCTATCAACTGTTACACTCTAATCTATTCAAACCTAAAAGCTGGACTCCAAACGCTCCTGTCCCTCTACAAGGGGCAATGGCTTGTTTATTTAGGGGACACAAAAGATTTACTTACCTGAACCCATTCTCCAGCACCGAGAGAAAGAGCTAACAGCTCTGCATTGTAGAGGGAGGGCTCCGAGGCTCACGGATCATTGTGTCAGGAGCACAGGATTAGGTTTGTAAATCTTTTTTGTCCCTAAATTTAAAATAGCAATAAGGAATTGCAGTGGGGACACAATGAAGGGGAATTAAACTGCAGCATGGAGTTGCTTTTAGGGGCTTATCCCCACTTTGGCAGCTGGCCGCAGGACGGTGCAGCAGGCGGTCGACTGTTCGCGTCTTGCCACTAGTGCACGAGTGGTTGTGTTTTTTCCCCCTCAACATGCAGAGTCAATGCAGCCGCCAAGATCGTGTCCATGGCAGGGCTGTGGAGTCGGAGTCGGAGACATTTTTGGGTCCCTGGAGTCGGAGTCGGCAAAAAATGGACCGACTCCGACTAAATTTAAATGGGAATTAAATTTTATTTTTTTTAAATTAAAAAAAAATTTCTTCAAATGTCGCAATTAACAAACAGTCATAATGAACATAATGACTTCTCTGCTATAAGAATAAATACATGCAGTGTATAACATTACAGCTCCGTGTGGGGGCCGACAGACCAGCTCAGATGAGCTCTAGAGTGCACAGTGATGAGGTCATCATGCTGCTCTCCAGAGCTGACAGCAAGACGCCGGTCTTCATTAAGACTAACAGCATCGGCCGGGGATTATCGGACATGTCCGTTCTCTGGCCGGCCGAGCTGTGGGGCGTCAGCGATCTGTCACCCCATGTGGGCTCCCCCGATCGGCATACACACACGCCCATTGGTCGGCAGCAAAATCGCCCGCCGCTCGGTGCGTGTATGGCGGCCTTAACTCTCGCTGATAATGAAGTAAATGTTTGTTGCCGGACTAGAGACGCTTGTATAATGCTTGCCATAGACAACGCGATAAGCTTGAATCTCGGTGCATATCGGGACTGGTCTGCCTGCACACCATCGGGGTGT
>CM070040.1:41579247-41616477 GCA_036250615.1 Ptychadena robeensis
GTACATTCCACTGCGGTGTCCCAAATGAGCCACAATTGAATGCAAGGCCTCAGACTCCACCAGTGGTATGCGCAAAAGCTGCGCGGGCTAAGAGCCTCGTCAAGCAGCTGCTCAGTCGCCGGGCAATGGTGCGTGACTCTGTGAAATGTTTCTGCATTCAAACAGAGCCTTCACTGACCCTGACCATGGCAGATGGTGGACTTGCTCCAAGCATAGGAGGCCGAACGTGGCTGCGTAGTTGAGACGGGTTGGGGCCTAAGTGAGGACAGCAGTTGGTTGCAGTGGTCTGAAGATGCCGGGACAGGAGGAGCGAGGGGGGCTTGCAGTGTGTGTCTGCTTGCTAGCCATGTGTTGATTCCCATAGGAGTTTGTGAGGCGCATCATCGCTGCCCTTCTCAAAGCAGTTTTGCCTCACCGAGGTGGGTTTTGGACCCTTCCCACAACTAGTATGCTTGTTGCCACAGGTTGCAAATGGCACGCTGCTATCAGCGGCAGACACACAAAAAATGCCACACTGCTGCAGCTTTTGCACTGCTGGATACTGGGGTGAAAACCGCCTGGTTGATTGGCATCCTGTCTGGCTGACCCCAGGTGCCGATACATGCTGCCGGACTGTGCCACTAGCTCTTGCGTGAGACTGCCCTGCTTACAACTCGTCTATCCTCCTCCTCTCTGTCTTCTCCATTACGACTTTCCCCTGTTTTCCTCTATTGTTTTTTTCGTGTTGCGGCAACGGACATCACGCGACACATCGTCATATCATCAACTGCTTACTTCTATACGACACCGCAGCAAAGGGTAAGCAGCGCGGGTTACAACATCATCGTCATCACACCCGCACTCCATGTGTGTAATGCTACTGTCAGATGCCATTTCCATGTCATCTACATGCGCTGCGCAATAATGTTGCGCCATCACTCCTCTCCTCTCAAAAGGATGTGGAAAACAACTCCTCTGAGGTCAAATGTGAGCGCGCGCTGTGGTGCCTATATTGTGGGATGGCGCGGGCATGGCGAGTGCGCAACATTGGATCGGACGTTTTGCCCTTTAGGCGGTAGCAGCCGAGCATGATGGAGGATTGCCGTGTGTCAGGTGCAGAGGGGTGGATTGGCGAGTTGGGTGTCCTCTGTGTAAACCGGTATAAGTCCCCCAGCATTCTTGTGTTGACGGCAGTGCCTCTGAACACTGGCCATTTCTAGGGCCAAGGAAATATCACCACCCACGGACACCCACGACCCCCCTGCGGGATGTCGCCTCTCCGTCATTTTTATGTTTTTTGGCGTACAAGCCTGTGGAGCGATAACTCTGGGTGTGGGCACTGTGACAGTTGGCACAAGGCTGTAATGGATTGGAAAGCGTGCACTTTTTATAATACCCTTTTGATAGGGACAAAAATTGCTGGGATTACCCTTCCACCAGAACTGTGCTGGGCACTGGGCACACAGTTGGCACCAGGCTGGAATGGACGGAAAAGCGCCTGCCAATAGTTAGTATACCCCTACAATTGGGTGAAAAAAATCCCTTGGGGTAACAAAGGCCACCGATAAGTATGGGTGGGCACGGGCAGTGGTGGGCGCACCCACCAGTTGGCAACAAAACATGCAAAGTGGCCACCAGATAGTATGTGTGACACATGCAAGTGCCACCAGATAAGTATGGGTGGGCACTGGGCAGGTGGGGCACACACAGTGGGCACAAGGCTGTAAGGACGGAAGCCGGCTGTTGCAATATATATTTGTACTAAAATAGGGTGAAATAAATCCCCAGGGCTAGTAACAAAGTGCACCAGATATGAGCACTGGCAGTAGGCACTGGGCAATATGTGGCTTTACAGGATCACTGATGTCCTGGCAGACAGTCTGGCATGCAGCCAGCAGGCAACAGGGTAGCAAAAAATGGTTTTCCGTGAGGTGGGGGGGCTGAGTGGCTGGATTAGTCTGGTGACTGTGCACAGGGTCAAAGTTTCACCAATGTAAAAAGATAGGGGGCGGGTCGAACTCGCCATATGATCGCGAACACGTGGCAAACGCAAACAGTTCGGGCCATCACTATAGAGTATTTGTCTACTAGGTTGGCACAGGTCTCCTGAGGGATTTTTGCAATGTCTTCCATTGCAAATTGTTCTAGCTGGGCCAAATTGCATTATTTTAAAGCATGGACATATATATGGACAAGTACTCACCGCAGATTCTAAATAGGATTGAGGTCTGGGCTCTGTGTGGACCATTCCAGGATCTTGGTTTTGGTACACTTGAGGAACTGTTGGATTAATTTCGATGTATGCTTTGGGTGGTTGTCTTGTTAAAAAGACCCAGCAATAACCTAAGCCTAGACTACGAGCAGATTTCTGCATATTCTCATTCAAAATGTTAACATTAGCGCAAGACAGCCCCTTGAGGGAAATCAGAGATAACAGCAAGGACCTCCAGACATCTGCCAAGATGATTGCTGCTAAATTGGCCTCTTCTGGAGTTGATGTTTCAAGGAACACAGAGTTGAGGGCTCTTTATCGTGGTGGGCTCTAAGGCCATGGTCTCAGCAGAACCCCTTTACTCAAAGAGTGGCACATCACAGCCTGACTGAGGTTTGCCCCTGAACATTTGGTAAATATGAGTTTTGCAAGTCTGTTCTTTGGTCTAATGAGACTTGTAAACATGGTGGTGGGAGCATTATGCTGTGGGGCTGTTTTCCAGTCTCAGGCACAGGGAGTCTTGTTTGGGTGCATAGTATCATGAAAAAAAAAGGTATTGACATTTTAAGGGAGAAGGTGTCTTCACTTGGTCATCCAACAGATGACCCAAAGCATACATTGAAATTAGTCCAACAGTTCCTCAAGGATACCAAAACCAAGATCCTGGAGTCCAATCTTATTGAGAAACTTGGTGGGAGGTCGAAGTAAATGTCTTTGCTTGAAACCATGTAATTTGGACCCAGCTAGAACAATGTGCCAACCCATTAAAGAACTAAGAGATTGTTGTCATTTGTGGCTCAGAAAGGGTACACCATTTACTTTTAATGCCCAGGTGGCTAATAATTTTGGATGTCTAATTTTTGCCCTTTCTTGTTTTAACTCAGTGTATCAAAAAATTATCCTAATTAAACTTAGTGGACATTTTTAATTGTGTTTTTGTTTCCAAAATAACAAACACTTAATGGTTATTTTCATGGAGAAATCAAGACTGTGCTTTTGGCTTCAACTGTATACTCTCCTCTGTTCTAAGGTAAAACATTACCGTATTTTTTACGACCCACATTACCGTTTTTTTTACGACCCACCTTTTCACCCCCATGGGGGAAATGGGGGGAGGGGATGCCTATGTCTTATGGTCCACTAGCGGACAAATGATCTCCCATCTGAACTGTATTGGCTATATTTGCAGAGCCCCGCAAATATAGCCAATGCAGAGTGTGTGTGGGGGGAAAGCTGTACATGCTGGCAGTTTCCTCACACACACAGCCGCAGAGGGAAGATATGAATGCAGATTCCCCCGCTAGCCCCCCCCCCCCCTAAGATGCTGTTAAGTGTGCTCTCTAGTGACACATTTTTTTGTGGCTGATATTGGGTACTGCATGTGATTTTTTCCCTAATTCATTTCAACACATGAAATATTTTTGGGGGGTTTTCCTGCTCTAAAAACTGGGTGTGTCTTCTTATAGTCTGAAAAATTCTGTATTTAAAACCATCTAGCGGGTCTTAATAAAATGTAAATACAACCTTAGATAAACACAACAATGTATTATACCATGTTATACATTATAACACGTAATTTATTTTAATAAAAATTATCACTTAAAATGTAGAAGCAGTATGTGAAAATGTAAGTACCCTTCGCACAGCCATAGGCATTGTATGATACGTAGCAGCAAGATGCTGTTATCAAATGAACTAGATTCATTACTCATCAGCAAGAGTGAACACCTCTAGAACATTTCAAGTTTCCTGGTCTGGAGGAAAGACATCAGCAGTGATCTCGGAAGAAGCAATTGTTGCTGTCAATTAATCTTGGAAGGTCCATTCCAAACAAATTATATTCCATAATTTATTAGTGAGAACAATTATTGACAAGTGACAGCTGGAAATCTTCTGACTAGTAGACATCCCAACACATTTACCCCAAAGATCAGGCTCAGTTCATATGTGAAATGTTAAAGGTCATGATGGTACAGTTAAAAAAAGACTAGCTGGTTTTAAAGAGATGCCAAAGGTAAGCCTTGATAGCAGTATGGCTTGGTTTTAACAAATCACAAGATCCCTGGAAAAGCATTATGCCAGATGTTAAGTAGTGAAGAGGAGTTGAGTTGGGCTTGTTCCATAGAATCTGGGCACCTTGCAGTCATTGTCTATGAACTCCTCTGTATTCTAGAGTAAAACACCATCTTACATTCTCAGGTCAGCTGTACCTCAATGAAACATCAAAGATCTTCTAAATGAAAGTGTTTCAGAGGATTTCCTATTTTTCCATGAACGACATCTACAAAAGAAATTACCATTGATTACATCAGTTAAAACTAAATTTAAATCGTAGATAACGCGTTGGGGGTTTTGTGGTGTTTTTTGTGCTGATTTCAAATCTGTCTTTAGTTTGTCTTTTTATGAAGAGCCACATTTGAAAGTTGGCAACTTTGTGCAATAAGTCTTACTGTATTATAATAGTATAAGGCTAAAGGTAGCCATTTTCCACTAGATTTTTGACCGATCGATCACTGCGCATGTTCACGAGATTGATCGGTGATCGATCGGCGATCAATCGGTTTCTGCCCACCCTGAACGATCGACCAAACAAAATCGGAATTGACTAAAAATTGGATCAGACAATGAACCATTGAACGATTGGTCGATCGTTTGGCAATCGGAGTACATTGATGGACCCATAGCCCTATGTAGCAGCCTTTCTGATCGATGGATTCGTTGGAATCGGCCATTTTGGAGATCGGCTCATGTCCAAATCGACCCCAAATCGGATTCACAAGGTGGTGTTCCATCGATTCTCGATCCGATCAATCGACGATTCCTGATCGCCTAGAAAGATTGGATCGCCAATCGATTGGTAATTGATTACTGACAAATCGACCTGTGTATGGCTCATAATTATGTTTAATTAATTGTCAAGTGCATAGAAAGTGCAAAATCATCCAGATATGTTCTGTCACATGTACGGTCCGTTCTCCATTCTCACCTAGATCACAATTTCGTAAAATAACTGAAACCCTTAAGAAAATCTACAAATTGTATTTTAACTGTGCACTGGGAGATCAGGACAATTCTTGGGCTACACACATTTCCTGTTGCTACAATGAATTACCTGATTGGCTAAGCAGTCAGGGATGAAGTTTGCCATACCAATGGCGTGGAGAGAACCGCAAAACCTTTGTTTTTTTTCTGCTATGTGAACATTGTTGGGTTCTTGGCTAATAATAAGCACAAATGCTACACTCATGCATTAATTCTGCGATTTCATCCCAGAACCTCTCCAACATGTACATAAAAGTCCCAAATCACATGATAAAAACTATACTATGGTTGCTGAATAACCTAGGTATGGTCAGTGACAAACAAGGTGAGAGTTTTCATCATTGAAGTAATGGAATGAAAATGTGATGTCTGACTACTTACTTTCTGGGGAGGTCTTATTTTTGGGGAAGCAGAGTGTACATATATCGAAGGGGATCTCAAGGGTGGATCCTGAATGGGCATTATATATCTCCACATACTGTTTCAAGAAAAAGTATGTGAACCCTTTGGGGTTATGTGGAGTTTTGCATGAATTGGTCATTAAATGTGCTCTGATCTTCATCTAAGTCACACCAATAGAAAAACAGTCTTCTTAAAATGATACTACACAAACATTATATGTTTTCATGTTTTTATTGGACATAATATGTAAACATTCACAGTGAAGGGTGGAAAATCCAGGAGTGAGTCAACCTTAAGTCCAGTCAGTGTGATGATATTGGATGTGTTGCTGAAAGCTGTCCTGCCGTTTAAAAACACACACCAGTTTTGGTTTTACTGGTTTCAAAAAGCACTATCTGATGTTAACCATGCCTTACAAAATAGCTCTCAAAAGACCTACGATCAAGAATTGTTGACTTGCATGAGGCTAGAAAAGGTTACAGAAGTATCTCCAAAAGCCTTGATGTTCATGTGTCCACGGAAACTGTCTACAAATGGAGAAGGTTTAGCACTGTTGCTACTCCCCCTAGACGTGGCCGTCCTGTAAAGATGACTGCAAGAGCACAGCTCAGAATGCTTAATGATGTAAAGAAGAATCCTAGAGTGTCAGCTAACGACTTGCAGAAATCTCTGGCACATGCTAACATTTTTGTTGACACATCTACAATAAGGAAAACATTAAACAAAAATGGAGTACATGGGAGGACACCACAGAGGAAGCCATTGCTGTCCAAAAAAATATTGCAGCACGTTTGAAGTTTGCAAAAGAGCACCTGAATGTTCCACAGCACTACTGGCAAAATATTCTGTGGACAGATGAAACCAAAAATTGGAAAATCACATAAAACATGTGTGGAGATCACATAGTCTAGATTTTTGTGCAGGTCTGATCTGCAACTATGGGAAATGCTATGTTGAGGATATTGCTGCCAGAAGAGGGTCAACCAGTTATTAAGTCCAAAGGTTCACATACTTTTTACAGCATACACTGTGAATGTTTACATGTTTGTTCGATAAATAAATTGTTCAGCAGACTGTGTTTTCTATTAGTGTGACTTGGATGAAGATCAGAGCACTCCACCTAATCCCAAAGGGTTCACATACTTTTCTTGCAACTGTATTATGGGTAGTGGTCCCAAGTGTATTCTGGATATGCAGCACAGGGATACATGGGGTCAACTTTAGTTGCTATTTTGATTAGTTCTTACAGGGTCCTTTTTTCTTTATTGTGAATGCTGCACTGGAGATCCCTATCGCTTGAACCTTACTCCCTCTATATATGTTATATAGTAGTTATCTTAAAAATATTAAATCAGCAATTTAAATGGAAACTGATGTAACATCACCTTCACTTAGAAGCCAGACACAGTGATTCAGATTATACGCCTAGGTCCATCATCACTGGAGTCATTCCTCACTGGCTGAGAATCACGTAAAGTTTTCTACAGGTAAGGTAACTGCAAAAAACACAAACTTAATGTACCTACCTTATTAAATATGTTGATTTCAGCCAGGGAAAAACCAGGAATACAGTTTCTTAACCTTTGGAAGTTTGTTGAGGAAAATGCAACTCATGATTTGAGGAATTTTTTTAAACGAAAGCCCCTGCTGAAATATATTGAATAGACAGTAATGATTGTATGTGTGTAAATGCACAATTCTCCTCCATGGTGCGTGCCAGCACAGTCTTTTAACACACAAGGAACTCATCCCATTTCCTGCATGAAGCTCCTGATCCTTCATGTTCATAGAGAATCCCAAGCATTTACTTGCCCCTCGCCAGTGTAAATATTCATGTGTTATATGGACATTTTCCAGCCACACTAGTTAAGATAGTTGGTCATTAACCTCTCTGGCGGTTTCCTCTGAGGCCAGCTTGGGGTACGTCTGTTTACAAAAAACACTTGGGCATACTTACCAACCCTTGGTGAGTCCGCCGCGACTCTGAATCTTGGCAGACTTGCATATCCCTTCCGGTACCACCTCTGCAGTGTCACCATTGATGCAGAAGATGCGGGGGGAAGGGGAATTTAGCGTCATCATTGACCTCAATGTTAAGGAGGCAGCACTACTATCCCGACACATCATCGGCATCGTAGAGGGGAGGAGGGGGGGGGGCGTACCACCAGGGAGGTTAAATTCATAAAACTACTTGAATGTCAATTTTTTTTGTCAGGTGTTAAACTTATGTATAAAGAATTCTTCTTAATTTAAAACCAGATGAAAAGTGTGAAAAAAAATCAGTAATCTCAAATAAATCATTCATGAGCAGAAAGGCAGCCTATGGTCCAGAATCTTCCAATGAAATATATAGTGTATTTAATATATAATTGAATATATTTCTTTACATTTCATTCCAGAATGTATAATGTCCTATGTTAATGTCCGTGGGGATTATTTATAAATGATTTAGCTGTCAATGTGTGAATCCCGGGTGAAATCATTTAAATGTGTTCTGGGAAGCTTTTAGGACTTCAAAACAGAAGATGGAAAATAATTAAAAACAAAAAGTGTATCAAATTAAGAACTTTTTTTTATTTATTCCATAAACAATATACCAAAACTCAGTATGTTAACAATGTGACATTTTCACCGTACAGGATCAATCACAAATATTGAAAAAACTTTGCAACAAGAACAACAAAACTTCAAATCTTACAAGAATAATTTACAAGGGAATCTATAAAACAGCAAAGAGCTCACAAAATTCTCAATGAATCTTTACACAAAAGCACTACACTCTTTCACAATATTTGTTTTATTACAAAATTTCCAACAAAATGTACTTTTTTTTTCTTTGTATTTTGGTTTTTAAAACCAGGAACCTTTAAATATACATCCTTTTTTAGTAACACCCCTGGGTGCCCCGAAAAGGAATACCCACACATACAGACACTTCACAGCACTTCTCTAAGAAAAATATACACTTACAAAATATATTACAAATTGGCACACTTAAAAATATACAAGTTTTTTTTACGTTTTTTTTTTATGTAGGCGTTTTTTTTTTCGAGTGAACCCTTAAAGAATTTTTCTTCAATTGATTCTACAGATATTTATAAAGCTTATTCTAAAAGAAAGGCAAACCAAAAACATTGCAGTAGTTCATTTTTCAACTTAAACATTTGTTGATTACATTCATATAATGGGCCTGCTATAGCTTAGGTAATACTGAAAGAGGGTACTGCAAACCAAAATCATCCCTAGCACCCCAAAACCCTTTCTTTTTTTGCTGGGAGGTTGAATGAAACAGTATGAAACAGACCTCCATGACTGCTCAGGTTAAGCAATAACAACAACAGAAATACGCATGGCATAGCAAAGAAATAGCAATCAAGAAGAAATACATTCAAAATTCTGTAGGCAAAAAGTAGCAGAGTACATAAAACCAGTTGTGTGTATATGATACTGATTTATACTATAAACCAAACCTATTTGTTTCCATTTAGTTAACTCATTCGGAGAGATAAAGTCAAAGGCATGTGGGGACACTCCTATCCATTGCAAGCTGGTCTGTTCTGGTTTCCCTAAAAAACGGTGACGTCATCATCACTAAAGCCCCCCATACACACTTAGATTTTATGGCCGACCGATTGTTGGTCGGCCAAAAAATCTGGTGCCGATCTTAAGATTAACCTCCCTAGTGCACCGTCTGTACCGCGCTGTTTTTAACAGTGTGGTATAGGCAATCATTTTCTCCATCCGCCCCCCCCCCTCTCCACACAGCTGGTGTCATTCATGACGCCAGCTGTGAGGGCTGGAAAGCAAAGGCCCCTCCAGTAACATGGAGGTCTATGGCACTGCTCACCCTCACCCCCTTCCACCGATCAATGAAGCCGCAGAACCCCGAAAATGATGCGGCTGGAAGCAGCATCGTCGTAGCTTTCCGGGGATATGCGGCTTTCATGGGAGCCCAGCTCCAGAGATGGGCTCGGCATGAACGCTAAGAAGGTTAAAGAGCTTAAATCGGCATCCAAATCAATTAAAGTCATTATGGACATGTATGTAAATCTTAGATGGGTCTGATACTTTAGACAAGGACACAGTCTAAGCTAAGTCTAAACTATGGGTATATGCCTCCTCAGCTGCAAGGGATTTCACATCCATCGGGCTGAGGAATCAGCTGTCTGCACAGGGTCCTGTCTCCTTCTCTCACTGTGAGGGAGGGAGGAAGGGGGTGCCGCTTCTCTCCCTCCGTGCTGACACACAGCATAGCCGGCCAAATTATCGGGTCAAAATCTATACGTGTATGGGGGGCTTTAAGCTAGCCATACATGTATAGATTCCCCTTCATTCATTGATTGATCTATGGTAACGTGGTTACGTCACCACGCCAATCGATCGTTCACTGATCGTTCAGGGAATTGATGCTCTCCACCTTGGGGAATTGATCCCTGCACGATACTTTGATCAAGGGTCCCCATCCAAAGTAATGGGGATGAAACAGAAAACCACCAGCTTGGTGGATCCCTGTTCTATACGTCTTTTTGTTCGATTTCGACCTTTTTTGGTCAATCATTCAAGGTGGACACATTCGATTCCTGATCGATAGTCAAATGATCGCGCACACCGATCAATCGTTCGACAATCGACCGCAGAATCGATATGTGTATGGCTAGCTTTAGGCAAGTAGAAGATGAGGTAAATGTAACCTTTTTATTGTTACACCTGCTAATTGTAGTTATTTGTGAAAAGATTGGAGTCTGAACAGTCAATGCAGACATTAAGATTCACTTAAAAAACTGAATTTTGGCAAATACTATAAAACAAGATGTAACTGCAGATCCTATATGTTCACAACATTTTTGCAGACCTAGTTCAGTGCTTTGATGCCACTGAAACCTAAAGAGAGGTGGAACACTGTGTTAGAACAGCCCATGAGCCCCAGGATCTGACATGGTTCCAATGATTAAAGTTTATCTATCCCTGTGTTGGCTGGTCAGTAAGATTTCACATCTAAACGGTTTGTGCTGCTTGGTACTGCACCATCAGCTGTCCTGCAGTGCAATTCCACATATATGTTTTAAACAGAAATTCAAACTTGACTTCATTAGTAAGCTATTATTGACTTGTGTGACTTCCACAAAGAACATCTAAATGGTAACAAGTGGTAATATCAGCTTAAGCTTTATCATTCTACCCTGCATTGTCTTAGATAGCCACATAAATGGACTAGGAGCATCATACTATGGACATGAGTCTGGGTCAAGGTGTTTCTTTTGGAAGGTGGCACATTGAGGGTAAGGCTCCACTGAGGCATTCTGGGAGCGAATGCAACACGGTATTTCAGCCACGGCCCAACCGTTTCCATTACCCACAGTGAGCCGGACTCCACTGCCGAGGATTGCCCACAGTTCAGTGCAAAAAAATACGTGGTTCGCCACAGGTTTTAACCCATTGACAATCAATAGACTGTCAATGGACTAAAAACAAATGCTGGGAAACCGTATAGAAAAACACATGCTTTCTGCATGCGTTTTTCTATCCTCCCATAGTGGAGCCTTAGCCTTAGTCAAACCGAGGAACCATACATCATACAACACTGCGCATAAACTATTACAAATTTAAAATGTTAAAATCCAATGAAATATACTATTACGAAATGTATTCTTCATCTCCAAAAATATTTTAATTTAGGTGATGAACAGTTGTTTTTAAATACTTTTACCCTCTAAAGCACTTGCGTGGTATAATGTAGAACATCTTCAATAGGTTATGTCCTAAAATATAAAGGCGTACCATTATTT
The DNA here is from genome assembly GCA_036250615.1 of Ptychadena robeensis. Lineage (NCBI taxonomy): Eukaryota > Metazoa > Chordata > Amphibia > Anura > Ptychadenidae > Ptychadena > Ptychadena robeensis. The sequence continues at coordinate 41,590,669 of CM070040.1, forward strand.
CTATAGCAATTTCGTTATCAAATTGTTGGAGCCAATGAGACCACAAAACTAGCCCTGTGCCTCATCAAATATGCAGATTCACCAAACCTGAGCGTGCTACCGGTGATTTTATAATAGCCTCAGTGATGTCTCACAATAAACTTCAAAGAGCACAAGATTAAAAATTAAGGTCTCATATTTGGAAAAAGTAATAAAATCCATAGAAAGAAAATCTAGACAGACTAATTGCTACCTGACCAATGACAGATGATGTATTCAGGTATATGTGAGCTAATACACAGGACTGCTCCTTCAGAGTATGCTATTGTATGCTCAGGAAGGACCTTCACACTAGAGGTATAGCACAAACATCTTCCCAGCCACCATCTATGGCATTGGTATGACCAACCCCAGGGTCTAGGCTTGAAGAAACATGTACATTGCATTAATGAATGGTTTCTCAGTGGACTTATTTTCAGTGATGCTGATACAAGCTACCATAAAATCAACAATCCTAAAAATAAACTTTACTGTTCAATGTGCCATGTTGTGTTAAAGGCATTCGAACTATGTTTTTTGGTTGTCATACCTACTACATAACATTAAAAATGTGATTATCCTAGCTATACCACCTAACTATACCATTCTTATTAGCCATTAGCAAGAAAAGCAATGATAGGACCCTCATTGGACAGCAATTAGAAGACCTTTTGTTCTTTCTTTAGATTGTCTATAAAAAGATTTTTTTTAATCTGGTAGAATTTGTACAGTAATTGCATATGTAGTTAGTTTTTAGATGTGCATGACATCTTTACATATGTAAAGTCTAATGTGATCCAAACTTGCTTCCACCACCATCAGCTATAGCCAATCATTGTTTTACTGGCTGCTTATCTCATGTCTCATATCTGTCTAGCATATGCTGCTCTACTTGTTAGGAAAATAAAACTCATAACATAGTATTCCAGGCCTCCTATGGTAAATATTAATAGATGTAGGTTGACCTTGTGGTATATTCTTCACATATGGTGGGGATTGGTAACTCTTAGATTCAGCAATACTGCCACATAGAGCTTCACAAATACTTACAGGCATATTCTATTGACATCTGATTGTTAACACTGGAAGTAACTTTCTGGACAGTATAATGATGCCCGCTGCTTTGGGTCAGCATGTGGCACATGTATAAAAATAACTGGTAAAAGCAGATATAAATGACTCACATTTCTGTTACATAAGGTTTCTCCTAAAGTAAAATCAGAGCTGGCTAATAGACTGTTTGGCAGTAAGCTCTGACAGTAAGGTGCTTGTCATAATGCAGCATTGTACTTGCAAAACAATTTTAGAAGCAAAAAGAAAAAGCGGGTACATATTTGAATACATACAGTAAGTGATATAAAAGTATCTATACCTTTATGACCTGAACATAGGCTAAAATTTTTAATGAAAATAGACTGAACTTGGCACATCCCATTGACAAACCATAATACTAAGAATGTAATATTTCAATTCAACAAGAACAGGAACAAGGCAATGAATCCAGTTAGTGAGCAACCAGATGAACCCATGAAGGTATGAAGAGGAACAATATTACATGGACTCTGACACCTCATCTGTGCCTAATGTATGCATATAGCAAGCCTAAACATGCCCTCTGTGTAGAGGCAGTTTTTCTCAGTGAAATTGGGTGGGAATAGACCTACCCACACGCCCTGGCTAGCTTTTTAAAAAATGTCAATGATACCAGAAATAGTTAGGCTCCGAATGCAACAGAGTTGTACACCCAGTTTGAGTATTGTTGAATATAGGTTTTGCTATCTATAGCACAGCCCACAAATGTAAAGACATTACAGCATCTGATCAGAAATTATTGATAAAATGTATCAATTTGAAAAAAAAATACAATCTTACTATTTGTTATATCAATTAAATAGATACAATTAGCATGTGTGTTTTGACACACTATACCATGAGATATGTTATAAAATACAAATTTGTCTTATTTTATATTGACTGGCTACTGCTGCTGAGGGCCTATTTCTATAACTAATAAACTAACTATTTTGTCAGTAAAGTAGACTGCTTGCCCTTTGTGACAATTCAGATTGCACACTTATTTTTAGGACATGAAGAGCCCTAATTGATTGCTATAGTATCTCCACTTTAAAAAAAATTCTGCGCTTTATATAAGTAGGCCATTGGTGTATTACTAGGACTCAGCCAGGAGAGGGCAATGTATCAGCTTGTAGTGAAAGCCTGGAAACTATGCTATGGGGGTCATTTTGTTTGAATTAGGTTGTGTAACAGAAAAGGGAGTACCTGTGTATGATTTTCTATTATTATTGTTTCCCAGAAAACAAAACAGGACATTTATTAATTTGGGCTCCAACAATTTGGGCTTATTTTCAGGTGTACAGGCTCATGTTCGGGTGTTCAGGCTTATTTTCGGAGGATGTCTAATTTTTCCATGAATAAGAATCTACATTTAAGCTAAAAAAAATTTTTTTTGAATATCATCAAAATCTTGTATTGCTGTCAGGTGTTCCAGCCCGATTTGAGTCTTGTGGCTCCTCTTGAGAACAATACTTGTGGGGGTGTCTACTTTCTTCTTGACGGAGGGTCTATCTGTCCTGCTGAGATCTATTGCCAATTGATATAACAATAATTGATATTGTATACCTCGTTCCCCAACCTATTAGATTGTAAGCCCGCCCGGGCAGGGTCCTCTACTCCTCCTGTGTCATTACCTGTACCTGTGTGTTATACTGTGTTGTATCTCCACTCTAATGTATTGTACAGCGCTGCGTAATATGCTGGCGCTATATAAATAAATGTTAATAATAATAATAATGATATATAGTGGGGTACTAAATGGATTAAGAATAAATTCCCCTTGCTCATGAATGGGTATTCACACAATAAACTTTCACTGCATTAACTATGTTAGATTAAACTTTCCACACAAAGTGATACAAGGTGTGCATCTTCTACCTCATCAGTTAATGAACCCATTACTGTGCAGAACACAAAGATAACATAATTTAGATTTCATGTTCCTGCCTTGTGGTCTAAAATGGATTCTAATTATTTAAGGTGCTTGATGGAAGATATGGGCAGGTATGATATAGGTTTGAGTAACCCAAACACATGAAATTCTTGATTCTTGTAGGATCTTCCAAGTCTTACATTTACATGCATAACATTGTCTTGTGAACATGAATGGATTTTTTTTTCTGAACTACACAAAGAAGCAAAGTGAGGAATCAGCTCAAAAGCTTTTCTAACTTGAATCAGTTTTTGTAAATGTATTGATGCCCTGAGGTTATCTGTTGTGATTGTTTTACCTCCATACAGTATCCTATTGTTGTACATACCTATTGGTAGGCATCCTATGTGTATTGGTGCATTTAAGTATCACTGTAAACAAGATCACCAATCTATATTGCAGTTACTTGGTAAGCTCATTGTATGTAGAAGTTTTGATTTGAATTTGACAGTACAAATATTGCATGTAAACAGAATACAGTAGGTTTGCAGAGAAGAGAGTCACATAAACATTGCACAAAAGCCCTGATATGTATATAGAATATAGGATATGTGATGTTCCGTGCTGTTCCATAGTTAGCAATGAAAGACTGATACTGTACAGTACGACACTGGCAGTTGTCTTAGTCTGAGCTACAAAGAAGCCTCATGGGCACATTGAAGACAATAGAATACGTGTAGAAGTCAGATAAATCAGAGACATTTATGGAGTGTATGTCAAATCAAACATTTATAATAACCCGTTACAATTACATTATACTATTAGGTAAATGCCTTAAAATATACCTTTTTGAGGGTTCACCAGTCTGCTGTTTATTGCCAGGCCATGGACTATCTCAATGTAAACCTTATATATTGCCTCTTCCTGAAGCCGATATTAGCAAAATGTAATCAAATGCCCATTTTGAACAGTTGTGTCCTATGAACTGTCCTATCACTAAATAATGCTTTAACAATATACATAGTTGGCATGTCCTTTACCTGGCAGCCAGCAGACACGTAGATGGCTCTTTTGGAAGCTACTGACAAATATGTCTCCATTATTTTAGCAGCTTTAGCAACGTATAAGTTTGAAGTTCCTACCTATCACTTTTTTACATGCAGATTCAGACACGGTGCAATTATCATTTCCCACTCCCTAAGCCTAGTTACCCTTACCCCATATCACCCTACTCTTTACTGTTACTTAGAACATGGGTTTCTGTCACCAGGTTGTCTCCTGTCCATGGCACATTCACAAGCAGAAGAGCTGAGAGACAGCAATGGAGATAAACAAACCCATCAACAGAGGACTTTTGATCCTGATAGCTCTGTAGTGGGCAAGGGTAGGTTAGCTTCAGAAGGGTAAGGGCACTTTGTTATAAGTCTTTTTAAATCTACTTAGGCAGTTGTCATACTAAAGGCTGAGTAGAGCCCTGATGCAGTAAACAGGACAGATTTTAACATATGTGACCATATGAAGATATACATTTGGCCTGATTTTCTCTCAAATTCTGCAATACAAAATACCCAAATCGAGTGAAAGATTAATCAGTTAATGAAGAATTATGGTATATTTCTTATATGACTGCACTCTCCTGTACACAGAGCCGTGGCACCACTTTATCCAGCAAGGAACAAACATAAACATGAACAGAAGTTACTTCATTCTGGCCTAGCTAATCAAGATGGCCAATATACCAAACACAGAATAACACCAGCTAGATATGTCAGGGTTGAGATATAAAATCAACTTGCACATCAGCAAGTCTGTATTATATACTGCAGAAAAGACTAAATTGATTCTTGTTATCTGGGGACTGCGAGTAAACAATAAATAAATCTTACAAATTACTTGTAAGATTAATAAAGGGCATGCCTGTTATAAGGAAAATGGGCCAACCTCTCACCTGCTTAGATTTTCCTAAATTCTTTAGAGAATACTCTAGAGGGATACCATATGCACTACTTGCTAAGTGTAGGAGTTTGCAGATCTATAAATAATATATGTGCCCTTGTGTGTAGCTATGGAATGTATAAAAAAATTTGTTATTGAGTCTCAAAGCTGGTAACTTGGGACAGATTCTGCTGGCATAGCCAGGTTCTGCAGGTAGATTCAATACCATGACATATAATTGGCAGAGAATAAAATATGACATCTACAAATGTTATACACTTTTGCAACCTATTTGTGTTTTATCGCCCTCCAATAATGGAATTCAAGTTTGCATATAGAACAATCGAATTAAGAAAGGTAAGTTCACAGTTAAATTGTATATATAAAAGAAGTATACCATACAGTCCATTTCAGTGGTAAGACTGCCCATCCATAATATGATCTGTAATATACATCCTTCATATTTATTCTAATATCAGTCTTGTCAATTAGCAGGTAATAATGAAGTAAAGTAATTTGTTATCATGTACATTTCACATATGCAGAGTTTGATGGCTTTTACCAGATCAATAACAGAGACTTTTCGGACGATTTTAATTCGATATAGATAATCTACTGTGAAAGCAAACAGGTACTAATGAAATAATGTGTAAAGTAAGACTAAATTGTACAGAAAACACCATTAGTGGCCTCAACTTACATTAAACTACCTATGCTCTCCCACCACCCTGATCAGGAGGAAAGGAGACATGCCCAATGCACTTGCACATTGAAAAGTCTATAGTTATTTATATAGTGTGTACCAAGCACTATGTAAACAAAGTTTTTCAGAAGGTAAGCATTTACATGAAGTTTTTCAAGGAATGTAGATTAAGGTGGTAGGAGAGAACGCACTACGCTGCTATCTATACAGCCTTGGTCATACTTTATATGTATTAGGAGCCTTTTCACACTATACTCACTGCAAACAGCACAGTGTGCTATGCGTTACTACATGGTAGATACGTTTCTATATAAACCTGTTCTACCATTACAACTTGCATATACTGCATTATGGGTTAACTGCTGTACTCATTTTTTACACTCAATGCAAGCTTTTCCCATACATTTGTATAGGAAGAACCTAATCCATCCCCAAGTGTGAGGTTCCAGTACACAACGCAGTGCTTATAGTGTGAAAGGGCCCTAATGCAGATACTTATTACATATATCTTACTCCGCTCTATTGATATAATAAATGGGCCAAAAAAGGTTGTACTAATAAACAATCCTCTTTTTTTGTTTTGGGGAGAATAAACAGATCTTTTACTTATCTTATTTCCAGCTCTCACAGCCTCCAGCATCCTTCTGTTTCAGGTGCTCTGCTTACAAAGCGTGGATGGGGGGATAACAATTGCTAAGGACTTGCCCAGTAGAGTAGACTGAGCATGGTAAGGAGTTAAATAGGAAAAGACCCTGTTTTTTCTTCTCCAAGACAACAACAAGACCCTTGGAGTGTAGGGCTGGCCCCACTGCAAAAGTGGACTGTCCTTTTCCTGACCTTTAGCTCTGTCACTTACTAGGGTAGATCTGATAAACAAAAATGAGTATCCCTCTGCTGTGTATCACCTTTATGACATGAATTTGGCTCATAACCATCAAGTTTTCTATTTCTATTTTCCCAAAAGTGACATTGTGATGATGTTGCCCCGGGGCAGATGCTGTGCATGGCACCACCGGGAGCAGAACTTCCATGTTCTAATACTCGAAAGTGACATAGCCTAGGGTAACACCCACCCCTCCCTGCTTACTTCCCACCTTGCACATCTTACAATGCCCCTTCCCACCTAATTTGCCCCTCCGCACATCCTTCCGAGTATGGAGTCCCAACAAGCAGGAAAGTAATGCCCCCACCCTCCTAACCTCCCACCCCACACAGCCTCCCAACTAGAGGGTAACATTAGGTGAGCCTACACCATACCCCTTACCTCCTCCTCTTTTCCGACAGGAAAGAGCGGTAAAATACAGTAATTTCCCAGATGAAACAGGAAACTTGACAGCTATAATTTGGTCATGCTTTTTCTTCCTTTTCAGTCCAGGGGGCAAAAACCTGAAGACATGCCAGAGAAAGTCGGTATGTTTGTGTAAACAAAGAAGACAACTGTTTGATTTGCTGACAAATATCTAATTCACTATCTAGCATCAATAGGGTCACCTACATACATTTATGTTTGAAAAACTATTTCTGTGGGATTTTCTTTTTTTTTTTTACTTTAAAGTTCTGTAACAGTGGAAAATTCCTGTAATATATTCTTTTTTTTTTTTGCAGTAGTTAATATAAAATTTAATAAGGTCATATAAAACTGTTACAAAAGCCATTCTCTAATTTATTGTCAGTCAACATTACTATCTGCAACCTGCAATGATTTCCTTGAAAATGTAAATTTCCCTTCTTTGCAGCCATGAAAACAGTGCTCAGCTTGTAAATGGAATTCACCATCCCTGTGTGATCGGCTTACTGCTCTTCACAAACGTCTGCACATAGCCTAAGCAATGTCCTGCACTAAGAGCTTTATCTTTGGTAAGATACATGCAAAGGTGCTGCACATCTATGAGATACCAGCTCATTGTTTTCTGTTACCACATTGGGGTCGGGTATGTTATATATAGGTAGCAGACCCTCACGCTTAGAACTCTTTCAGAAGCTGCACTTGTATGGGTTTTGTCAATATCTGCAGAACAAAAGCAACAGACGATCTGCTATATAATTCATCGCAGTGTATATAGTTGACATGGAGAGATATTTTCTGTACAACTGGAACTTCCCTTTTAATACACAATGACATAAAGTTAAAATATCAATAGAATGTAAACATCAAAATGTAATTAAAATATATATGTTGTATGCGTATTGTTTACTGCAGCATGTTTCATCAAAAAAAGTATATATTTTTCTTAACTACTCTTCTCTTGGGCATTTAATAAATCGAAAACACTTATGCTGTCTATTGCACCGATCTGGATAGACATACCTGCTCAAATGCCCTGTGGATACAGCACAGGGTTATTTGAGAAGGCCTTCTATTTAGTGATTTAACTCCATTCACTTTTAGGAAGCATTTTGAGTTAAAATACTGGCTTTAGGAATGAAAAGTTTGTGCAGTAGTGGTGATTAGCTATGGCCCCTTACAGGGAGCCTTGCAGCATATTGCTCTGCACCATAGTGCTGAAGTGTTTGTAATAGAAAGAAAAAAGAAGGGAGAGTGAATCTCTGTCACCTTTGGTCTTCATTGGGTATATAGATGATATCATAATAGGCATTTTAAAACATTAAGTTATCAGAATAAGATGAGGTAAGAAAATATGGCACAAGTTTTGCTACGTGGAGAATGAATCAGTAAACCCAGCGAGTTAGGTGCTTTACAATTCGGGTGACATTAATATACGGATTTTGGAATGTTTGCAGTAGAGTAAAAGGCTCAGATCCAGACTGAGAATACCCACCTAATGAAATGCAGTAATATATATTTGATTCTATATATTATATATAATAAAAATATGTACAGTCACAGATCAGAGTTTGGCACAATTTCATTTCGTTTTGTGGGTTGTAATAGTGCATTAACTACTGTACAACAGTATGACTTTAAAACAGTCTTTCACAGAGAATACCAGATTAAGCTGCCCTTCAACAAATCATCACAATGTAAACCCTGGATTTCAGCACTTAACAGATCAACAAACCACAAGGCATATATTCAAAATAAACAAAACAAAAACATCAATGTATTTTAAAAAAAAAACAAAAAAAAGTCTTTTTTTCACAAAAATCCAAAAAGTTTTTTTTCCCACTTTGATTATATTCTTAAATTCCTGCAGAGAGAAAAATGCTTTGTATCAGCTCAATACAACAGGTGGGGCTAAGGTTTACGCATTTTGATTCTCTTGCAGATTTCTCAAATGTGCAGCAGGGGGAGCTGAAGAACACATTGTGGGACCAAGCGAATCGAAGCGTTTTATATCCTTTAGACTCCACATTGTGGCATTTCAATGCATATATTTCCTTTTGTGATTTTTTTAAAATTTTTTTTACAAGGTGTTTGATAAAGAAAATCTTTGTGTTAGAAACAAAGAAGCACAAAAAATGTATTTCTCAAATAAAGAAGCCAGATAGCAGAAAATAGAAGTTTTCTTAGTCGTTAGTCATTGCAAAACCCGGCCTAGTCAAGAACCAGTGATTTTAGGTAGCTTGTTAGCATTTGTCATGCGCAGCCTCTTTTAAGTTGCAAGGCAGTGACTATCATGCAGCTTTAGCCTTTGTTTTTTTAGGAATTGTTTAGGGCAAACGAAAGAAGAAAAAAAGAAGACCAGCAGGCTTTGCAAGTGTGAAGAAAAGAAAAAAAATGCATTTTAGACAACATTTGGTGCAACATTACCTCAGTTTTTCAAATGCAGCTGTGACCATTGGGTCCTTGTGTGCTTGGTCTATTCTTTTACCTTTACAGTTCTCATCACGCAGTGATTTAGATGTTGATTTATGACGATACAGCTTTTTGTGGGTTGGTACAGTATTGGTTAAAATACCAAGATTTCCAAAGTTCTTATCAAAAAAGGCTGCATGAAGGTTGCCTCCATAATTTAGTGAGCAACTTGGGTCGAAAACTCCAAACTTAGCATTGTTCTTACCTGAGCCCTTGTTGGTTGACTTTTTGGAGCCCCCCACTGAGCTGCCATTTACATTCTTCTTTAAATCTTGCGGTGTGCTAGCCAAAATTTTCAATGTTTTCAACTTTAAACTGTTTGATTCGGGAGAAAGCAATACATCTGGAATGTCACTATGACCCATAGGACTGTAAAATGGCTCAATTGAGGCCATCATGAACCTTTGGACATCAGCCATGCCCGATGCTATGTTTGAAAGAATGTTAGAAGGTTCCTCAAATTCTCTTTGATCATCATCAATTATATTGTTAGCATTTCCTCCTTTAACATCAGGCCATGAATTGTTACTTTTATCACGCGTCCACTCAGCTCCATGCTTCCCTGCCTTGGATGAGCCAGGCCCATAAATCTGCATACAGTCACTTACAGCCTGCTTATCAGGATTGGCATTATTTAGTAGATCTGATCCATTGCAAGAAGTTTGGGCCTTATCGTTTTTACCTTTTTTAGATGACTTGGAACCTGCTTGACGGGGAGTCTTTGTCTGTGATTTATCTGTTCCCTTGCTAGCCTTTGGAGATTTCTTCTTGCTACTTTTTGGAGGAGAGCTTTGGTTGGCACCTGTATTTTTGGTGGCAGAAAGTTTCTTTTTAGATTTTGAGGCTTTGCCAATAGTATGGATGGGCACTGAAGACTCATCAAACCCTGGCAGACATGTGTTTTTCTCTGGCACAGTAACTGAATCTTCATCATTAAACATATGAAACTGAAACTGGTGATTGTTTAGTGTAAAACCACTATTTATCTGTTCTTGTGACGGAAGAACAGTGCAGTTCCATTTGGTCTTTTCTGATCCATTAAGCACTGTCTGACTTCCATTCTGAAAAGGTTTTAGGTTTCCTACCGATTTTACTTCTGTACCTGTGATTTGAGGGGAGAGACTGGGTGTATCAGGTGGAGACATCTCTGAAAGGGATGAATGACGGAATTTGTCGGGGGTGAAGTTTGAAATATCAAGGAGATCAGTTGACTCCTTTAGTGGTGTAATTTCATCGATGCTTTGCTGAATTACAAGTTTGGGGCTGCAGTGGGCCAAGAAATCATCACTTATTTCATCCTCTCCATCCTTTTCACAGGACTTTAAACTTAAAGAGCTGTAATTGCTGGAACTAACCGACAGTGAGCCTACTGAGTCAAAACTGATAAGCCTTCCATTGTCTGTGTTAAGCGTGCCCCTCTGCATAACATAGTGCCCATCTCCGCTGTTGTAATGGCAAGTCTGATAGGAATCATCCTGCTGAATCTGGCCTTCTTGCAAATATGTTTTGTGGTACAACGTTTTAGTGCTGTTTGGATGAACTTGATTATATCCCAATGTTGTGATATCTGTGCCTGATACAGCTGCTGAACCAGCAAAGTCTCCGGATATGATGGACACTTCCCTTAGGTTTGATATAAATTCAGCCTGGTTGCTTGGAGGCTTGCCATGCCACAGGTCTGGGAAACTCTGCTCTATTTCTAAGTGATGGGGTGACTGCTGCAGTTCGGATTCTGAAGGGGGGGAGAGAACACAACTCTTTGCAAGTTGTAATGGGCTGAATTGTTTTTCTGTCTGCATAATGTTAACAGAGTGCTGTCCCAAGGGATGAGGGGCAAAGTATGTTATAGCGGTACCAGCAGATGAGTCTGATGCATCTAAGAGTGTCTGTAGATACCCTCCAGGGAGAACTGGTACATTGGTGCTGATGTTAGCAGATGGTAATGGCTTGTCAGGAGAGCAGGTGGTTTGCAGAAAAGGGGAATTTGTAGCTTCATTATCAGCATGGCACTGCGAAGGATGAGAAGAGTCTTGTGTACTATGAACAGTTTCCTCTTTCAGAAGAGGTGCTGGGTCCTGGTTGTCCATGGTAGGGAAGTTTTCCACTGGTTCTGTATTACTAATGCCATTTTCCTGCTCACGTTTCAGCTGTTTGCACTTTAACCTGGCTTCACTTTTAAACTTGATTCTTCTTATGACTTTCCTATCTGCACATTTCAACTCTCTTTCTAAAGATCTGCACCTTATTGGGGCCACCTCTGTAATGTCAGTCAAGTGTAATCCATTTACACAGCTTGGAGCCTCTAAGGTCAATGTATGCAAGTTATTAAGGCTGGCATCATCTTTGCTGCTGCATGCCTGTCTGTGATCATAAGAAGAAAGCATTTCCCTGCTCAGTGGTTGTTCAATAGTTTGTATCCGCTGTAATCTATGGCGGTTTGCTAGCTGGCCTTTTCTCTTCCTTGGTGGAACGCTGTTTTCTAAGCCATTAGGATTGCCCTGTGCATTCAAAGCTGATGTGTTTCTCCTCTTTTCTTCCCAATACTCTTTGAGTGGTGCGAGTTTTTGAAATTTTGATAGCTGGTCATCACTTAGATTAACTGTTGTCTCATCTGTATTTAGCTTACCAAGCTTGACTAGCATATGCTTCTCTCCTTTAAATCTATTAATGATTATGTATTTAATGATGACTGGTGGCTCCTTCCTGCAAACTTTCCTACGTTTTTTAGGGCACCAGTCATCATCATCTTCTTCTTTGGGTCCATCTGGTGCACCTTCTTTCTTTTCTACAACCTTTTCATTCTCCAGAGAATCCATATCATACAAGTAGTCATCACTATACCGGACTTTCCTTTTTACCCTTAGTCCATAATTTGGCTGGATTAGAGAGTGAGAATGCTCGCGTGATAGGTATCTGGTACAGTCCTTGATGTCTCCCAAAACATCATATGAAGATTCACTGCACGAGCTGTCATCACTGTACTCTCCAGAGTCCTCTGCTGAATTTACTGAATCCAAAAAGTGGCTTCTTTTTGAGCTAATATATTGTACCACATCCACATTGCCACATGTTTTGCTTAAGGTGGATTTTATACCCTCACTATCTCCTTCCTCCTCTTCCTCCTCATCTTCTTCCCATATTCCACCTTCTTCAAGTTTGAACTGAGAAGGGTCTGCTACCCTTTTCTTAGACACTTTGCCTTCCTTCTTGGTGCAATTAGTGAAGACACTTGGAAAGAAATTAAACTGGGCATCTTCTTGAAGAGCATTTGTTTTCTCTCTTACATTATCTTGAAATGATTCATACCTGATCTTTAAAGAGCAAACATCACTACCAAGAGTAGAATCTTCATCATCAAACATGTAATTGTCAACATCTTCCTCCGAAAACAAATTAACAGAAAGTTCATTCTTCGAGCACAGGTCCAACAGCTCAATTTTACTCTCGCTAATGAAGGACTCAAAATAGCCCCACTCCTGGTTAGGGTTGGCCAGCAGAGCCTCATCTCCATTACATTTGTCCAGTAGCAGACCCTCATAATAATTCTTTTGGGTGGGGTCCTCTGTCTCACTGTCAGACTTGTCTTGATCTCTTTTATCAGCCTCTTGAGATTTATGAACAGGAAAGCTTAAAAGCTGATCAGAGAGCAGCTGGTCGCCATATTTTATGCTGTCTCCGGTACTCATGCAGTGAATTCCCATATCAGAAACTGGGCATGTGTCATAGTCTCTACTTATATCTCCCATTTTTAAACTGACTCCAGGTTCTGAGTCAACTCCATCTTTTGTTTCTATAAAACAACCTAAGCAGGTCCGACTTTGTTGCATTAAGCAATCGCCAGTCAAGGCTGACATAGCCCCAGACTCCATGATGGTAAATGGTGTTTTTTCACTTTCACTAGGCAGAGACCAGTTACTTAGGCTCTTGGTAGCACAGGTTGTCAGAGATATGGCCTGAGCTGAAGAATCACTGCTAACATGTTCAGATGTATCCGATAGCCTCAGTGGAGAAGGAGGGCCAAGCAAGCAAGGCTCTTTGGAAATGATTGGTGGCAATGCCCTGTGACAGGCATGGAGATCTTTCTGTGTTAAGGCTGGGAATGTGACAGAAGCATCTGCAGCATCGTAGGACTTCACATCATCTACAGGATCATGTGGCTCTGCAACAGAGTGAAAGAGACAGAGTTTTAATGTTTTTGTTCCTCATGCTGTTCACTGTATAAATGTATATACACATCAATACACAGTGGGATACAGTCACTAAAATGCAAAAACCATTAATGATCATTAACAGCTATTCAAGTGAATGACTGTTAAAGGTTGTTAATGGCCTCTACATTATAGTGAAAGGACCCCTAGGTATGTAAACTAATTATATTTCAATATAAACTTGATCAATAATTATCTGACATGAGTATACAAACACCTATTATGACATTATGTATGTGTGGGAGTGTTCTTTAAGGCTTGTCTGAGCCGTATTTACCCTGTGTTGGCAGGAGAACAGAGAATGTTCTTTTTAAGCAACACTTTTTGTTTGAGGAAATGTCAGATTTATTTTCTTTTGTGATATGAATAGGTAGTGCTGCAGGGTTCTCAAATAGATTATGTGCTTTATTCTAACAAAAAAATAAAAACATTTCCTGGTCATAAAAAGGTACATGTGCATTGGTTCAGATATTAAACACAAGGACACCGGACTAGACATTTTTGATGCAGGGGCATTTTGGGTGAAGCTTAAAAATACAGCTATAATTTGGGTTGGGTGGCTGGATCACAGAATAAATGGTGGACTTCATTTAATGCCTAGTTCCATCTTTTTTTTTTTTTTTTAACTGGAGACCTATAGATAAAGGATTGCCAGCTTTTACTACTACACTTACCACCTCTTCTCTTCTGAGACTCCATGCATGGCTTTATTACACATGGGTACACTTCTAGGCTTGCCTTTGCCAGCTCCTAGAACAGATGCTGCTTACCCCTCCTCTGGTACTCTAGGTTACTCTAGACCAAAGGTGTGTTTATATGGAGGGCCACAAGTGCAGCCCACAGCATCACTACAGGGCCGCACATAACATTCTCGGTCTATACTGACTTGAAGCATTTTATAATGAAGAAATGACAGCAGGTATAGCCATAAGAAATTTTTAATTTTTAAATAACAAAACTAGTTAAAATTATACTTCAAGCACTGTAGTGTGGTAATACACATTTTATGTCATATACACCGTCATGTGCCCCTATTCTCAGGTTATGCGCCGATATGTATTATTAAATCATCCATGTTCATTGGTAAAAAGTGGGAGCATAGGCACTAACCTGTCTGCTGATCCCTCGCCAACACTAGAGAACAGGCGAGGAATTTGCTCAGGCGCCATCTCGTTTGATCATTGTCTTTTACATACGCCTATCACATAAGTTTATCGCCTCTCCTCTTTCCACTCTAAGAGGATCCCGGGCGAGGACCTGTCAGAAGGGGGATTGGCGGACAGGTGCCGCAGGTTGGGCACCTAGGCTCTAGACTACAGAAGATACAGTTATAAGAGCTAGTGATCTTGTTTTTATAGCAGAATACAAATGTCAAGGCTGTGTGATGTAGGGGATACTGATCTTGGATTACAAGCTATCCTTAAAGACAGAACTCAAATTGCAAGGGTCAAATCACTGCCCCTTTGGTCTAGTTAAAAAAAAGGAACAACTGCTGTATCATTCAGCAAAGGATTTGTAGAGCAGGAGGAGCTACAGGTACTTATCTAGTGACTTGCTCGAGTTGGACTTTAATGAATGCAAAGGTGATTATACAATTCATCATCTTTCATTAATCTGCATTAACAAGTTTCCATAGTGATGAATGATTTTGTTTGGTTCATGTGGATTACTACATATAATTGATCTTACAGTAAATTAGTAGCAAAATAAAAAGGCAGTAGATGAATTTACCAGTAATCCCATTAATAAGAAGAGTGTTGGCTGCTTGAGGGGCAGACTCTCTATTTTCCTGGTTGTCCATCAATTTATCGTTTTGATGCTCACTCCATACCTCTCCGTTAGTGTCCAATCTATAAATGAGGGAAAGAAAAGTTATTACTTATATGTAATCAAATAAAAAAAAGTTGTTAAAGATTTAAATCAGCCTTGTAACAGCCCTGGTCCCAACAGAAATATGCCACAACTGTCCAACATTGTATGACCTAAAATGAACAGTTATGCCAAAGGTGGGGCCACCAAGGCTTGAAAACTATCAATATTTGACAAACCAATATGGAAAACAAGTCTAAATCAGCATTAGCATTGATCCTTGGTGAATTTTACCAACATTTGCCCCCCACCAGGATAAGACTCCTTAATTTGGAAATATAGTGTGGGGGTTCAGCTTCATTCCACACGATTGGTATCTTTTGAGGGCTCCTGCCCATATTTATTTGCAGCACACAGTCCCGACTGGATTACCCTCACAGTGGTTTATAGCACTAAAACCAAAACTCAATGAAAAATGCCAAGCCTCCTGCCTTGCACACATTTAGCAAATGCTCTTCCCTTTAGCTTCCAGAAAGTCCATGACCCTGAAACAACAACCAAAAAAAAAAAAACACTCAGCAACCTATAGTTGCTGTGCAAAAATATCCTGGACTCCTTCTACCGAAGGGTCTAATTACAATGCAACAAACACTCTGGTCACAATAGCAAGAGCATGACGATAAATATCTATTCTAAAATAGTATAATTGTTCTTGAGTAAATAAGGTTAACTATGGTAATATGAAATTTCTGTGCAAAATAACATTTCTGTTTGGACATTTTCACATTTAAGATAAAATGTGAAATACATTGAAATACCTTAAAACGAAGTCCCCTTGGCAAACTGAAGAAAGAGTCTTTAGCAACAATAGGTAGTTACTGCTACCAACCTAGCATAAGGTCTGATCTATTAACCAGTGTACTTAGAATATTGTATGATGAGTACTGCAGAAGTGAATAAAAGAAACAGTACTCTAAAAATATACCCTATGTCTGTAATTGTTCCAGAAAAACTGAAATATATAGAAGAGGAATGGAGTAATGAAAGTGTGTTTATAGCAGCTTATTGCTGTATATGTTTAGTATGAGTTCTATTCTCGAGGGGTCAAAAGGTAGCCATACTGGGCACGACCAAAAAACAAAAATCTATTTCTGCCCACATGGTACAATGGACCAGTGATAGATATGGAACAGAAAATCCATCAAAAAGTGATCAGACATGTCAGTAAATTTCAGTCGATTGTACAAGTATCTGACGGGGTTTCTATGTATTTTGATCGATTTGTACCCGATGGTGCTATGGAGCATGCGCACAGAACTCAGGAAAGGAATCGATCAGTTGTGAATCGATCACACTGTGTGGAGATACAATTGATCAATGTTAGACTGACAGTTGATATTTAAAGCGCACAGAAATCATGCAAAATTCGACCCGTGTATGGCTAGATTTAGTGATGTCCCTGTGACATGATGTTCTTCTTTCTGAAGACTTGGAAGCAAAGCTTTGTCTATATAAAGGAGCGGGCATATCGAACAATAAGCAAAATGTAAAAATAAATATATATTGTTAAGTTTGTACCTACCTGGAATTCAGAACCCTAACTACAAGGATTTCCCAATTTTTGAATCTTACTAATTTTACAAGCAACATATTTCCATGACTTAGTGCTGAAGGGATAGTGTTTAGCTAAATGTCACAAGCACTTTCCTCCTGAAAATTTTAGGTATTTTCGAAAAAAGAATCCTACTGTGCTTTTTCCAGGTCAATGATTTAAAGAATTGAAGCAGAATTAAGGTACACAAAGCTAGTGGAATTCTTGAAAAAATATAATTTTTTGGTGTATCAATAGTTGTTATATGATTCATAAAGGACTATTGAGAGCTCATTGGGAGGGCATTGCTGTTACTTTACCCAGGGTAACATTGTTAGTATTTAAATTTGTTATAAAAACACAACATTTTTGAAAAAAAAATAAAAAATTCAATATATATATATATAAACCCATAAACCACAGGATCCTCGTAGGAAGGATGTGTTGTTAAATATTAATTACTTACTAAATTAACAGTAATATTGTGACAACATTGATGAACTCTAAAAATGACATGGTACCAGTAACATGTTACCTAATAATTTTCCAAATATAACAATATCATGCCAGAAAAGATTTTTGATTTTCAATGCTTTTTCTACTAATTTGGGCTTTTATTTTATCTAATATAAAAAGCCTGAATATTTTAAATAGCTTCAATAGACTCCCAGGTGTTCCTTGTTCTGGTATTTTATATCCTACAAGTCTCTGTATACAAGTCTCTAAAGCTGGGCATAGACGGGACGTTTTCCCGTCGACTGCAGAGCTAGCGGACGTGATGACGTCATCACGCACGGCTGCTAGTGCCGTCCCCATCGGCCCCGAAATAATGGGATCCGATCTGAATTATCTGTCATGTCGTATCACTGTGCGATCCAACATGACCACAGATTTCTGGTCAATATGACCAGTTGGCACACCCGATTCCCTGCCGACCTGACCACCGATCGGCTGTGGGAACGTGCACGGCATCTGATCGGCTGTAAATTTGGCCAGGAATCGGCCCGTCTCTGCCCAGCTTTATACATACTACTTTGTTTAGTGCTGGCTGGTCAATCACTGCAAGCTCATAACCCATGGCAGAAATCAGCACATATATAGGCAGCCATAGGCTTTTCATGAGGTATGTATTCTTGTCCTGGAAAGCTATATCATGCATTGTGGGTACTGCAACTTTTGTCATAGACCTCAGAACAAAAAGTTAGAAGCACCACATATGACTAATCAGTTAGGCTAAGTTTACACTGGCGATTCCCGCCAGTGCGCTCCCGCAGCAGCAGGATAAACGACTCCCTGTAGTCATCTGCAAAACAGTGCAGGCGATTACAGGGCGTCTAATTAAGGACCCCATAGACTTTCTATGGGATGGCCGGCCGAAAACCCACCGGCGGACGCCTAATGTGGCATCTGTCGGTCGGTCACGCTAAACGGTCGTTTTCCTAGCGGTAAAAAAACGCCAGTGTAAACTTAGCCTAAATGTGCTGAAAATGCAGCATGACAAACATAATTATGGTGCTGCTTTTTCTTCACTGTCCAGTCAAGAAAAGGGGTGTGTATACGACAGACTGGGCTCAGAGAAAGCTAACAGATGCTGCTCTTTTAAATAAAGTACTTGGGGGGTGCTCCATAATAAGCAAATGTTCTTTCTATTTGTTAGGGCTCTTTTACACTTTAGTGCTGCTTTTGGTTGCTGGTAACACATACTTTTTTGTGTATTGGCCATTACCTGCTGTATGTAATTTTGGAGGCAAAATGAGTAGTCCCTTAAAGAAATTGTATTTTGTAATAACAATAAACCTGCCTTGGTATAATGTGCAGGCTGTCATTCCTTAATATCTCCTGAAAGTGACTGCAGACATTAGAGATGGTCAAAAATTTGGACTAGCTGACTTTGGGTAAGGCTCCACTAAAGCAGTTTGGGAGCGGATGCAGTGTGGTATTTTATTATTATTTTATTCATGGCCGAACTGCTCTCATTACCCCCAATGAGCCGGCACGCATGTTTTTTTTCTGCGTCCGCACTAATTATTTTCTGTGTTATTTCCGTGTCCGCACTCATTTTTTTCTGCAGCTCAAATGGATCAGCCGAGGTTTTGCCGCGGGTTTTAGCCCATTGACAGTCAATAGACTGGCAATGGACAATTTTTTTTTAAAACAAACGGCAGTGACAACCAGCGGGGAAACTGCGAGTGCACTGCAGGGAAACTGGACAGAAAAACACATGCTTTCCGTTTTTCAGTACTCCGGTAGTGGAGCCTTAACCTTTGTGAGTTGATTGTAATTCCAGTAATTTTGATGATGACACCATGCTCAGGGGCTTTGCAAACGGGTCATGGGAACATTTGGGAAAAAACTGTTTTGCTCTACATCTAATTGGTGATCATAGCATGCTCAGGGGCTTTGCAATCAACTTAACAAAGTCGAACTGGTCGAATTTTCAGGAAATAATTCGACCATCTCTAGCAGACATACCTGTTTTCCTGTTATTCATTCAATATTTCATCAGG
Organism: Ptychadena robeensis; assembly: GCA_036250615.1. Classification (NCBI taxonomy): domain Eukaryota; kingdom Metazoa; phylum Chordata; class Amphibia; order Anura; family Ptychadenidae; genus Ptychadena; species Ptychadena robeensis. The sequence goes on from CM070040.1 coordinate 41,610,144, forward strand.
GACACAATTTATATAATAGCTGTGAGGTCAGCAGCCAGACAATGGATGACTGCCCATCATTCTGACCCTTCACATATTTCACAAATTCTCTTTAGGACCATGGAAAGACAACAACTGCTGAAATACTCTAAGAAGGATAAGTAGCTAGACTGTAGGTTCACATCTCCACTGCAAGCGTCATATTTGTAAATGTCAGGCAGAAATGAGCTTTTTAGTGCGTCCATTTGTCCATGAGTACGCTGTGATATTTTGTGTGCAGGATAGGCGGTCGGATTTGAGGATAGCACAGAGCTGACATTCTCCTTGCCAGGTACAATCTATCATGATTAGCTGGCCTGGCGATGGAGAGCCATGCTGTTGTAGTCAGCAGGTGGGGCCGCAGGTCAGAGCAGAGCCAGCTGGCTTCAGACATTCTTCTTCAAAGATTTCCTTGTAAACGCTGCCGGGACTCTGCCCAGAATTCCCCTTCCCTGCATAAATCAAAGTAACACATTCACTGCTAATCACACACTTATATTTATGTGTGTATATGTTCTTATCCTAAAGAAACATAGTTACCATGGTTACACAATGTAAAAATTCAAATGGCCGGTCTATATATTATTTACAGGGGATTAGGGCGGTATTTACCTGAGGGTATTAGGAGGCGCTAATAATTGAGCCGTAGTATCAGAGAGGGCAACAGCCCATAATAGTCCAAACAATAGTCGCTAAAACATTCCCATTTTAGGCTTTAAACATAATATCATCTCCTCCTCAGACACATTTAGTTCCACACAAGGGCTTCATTGGTTAGTGTAGGGAATATATATGTCTTTTATACAGTCAAGAGAAAAAGAATGTATACCCCTTTCAACTATATGGTTTCATGAACATAAAAAGAAAAGAAAAACTGGTCCCTTCAAGGCTCTAAACTTTAATATTATTTAGAATCCACGAAAAAAACTATAAAAGAATGATTGCACAGATTCCACAATGTAATTATTTATTAAAATATGTTTTTCCCCCACATTATTAAAAAACAAAGTGTATGATTCAGTAGCTTGTAGAAACCACCTTCAGCAGAAAAAAGTTGTTTTTTACTTTATGAGTAAGAGAACTTTAGGCAGCCATACACAAGCCGATTCTCTCTCGATAGACAAGTGACCGACTGCACGGACGTCACCCTGAAGCCAGACGCTCAGAGGATCGGCTCAAATTTCCTTACAACTATTTACTATCTTAAGCTTCCACTTCTTTAATGGTCGATTTTATTTGGGTTGATGTCTGTCTTAGACAGTTGTTGGGATTGTTGGTCTGCATGACCCAATTTTGGCCAAGGTCTAGCTGTCGTGCAAATGGCCTCTAAATTAGATTACAAAGGATGATATGTACCTATGCCTTGGGGCTAAAAAGAAGCTATTTACATTTCAACATACTTGTGGTCTCTTAGAATGCTAATAACAACTAATGGTTGTTTCAATATCGGGAGCTTCTATGAACTGTAGCCATATTGTTCATCTTTACACTTATGTACTTGGACATTGTGGCTTTCCTATGATCTAGCACCCGTCTTTGGAGATTCAACGGCCTTAGGCCATGCGTCCACTGCAGATTCAAGAACAAGACATGCGCCCATACATTTGCAGGGTGGATTCCTTGCGGCTTGCGGGCAGTGGGAGCACACTCTATTGATGCAGCAAAGGAAAGATGTGGAAAAACAGCACCTGAAAAACAGTTCTTCCGCATCTTGGAGACACCTCTATTGAAGATCACTGGTCTCCTATGAAGAGACGCCGGGCCGCAGCTTCAAAACAGCACCACAGACGCACTGCTCAGAATAGGTAGAGTAGACACTGTCCCATTCATTTAAATGGGAAGTGTTCTCAAAAAGCAGAAGTGGACACAAGCCGTTAATGTCTCTTGTGGCTCTGTTGACTTCTTCCAGGTTAGGGTGTGTTCCCACTAGTGATTAGTCACGGCATGATGCGTTTTAAAATAAAAATAAAACCAAGTCAGATCTCCCTGACCATGTCCATTCATTCTCTATGGGCGAAATCAGGGGCCATCAGCCGCAGCCATCTGTGATCAAAAACGTTGTGAGCCATGTGTCGCCAGCGGACGTTTGCCAATGTGGGAACAAGACCATGCAAATGATCGTCGCACGCGATCAAAAATCATGTTGGCCGCGACAAATCACTCTAGCGGGAATAAGCCCTAAGCAGTATTCTTGTTTGGCCTGGAAACTATTGGAGAGAGGAAGGCAGTAGCTGGATTAGGTTGGTGTTAACGTTTTAAGGCTTATTGGCATCACATCTCTTCAACTTAATACACTGTAGGAGCACTGTAGGCTGCTGCACCTTTACAAAGTGATTCTAAAATGGAGCTGAGCCAGTCTATACGTCTATCCTATTATAATCAATTTAGATAAATGGCTCTCCCATTTTGCCTTTCAAGTGCACCTTGTGTTTTAGGTATTAATGGATGGCATGGCGCTTTGTGTGGATAATACTCTGGCCTTCTAGCACCAGGGTCTCGTTTGAATCTTGGTAAGAACACTCTCTGCGGGGAGTCTGCATGTTGTTCATGGCAGAGGATTTCTCATGGATTTACTAGTTTCCTCCCACATCACAAAAACATAATATTAGTTAATTTGGCTTCCTAAAAAAAACTGGCCTAATACTAAAATAGTAATCCGGGATTGTGCCTTGGGTATGGTCTTGGGCATGGCCTGACAGCAAGAGCAGGCAACAAGGGGTGGAGGCAGTTTGGGTGTGATGATTTCACCTAGTATTATTAATTTTCTGTGAAGGGGACACACCTTTACTACCTACCACAGTGAGGGCAAGCTTTATTCAAAACCATGGTAAATACCGTTACTGCAATAAAGAGAAGTAAGGTTCAGTTATCTTTAGAGTGCTTCAACCAAAGGAATGGTTGGATATAACTACCATTATTATATTTTATTTATATAGTGCCAACATATTGAGCAGTACATTAAATTAGAGTTTAGATGCAACACAAGATAACACACAGGTACAGAGTTGAGATGCAACACAAGATAACACACAGGTACAGGTTATGACTACAATCTAATAGTCTTAAATGCAAAATTTTCATTTTGTATTTGTCTGCTCAGATTTCCACTTCAACATTTTAATACAAGATGTGTGCAAACGCCTAAACAGAATTCAAATGCTAGTGTAGGTTGCCACGTAGATGCTTTTCTCAATAAGAGAAACACAGGCTTTTACTTAAAGGACAAAGAAAAATTGTAATTAACTTGCTACTTCATTGAGTTCCTAAAATAATTAGTCATTTATGCTGGGAGGAGTCGTAGGGTTGCAAGGACCACTAACCCAGCCCAATGAGGTTATTGTAACCTTTAACGCACATAGGAATGCGGCATTCTGCCTCTGTGCTGCCATTACAGGAGTAATGAGCCCAGCCAGATTGAGCAGTCATGACAAATGATACGATCAGACCATCAGAAACACGTTGGATTATTTCTCCAACTATTCATGATGTACAGATTCCAGAGCACTGCTGCGAGGCAGCTTCGTCACACAGAGAAGCAAGCCGAGCTGTTAAATTAGGATTTATTGAGATTTGCAAAGAGGGAAAAATAGATATTTATAGTAGGAGAGAAGACTGATGAAATGATTCATTTCTGAGTTACAAAGGACAAGCACATATTAACCCCTTGTTGGCTTTGCACATATCTAGGGAGGATGGAAAAAGATGTCAGGTTACAATTGCTTTTTTGTTATCAGTAATATAAAACAGCAATATGGGATGATTAGATGTATAGGTTATCCCCTCCTAAGGCGACTGCATATGTTAAAGATTGCTTGGTACAGCTGGTAACATCTGCTCAGTCTGACCCTGTAGAGGGTGCTCTCTACTAACAACTCTGTTCTCCTCTCTATATATTAGTTCCATATGTAATTCAGATACTGATACCAGGACGTGCAAGATGTCTACATGTTGAAATAAAAACGTAACAATCATTTTCTGCTGTAATGAGTACTTGTCAAAAAAAATCACAAATAAGTTAGAGCAAAATGATCTTTAAGGTGCAGTAGCATAACAAAAAGGAGAAACAATGTTATATGCTGGGTTAAGCTTTAACCCATGTTGCAAACTGAAACGAGGAGCCCCATATAAATAATGTTGAGCTAAAGAGCTTAGATGTAAACGTTGATCATGAACATTCTTTTCATGATTCATCAAATTATCTGTAAAAAAAACATTTCACATCCTTTAACGTTACATGTGTGCTGACAAAATGCAGATGTTTAATAGTCATCTAAATTTAAACAGAATTAAAATAAATAAAACATCCACTGACAGCAATTTAAGGGGCATAAACTACTTGCTTACTGTGTTTTTGGTACTACAAGACGCACCATGTCGTTTGGAGAGAACATTGAAAAAAAAATAAAGTGTCAAAGACACAGCCTTTCACATATAAAGTGAATATACAGAATGTTCCTGCAAAGTAGGCAGGACTGGTCCATGTATTCACTCTATATTCCTCCAGCCAAGCCAAAAGGTCAGTGCCAGGCCTGGTCTTATTCCTTCCTTGGAGTTCCAGCAGAGTGTGCAGGGCTAGCAGCATTCTCTGACCAACTTATGGAGTTATGAACAACTTATCCATGAGCAGCTTTATACATATGGGAGGAGAGATAAGTCTGTGTCACATAATTTTTCTTTTGCAATACAGAATATTAATGTAAATAGATAATTTAAGCTATCCAAATCGCCTCAATTCACCCAGCTGGTTGGTCAGAGAGTTCAGAGAATGGGTACTCTTAGTGCTATTGTCACAGGATGTTTGGTACTATTTTTTTATTAATAATAATTAATAATTAATAATCGTATAATCCAACAATATGGTTTCTTTGTTAGCAAATATCCCCAATTTTTGGAGGTCTGCATCTCATTTTCAATAAAAGTGTTTCAGCCCTTCTAACTCTGCCAATACTGCCCAAAGTAATTTCTGTCCATGGCTCTCATATGTAAACCAACAATCATTTATATAATATATATTTTATTAAAAACTGACATTTGCAATTGCAGATATAGCTCCACCATTTATACATTTAGGTCCATAAATATTGGGACATCAACACACCAGCAAGTATTAAAAAGGGGAATTTTGATTAATGATTATTATTCTGTTCCATTACATATGGTCCCATAACAAGTGGGAGCCACATATGCAAACTGTTGTAATTCCTACACTGTTCACCTGATTTGGATGTAAACATTCTCAAATAAAATTTGACAGTCTGCATTGTGTTTGTTTCATTCCAAATCCATTGCGGTGGTGTATAGAGCCAAAAAAGTAAGAAATGTGTTGATGTCCCAATATTTATGGACCTGACTGTAACTACCAATTGCTTTGACATGTGTTGTGTCTTTCTGGGAAAGCCAAACTTTTCAGTTTAAAAAAACAATTATAATGGTATGGGAACCTTAAGAATAAATACAGTTTCTTCTATTATTTTAGTTAAGGCAATATAATCCTATTCATAGCATCTATCACAGGAAGACATAACATGGCAGACACAGAAGAAGACAGACTTATATTAATGTGAAGCTGAATAATGTATGCTTATAAGGCTTGGCTGCAATTTTCAAAAATGTATCTAGCTCATGTATATTACAAATACTGTGGCTAAGCCCATACGGGCATGTGGGAGCCCCATGGATGTCACCACTCCCAACTGTCCAAGCCTCCCCCCAACATCTCACTTACAGTAAATAACACCGTCATCTACCTCATTCCACAAGCACACTGCCTTGGTGTCACCTTCTACTCTCTTTACTTCACACATACAGAACATTTCTAGATCCTGCCACTTTCATCTCGGCAACATCTCTAAAATCCGCCCCTTCCTCTCCCCAGAGACCACCAAAGTCCTGGTGCACGCTCTCATCATATCATGTCTGGACTACTGCAACATCATCCTCTCTGGTATTCCTCTCACTAGACTTTCGCCTCTTCAGTCCATCATGAATGCTGCTGCTAGATTCATCTACTCCTCTAACCGCTCCTCATCTGCTGCTCCCTTCCAATTGTCAAAAGTCATGTCCTCCTTACATCTTCAACCTGGTACATAAATACATCCCTAACCACCCCCTCCGCTCCTTCAGTGGCCTACTAATAACATCCCCGCTAATTACCCCCTATTGTGAGGGTTACAGTGGCTGATTGATAAGTATGTGGTGGTCTAAGGGCTAAGGAGTTATTTTATAAATTAAATTCAGAATATGCTTTGAGTTTGTATCATTTAACCTCCCTAGCGATATGCCCGAACCCAGTTCGGGCAAAGGCACACTGCACCTA
>CM070040.1:41623322-41646871 GCA_036250615.1 Ptychadena robeensis
AAAGGAGATCTAAAGGAAATCTGACAGAGAAATCTAAAGGTGTATGGGGACCCTAACATCCAACGAAAGTACTACCATACAGTATGATCAATGCAATAAAGATAAAGTGGCGTGCAAATGCTCCATCAATACAAAGATACAAATCGATTTAAACACCCAAAAACCCCACAGATACTTGTAGATACAATTTTCCAACCTGACTAATCATGGCTACTTCCATTTTATTCTCTATTTCTATCCCTTTTGATTGATCAATTCTGTGGGAAAGGAATCCATTTCCAGGTTGTTTATGACCAGCTTTAAGTAGCTAAAACAAATTCCTATTCCAGAGAGATTGATTCTCTGTTAGCCAAAGAACAAAGTTCATTTTGGATATTAGGAATTGCCATCACACCTGGAATTGGCACATATATTGCCACAAAATAGTATTGGATTTCTACTTAAAAAGCTTTTAAATGTGGCAAAGTTTATGTGCATTTTTTTCATAGTCCCAACCATACTGGGAGCTAGGAGCATAGCTCTGCATCCATGGAGACAGAAAATTGTTCCATTCACTTCAGCCAAACCAACATGCCACTGCCTAAATGGAGATCTTATCTGTATTAGCAGTACCCATTCTCTGAACACACTGACCAAGAGACACATCCAAGAGACACTGGAGAGACACATTTTACAATTAGATAGCATAAGTTGTGTATTAACATTAACATTCTGTATTGCAATAAATTAATTTTGTGACCAATACCTCCCTCTTGGCACTGGTCTTTTGGCTGGAGGAATATAGAGGGAATACTGCATGGTCCAGTCCTGCCTACTTTGCTGAAACTTTATGTATATTCACTTGATATCTGAATGGCTGTGTCTTTGATTTTTTTTTCCTAATTTTCTCCCTAAAACTTTGGTGGAGCGAAAAGTACGGTAAGAAACAATCCTGTTCTTTTATTCACTCTGTTCTCTTGCAACATCAAAGCAGAAATATCAGGTATGGAATTGCTAAATGTATAACTCTTAAAAGAGATTTCTTGTTTATCTATACTTGTGCTTTTGGAATGTAACTACATAGTAGGTCTAAAGTCATTAAAACTGATTTGTTGTGCTGCATGTTTTTAAATTATTATTATACCTACTGTAATAGCAGGTGGTGTAGAATTCCAGTGTGCACATAATTCAGGGCAACATAGAAGAGATGGATTGTACAGTTCACTCCTTAGTACATGGTCTACAAGATTTAGAGGTTGATTTTGGCAGGATTGATCAACTTGCGCGTTCATGGCGATCGATCCTGCTGGAATCGAGGCTGCCCACATGGAGCCGCAACAAGATGATGACATCATGTCCCAATCGAGTGGCCATCAATATATCCGCAGTCTACATGTCTATGGCTGGCTTAAGATAGTAAGCATGTGTATGTGGAAATGCATGGGAAGAAAATACAAAAACATAGAATTTCTGCAGTAATATTTCTTCCAAATATAAGCTTACCAAAACACTACGGAACATCATTTAAGTAAAACACATTTTCGTGTTTAAAAATAGAGCGTGCTGCACTAATAAGGCAGGAAGAACTTTACAATCAATTCCCTTTGTGCTAATGATGGATATTTATCATTAAAAGACAATGTGCATGGTGATTATACAGGAAAAAAGACTGGAGGTGTTGCCTGCGATTCTGTAGTCATGTAGCTGTGTAAATGTTCTCTGTACAAGCACAAAAGAACATTTTATATATGTGTCCTTTATACAGCACAAACAAATTAAAGATTCATTTTACTACAATGTCAGTTACAAAAAGGAACAGTGCATAGGTCTTCTGTGACCATGATTACAATTATAATATTCATTATTACTCAAATCATGTCAATTATGTTCCAAATAAACTTAAGCCCCCCATACACCACATACAACTACCATGCAACTTCTGTACAACCAACTTTTCTTCTACCAAAACCATGTAATAGGAGGACCTTTCTACACCTTCCAATCACTATGTATTCTATCAGGGAGGTCACTATACTACATAGTTGTTGGTAGGTCTCATGAAAGTTGTATGGAGGAGTCTGCAGGTGTATGGGGGGCTTAAGGCTTGGATAGACCACACAATGAAAGAGAACATGATACAGAAGAAGGGAAGAGGTAAAATGATTGGTCAGAAAAGGGTAGAGGAAACGCCTAAACAAGGTCACTGCAGAGTAAAATAGAAATGGGCCAAAAGAATAATATATGAGAAACGCCACTACACCAGAGGGTAGACCTAGGGGGTATAGTGCAAGTAAACATAACTAAGTCTGGTACTTATGATAGTGAATAAGAACTGCTCATCCATGATATTTAAATATGGACCAGAAACACTGGAATGCCTGGGGCACTTTTTATATGTAATACACTTTCAATTAATATATCACTATTGCATAGCAAGAATATCCTGTCCAAGTTTAGTACTGTTTAGCTAGATTGCAAACCATCTCTTGATTAATGGTTTCTGGAAAACATCTATGCCATACACCAAACAGGACCCAGGTACGCAGTGGTCTGGTACAAGTCTAATGTTTCCATTTAAAAAAAAAAATAGTTTAGTCCAAGGATGATACAAAGCAGATATTAACCTACTAATTACACGGAACACCAATGACCTCACTGGTGGTACTCCCTTCTTCAACTATACAGAGCATTTTGGTCAGCCAATGAACCATTAGAAACCTGGGATGTAACCCTCTAAAGGAGGAATATAATCTTGCCTTCCAGTGTAAAGCCGACCACCCCTGTGCGATCCTCGAAAGGCTGATTGAAAGTAATGGGATCAGCCAGAGAGGACATTTGGGCCACATGCATCGGTTGCTCAATGTGGGCAGCTGCGTATGGTCGGCCTATGTTTTGACTGACTGAGTAAATATCTGACTTTGAGTATTATAACAGAGCTGAAGTCATTTCTACAATTCTGACTTCTACATAAACTACAGAAGCAGCCTCTGGTATTTACAGATTTTGGCCCTTCAAAATGTACCTGCTTGGGTGGTTATGCCATGATTTTTTAAACATGGACCCACATTTTCAGGGGAACAATCCCTGGTGAGTATATATTAGAACAGGCGTCATCTGCGTCATCTGTGAGTAAGCCACCTTGATTTTAAGTCACTCTTAACTAGAATGATTAAATTGAATTCTTATACCATTGGAAAACAGCTGAACTGCAAACATAATTTTATTCTTACACAATTGTAGGTACCTCTCCTGTGCTAAAACTTCTTGCCATAACTTTACTGAACATAATCAGCTTCTCACAGTGTGCACTACAATCTGCAGAGCCCCCCATGTTTCCTGATTGTGTAGGACTTCTTCCATAGCCTCAGTGCCGTTGGCCTTACCCTATTATTTTTTGGATTTAAGTCCTTTAAATCATGGAGGATTAGCAACACATGGGTGTTTTACCACAGCTTCCTGCTTTGGTAATGCCCCTCATACACCTTACAATCTTACCATACAATTTCTGTACAATCAACATTTGTTCTACCAAAACTATGTAATATGAGGACATTTCTACACTTCCAATCACTATGTATTCTATCAGGCAGGACCCGGTACTACATAGTTGTGGTAGATTTACATAAAATGTATGGAGTGATCTATCTGTGTATGGGGGGCTTAAAAGGTACGCAGAATGGCTAAACCCATACACGTTCCGATTATTCTCCCGACCGATTTTTCGTCCGATCCTGTCACCCGATTTTCACCTAAAATTTAATGGTCGGTCGGTCGGCTGGCACGAAAAATCGGAATTAGAATTATCACCGATCCATCAGCCCGACCCTATTTAATAACAGCAGATCGACCACAAATTTACGGACAGGTCCGAAGCGGTCCCGACCGATTTTTCGGCCGATTTTTCTAAATCGGGATCGGTCGGGTACATAATTCCGAATCCGATTAATCTCCCGATCGATTAATCTCCCGACCACATTGGTCGTTCGTGCAAAATTCGTACGAAAAATCGGAACGTGTATGGGGGGCTTTAGAACTGGCAAAATAGTGAGGCAACATGAAAAAGAAAAGTGTAAATATTAAATGAGCATGAAATGTCTACATTAGTGTGTTGATGTTTTTTTTAGATAGGTCTTTGCATTGTTAGCATTCTGTGTATGGCATGGTTGTTGTTAAAGACTACGAGACAAACACTGAATTATATTATAAAATAATTTGGAATATTATAACCTCCTCATGTCATTCAAAACAAAAAGGATCAGGATCTTGCAATCATAGAGGCATCTGACAGGCTCATCCCAGCATGTGTTTTCAATTATATTTAGATTACCACAGTGCCTCTAATTGTTTTTATTTTCATGTACCGCTATTATGTCAGTGCTTGTCGGCTTCCCTTTGCTCGTTGTTATCAATTACCTTCACAGACCTTGTGATAACTGAATTGCTGCAGGTGGTCATGGGTAACATCACATGCAAATAAAGCATCACTCATTGTCTGAGAAGCATTTAAGAGTTAGTTCATATTAAGCTGCTCCTGAGAGAGTCATCGAGCCGGCATATTGTGATGCGGAGTCAATGCCCTGGCATGCAGTAAAACACAAGAAAAACACGCCAAGAAATTAAAATGCTTCACATGCATAAAAAATGACTCATGCCTACGTGGTGCTTGAGGGAATTCTGTATTGCCAATGGGGGTACAATAGACAACCTCTGAATTTATGTCTGCATTCAGCATACTACCATGGGATGCTTTTTATTCTGAATGGTACCCTAATGCAATAGTGCTACAGGACAGTGCAAATCTTAGAGATGCACTAAGGGCCCCCACACACTGATATATTTTTTGCTTGATTCCCGATCGATCGATCATCATGCCCATGCGCAAGAAAATGTCAATCGAACAGGAATCCAACATGTTTGTAAATCCCTGTTTGATTGCCAAGGGTCCCCATCCTATTGAGCAGGACTTAATTGAGCACACTGCAATCGATAATTCATTGATTGCACGGGCATCTACCCATGTATGACCATAATACATTTCTGTGCCTTGGCTATAGAGGTGCTCAAGTTTAAAGCAGCCCTGAAAGACATCCCTGATAACATCTTTATGTATCATACATATTTGTCTGTTCATGTTATCTGTTTAGAGCACTAAAGCCGGGAACACGCGGCTCTATATACAAGCCTTTCGAGGTTCCGACATTGAAGGAGCTGAAGGCACAGCACTGCTGTGTCACCAGCTCCGACAATGCTTTGCTTGGAGACCCAGCGGTCCCCATGCAAAACAATGGACATCGACCGTGATTTACAGTCATGTCTGATATCCCTGTTTTCAAGCAGGATTGGTCCCGCTGGAAAAAAGGGATGGCTGCATTATATATGGGCCAGATAGATGGCCATAAGCAGGCATGGCGCTTGAAGCGGACATTGATCTGGCAGATATCTATGTGTGTGAGCTTCACTGGCTGTGAAGAGTAATGATTTATCTTACAAAATAATTCAATAAATTAACTTGCCCCTAAAAAGTGATAAGCACAACTCAACTGCCAGACATGCAATGCAGATTATAATCCCCAGGGCCTGCTATATGGGATGTAATATGAGAAAAACATATAGTTATGCAAATTTGCAAATTTATGCAAAATTCGGGTCCTTTGACACTATCTGCACTGACCACGGTCACAATCACAATCATAACTGGTGCTATCTAGTTCTACAACCTAAAACTTTCTTTTTTCGTAATGCCTTCCTTTAAAATAGAGGGATGATTCCCATTATTGCCTATCCACCCTACCTATCACATGTTGTCATAAAATAAAGAATTGCACTGGAAAAAGTAAGCAATCACTAAACAGAGACAAAGGTTACATAAATATATCTGGTTCTTTGATAACTTACTGAGAAATTATTAAAATCATCAAGACACAAACATTTGCCTTACCCCAAGTATACTGAAGAACAAGAACAAGACATTTCTGAAAGTGCTCACTTTTAAACCACATTTGATATTTGATATCAGCGGGGTCTGCATCAATCAATCAAAAAATGCCATCTTGTATATTTACTGGCAGGGCCGTTGCTTTATATTTCGAAAGGGCTCTCTTCATTTCCATCATAGAGCCAGGATGTAATAAAGACGGTGTCAGCACAAACATGACATCCATACACCCAAAGAGCATTTTGATCGTGTTTACTGAGAGCGGCTTTAAAATAATTCCAGGGGAGAAACGTACACACACATATCACAGCAGTTCCATCCCAGCCATCAGCCTGTCACTCCTCCATTGTTCAGTGCACTCTGTTCTCAATAGGTAATCACTGCACATCCAGGACAAATTGAATATGATTCCAGGTCACATACCTACCGCAACATTTGTGATAAAACTTTTGCCAGTCTGTTCAAGAAAAGAATGTATAGTTCATAGTCTAAAGCTGGCCATACACCTGCAGGATTCTCTGTCAGATTTCCTTCAGATCAGATCAGATCTACCAACAACCATGTAGTATAGTGACCTCCCTGATACAATACATAGTGATGGAAGGTGTAGAAAGGTCCTCATATTACATGGTTGTTGGTAGATCTGATCTGATCTGAAGGAAATCTGACAGAGAATCCTGCAGGTGTATGGCCAGCTTAAGATGACTACTACAAGAGTTTCTGTCCTCATACAAACCATTATACAGTATACATGCAAAAGTAGTCAGGAGTAGAATAGTGTCAGTCTGCAATAGTCCTGAGAAATGAGCTAGAAAAGGCACATCAGGACACTAAGCATTGGTGAAATATCTACAGGTATAGTTGTCAAGTTAAACTGGAGCCTAAAAAAGAAGTCTGAGCTTTACAATAGAAATAACACACATAACAAGGCAAAATCAAAATTACATACAGTATATGATGTAGTCCATCTTTTAAAGTTAAGTTGTCCAGCTGACAGTCCCTCTATAGAGGCTCACAATGCTTCTGTCCACGGGTGGTAACACTGCTCTGCATACCTCTGCATAAATAGTGGAGTGTATGTAGCCATCCTAAGGCATGTTTCACATCTAGCTTTTTTCACATGTTAACTATGTCCAAAAAGTTCATCCATCTAATAGGATATGTCTATTGGTGATATTGGAGGACCTTGTACCATCCAGGACAGCTTGGACGTTCCTGATTTTGGCCTTTTTTTTATGCAAGGAAACTCATAGTGTTGCGTTGGACACACAAGGAACCTCCCACTATTGTTGCTTGGTCTGGGGGGCATGGCTTGAAGAGTATGCATTTGCTTAGGGGATTAAAATTGATGGTTTATATAATATGTCATGTACCAATATCTTTTGTCTTATTAAATTTGTATTTTGTATTATTGTTTATTGTCTTTTTTTTCTTTGTCAACAATTTCTGATTTGTGTTACTGTCTGGGTCACCAGGAGAAAGTACAAAAAGCCTATAATAAAACAAATGGAGACACCAACATATCAGGGCTGTCAAGATGCAAAGTAACTTGCTCTTGATTTTAATTAAATTGAACACTGGAGTCTAGTATATGGCTTGGAACACCTAAATTCTACAAATATATTTAGCAGTCAATTGATACCTTCATCTAATGCAGTACATGACCAGCTATGTGTGAACAATTAGAACATTTTCTTCCTCAGAGAAGATTATTATGGAATAAATACACAGAGGTTGATGGGACAACTGATTTTCGGAGTTCTAAAAACTGCATTCTTACTGATTCAGCCAACATGCCAAGAAAAGCTGTTAAAACTATATTACAACTGCAGGTTTACGCACAAATGACTGCTGTAATAGTTAAAAACCTTGTCACACGGCTGACTAATTCCATTTTACAATGATGAAATTATTGATGGCAATGGGTGCTTAAATGTCTCAGCAGGACTTTTGTCGCCATTGTTTTCAGGAAAAACATCTGTCTGGGCCTGGCCCTACAAGCAGTTCTGGACTGCAGCCTTTTGCCTCTTCATTATCCCTTTGAAAGTCAGATGGTTCTCTACCTTACCCCTGTGACACCACCTGGTGATCCTCTCTCATTCTCCTCTGTACAATACAATTATAAGGGAAAAGGTAGGAGCAGAAGAAGAAAAGTATATTCTACCATTCTGAGGCCAATGACCAGAATTAACATTGCTTAGGATGTTAGCCATATTGGGCAGGGTCCTCTACTCCTCCTGTGTTATAACCTGCACCTGTGTGTTATTTTCTGTTATCTCAACTCTAATTTAAAGTACCGCATTGCGTAACGTGTTGGCACTATATTAATAAAAGTTAATAATAAAAGTTATTAACTTCTCTATAAAGGTCAACAAACATGCCAAGACTTATCTGCAAGATAATCTTTGTGTACGAAGCAAGAAATATAGCAGACTACACTAGACTTGTGATCATGGAATGGATTTTTTAACCTTTTTTCAAATAATTTCTAAAGACAAGGGGTAAACACTGGTGATCCAAACTCTCTATTAGAGCATTATTGTTATAATACATTTTCACAAGTTTCACAAAAAGTACATGGATGTTGGTCTGGAAACAAACAGAAATATATTTTAGGGTATGTCTCCAGAGCATTTTGTGATCCATTGTGACCCCTACGTTAAGCACAGTGCTTGGTGGGGTCCCAACAGATCACATACACCAACGTACTGCACTACGTTAATCAGCGGATCAGCGCTGCAGCGGGGCAGGTGAAGTGTATGTGATCCGTCACGACCCCCTATGCTTAAAGTAGGGGTCACAAAGCACTGTGGAGTCATACCCTAAGTGATATATGTGTGGGAGAATGTGATGGATTGAATCATCTATAATCTATATAGATAAAAAGCCAAAATAATGAACATTTAACATTTAAAAATGTTATAATGGCAAGAAATTGTTCTATATTCTAGATGCAAAGATTTCTGTACAAATTTAATGCAATGTTGGCACAATCATCCGATATGTAAATTTATTAGCAAATATTATAAAAACATATTTTTCTTTTTACTACTACTTTAATCTTTTACTTTATTTCCCTGGTTTGCCAGTTTCTCCTTGTTTTTTTCTTCTTCACTGCCTTTTGAGCGGAACTGAAAATTTTGGATTTTAAAGTACCGTATGTAAAATAGAAAGTTAGGAGTTTGAATTATACAGTTTATCAGCTAACGGCTAACATCCTGAAAGCTTGCTTTATTAATGACTTCAATCAGCCAATAAACAGTATCGCCAAACTTTCTATATTCATTGATCGCTAAGACCGTACAACACTGTACTATTGCAAAGTATGTAAAAAGAATCTATTTATAAGACAACATCAATTTACTTGCAAAGACTTGCAATACCTTTTTGTTTTTTTACTGTGGATGTGGAAGGTACGTTAAGTATATAGACAGGGAATCAAGTTTAGAATCTTAATAAAGAAAAGCTTATTAGCTACCAGAAGAGAAGAAGCAGGAGAGTATAAGTACCGATGTTCTCCACATCCCAGTGTATACATAGACATCATCCTAAGCTTGAGACATAGCAATAGACCATTTCCCCTATGCTGATACAGTTATTACTTTTATTAATGATGGTATGGTTCTTGATACTTTTGTGTCAATAATGACCCCATAATGGAGAAAAACAGACAGCACAGGCTTTTGTATGTCCACAACATCCACATAAAGCCTTCATTGCTTTGTGGAGTTTCCTGTGAGAGTAAATATGTTCTCAGCAGTCAGGAAGCGTGATGTCAACCGCCGGGAAACAAACCAGGTTTGTCCTTGAAACCTTTTAGCATGTGACAAGCAGAGCCATTCGCCAGTTATCTAGTGATGAAAATCAATAAAGAAGTCTGAACATTGTATGTGTGTAGTTGTAGCGAGCAGCAGTGGGACATTAGTACAAGCAATTACACCATCTTCACAAGCTTATAATGTTTGCCAGGGAGAGGCACAAGAAGGTTTATGTGCTTAATGTACCTTAAATGTACTTGATACATATTTCATATGTGTATATACATATATTTACACACACACACACACACAAGTTCACACAGTATAGGTTGCACTGGACCATAAGATGGTTTTGGGGAGAAAATAAGGGAAAAAGGACTCACAGAAAGGTTCAATGACATAGAGTGAATTTACATATTATTTCAACAATGTGTGTACGACTGGAGCATGCAGGACATTTCAACGTTTTCTGTATGTTTTCCATCTCCAAAAAGACCATTACCCTTTACTCCCCGGGCAGTAGGCTCCTGACAAGAAGAGGGCTAATGGTGGACAAAAAGGTGTGCAGGGCTGGAACATGTTGCATATTGATATTAACTAGGGGTAGAGCCACTGCTAATCCAGAGACTAACTTATAAAGACTTACTTTACACAGGCAGCTCACCCTGGAACATGCTTTTTACATACTCATGTGGGAGGCATGTGAGGCACCAGCTGTCACAGCAGGTAGTACATGCACTGCACATGCAATTCCTATGTGGAATGAGCAACTCATTAAGTATACACATACGGAATTGCAAATGCAGTGAATATATTACCTGCTGTGACAGATGGAGACTCACTCTGCCTCCCGTGTGGATATGTAAATACCATGTTTTAGGGTGAGCTGCCGGTGTAAAGGAAGCATCAATATACAATATGTTCCAGCCCTCCACATCCTATTGGAACATGCTTTAGTCCTTCTCCTCTCAAGAGCCTAGTGCCCTGGGGAGGCTAGGGCAACAGTCTACAGTTTCTTGAGAGGAGTCAACTATCTGAGTGAACCACAATTGTTTCATTTCGTATCCCTTGGCTGCCGCAGATTAAGCTGTATCCACTTTCTGTTTTGTACTTTTACCAGGAAATTTGAGGTCTATTTTTTTGTTTTGTTTTTATTGTTTTATTGTCATGTGGACATGTAAATGGTACAGAGAACTTATAAAAGTTGTTTATTGTTGGACTGTGATATCATAAAGACTAGTTGACTTGAGTACAACTTTAGTGACTGCTGACTTGACTTCATAAAATCTTAAGTTCTTAATGCCCTAATATCTATATAAATATGTATGTATAAATAGACATATATATATATATATATATATATATATACTGTACCACTGCTCAAAGGCTGTACATGTCAGATAACAAAATATTTATGTAGGCACACATCACATTGATAGGTATAAAAAATTTCAATGGCAGCCCAACAATTAAATGGTCTGAACGGTAATGTTAAATTATCTGTCACAGTTTGGTAACCTAATGACCAGTGAAATGGTGTGGAATTGTCTAAATGTGTAAATAAATAGCATAAGTATGTTAAAGGAGAAATGCCCCTTATTTGTGTGCAGCGACAAGCCATCTATTTACACATTAGTTAGTCTAATGATGTATTTCATACAGCCCACCACCCTGGCCTTACACGCTAAAATCATTTACTATGCTTGACTGCAGCTGTAAACAGTGGCCACTCTGTGTTCTAAATAAACGTATTTATTTATCTGAAGCAAATTAGTTAAAGGTAATTTCATAAATGTGGATAGTGTCATCATTATCTAGATCATTTTAGATCACCCAGGCATAGGAAGATAATGTCAAAGGTGATAGATTTTGAAGGCTTTGTGTGGGAGACAATTATTCCTGGAAAGCTATATTGGAGAGGGTTATACGTTAACATGAGTGCATCCAGAGAAATCTAACCCTAGAAGAAATAATATGTCAAAGTTCTAGAAGCATTTGTATTGATAGTTAAAACAATTATAATAAAATGCTCCTTGTTAATAATATTGGTTGTATATGTTGATAAATGTTAATAAAAAATGATTTTAAAAAAACTACCAGTAAAGCAGGGAACACACGCATAGATATGGGGTAGATTGATGGCTGCTTTGTGCGCTGTGCACACTCACGGCCATCTATCTGACTCATATCTAATTGCGGCCTTCCCTGTTTTCAGGGAATTCAGGCATATCGGACATGACGTCAAGGTTGATGTCCTTTGCATGGGGACCACGGGTATCCATGCAAAGCATTGTCGGAGCTGGATGACAAAGCATGTGGGACAGCAGCGTGATGATGTCATTGTGCTGCTGCCAGGAACCTCAAACAGCTCATATATCGAGCCGTGTGTTCCCGGCTTAAGAGTCAGATTCATATTAAAGAAAGCCAATGGTTGTAGACCAGGGGTGGGCAAACTTGTTGACTTGTCGTCCACAAACAGTTCTTACATTTGAAAGATGGGCCGGACCAAGAGTAGATGGATGGAGTGTTTGTGTGAATTATTATCACATTGAATGTAAATGTCGTAACCTAAGAAGTTTGTTCGAATTAAATAGCTAAAGGGTCCGGTCCTGGCCCAAATGGTCTGGAATGGATTTTTGCCACAAGATACTTACAAAGTATTTTCTGAGAATTTACTCCATGTACGCCACGCAATGTACCCTCAGAGCCATATAAGCACTGGGTGGCAGATATGTGTGTGAAGTGGGAAGAGCGGGATATGGAAGGTGCTGCAAGCTAAGCAATTGCTAAGGCCCGGAACCCCCAAAACATCATGGTGACAACAGGCAGCATCTAGGAATTATCTCTGAATGAGCAGTTTTTTTCTAGTGTAATTTCAAAAGATAAGAACGTCACATGTCACATGTCGGCCATTACAGGATCTTGGTCCGACCCCTTTATCAAACTTAAGAAGCCAATGTGGTCCGCTAGTCAAAATGTTTGCTCACCCTTGGTTTAACCAGATCTAGAATATCCAACCTATGGAATAATTTGTGGCATCCAGACGCTCCTTATCTTATTATCTCATCTCGCAGTCCCTGAGCAACCTAGTTTTACTGGTTCCAGTACAATTCTGCTGATGAATACCTTGAGCAAAACCACACCTTACATCTACCAGTCCATGAGTAACCTAGTTTTACTGGTTCCAGTACAGTTCTACTGATTAATACCTTGAGCTATACCATTCCATACATCTCCGAGTCCCTGAGTAACCTACGTTTACTGGTTCCAATACAGCTCTACTGGTCAATACCTTGAGCTATAGCACTCCTTACATCTACCAGTCCAAGAGTAACCAAGGTTTAGTGTTTCCAGTACAGCTCCACTGATGAATGCCTTAAACTATACCACACCTTACATCTACCAGTCCCTGAGTAACCTAGTTTTACTGGTTCCAGTACAGCTCTACTGAATAATACCTTGAGCTATACCATTTATTACATCGCCAAGTCCCTAAGTAACCTACGTTTACTGGTTCTAGTACAGCTCTACTGGTTAATACTATGAGCTATAGCACTCCTTACAATCTAACAGTCCCAGAGTAACCTAGTTTTAGTGTTTTCAGTACAGCTCCACTGATGAATACCATTCCTTACGTCCCCCGGTCCCCAAGTGAGCGTCTGAAAAATTTTATTTGATGCCTTTAGAGACCAAGGCTAGATTTCTAGCATTTAAATGGTTTTCAAATAACAAGGATAAAAAAACTTCTGGAACACACATGCTGATTAGTGCAAAACTAGAATATAACCTTGATATATACATTTAATAATATAAGTAATGGAATATAACAGAAAATATATCTTTACTATTGAATATTGTATTGATGCAGTTTACACTTTAAAAGCATGGTGTAATTTTGCATGCAAAAGATGTACAAATGAACTGTACATGATATCTATGCAACATATTTCACCTTGAACAGTGCATTCCCTCCTTATCGCTGGGTCTTTGGGAGTGATCTTCTGGCTGCTTGATGAGCACCGAATATTGGCATCCTGCATCCTTCAACACCTGTGGGAAACCAAGATAAGTTAAAACAAATCAAGGCTTTTCTTCAATTAATTGTGTCTCTATAAATCAATTTCCTGTATTAAGGAGCACATATAGCTATGAGGAAGTTGCAAGTGTAAAGCTGGCATCATATATCAAAGTCAAGGCAGCAAAGGACACAACATGCCGTTAATTCAGAAAGTAATGTCAAGCAGATTAAGGAGAGATGGTCATATCTCTTATTAAGCCAGGCTTGTAACAACAATTCTCTAGAGCAATTAGAGAGGGGGTTATCTAACTAATCAAAGTGAAGTGAAAAAACCTGAACACAAAGAATCCATACTTTTTTACTACACTACATTATATTTACTTAGATGACAATGTATTTAATTTATTTACTACCAAATATTTTACACCTAAACTACAGATACTATAGGAAAATGAAAAAAATGTAGGATGAGCTACCTGAGCATACAGCATCCAGGCACAACAGGAACTCTCTTTGCACTAATGCTTTAAGGTAGCCATACACGGGTCGACCTTTGCACCAAAGTTCGCTGATCCGATAATCTTGTGAGATTTAAATATCGACTGTCAGCCGAACATCGATCTATTGAACCCCCAAACAGTGTGATCGATTCACAACTTATTGATACCTTTCCTGAGTTCCATGCGCATGTTCCATAGCACCATCGCATACAAATCAAAAGATTGACGAAATTTTATTACATGTCCAATCACTTTTTTGATCGGACATATACATAAAACGAACACTTTGGGTCGATCATACCAGGTGTTCGATATTTCCGTTCGATTGGCCCAAAAAATCTGTTGACATTGATCAAATGGAAATATTGAACAGTACCTACCTTTGGGCAAGGTTCACACAGGCATAAAAAAAGGTATGTAAAGCAGCCTTTTCACTGCATTTTTAGGGTGTTTTTTAGGTGAGCAAACAGCACTTGTTTATAGTCAGGAAAAAAAAACATTTTAATTGCCTGGAAGCCCTCCTATTGCAGAACATTAATTTAACACATAAAGCTGTCATGAGTTTTGTCTTTTCTTGGAAGACAGGTTCTCTTGACATCTAACTTGACACCCTGGGCTGTATACCATCTTGAAGAAACCAGTGTGAACACTCCCACTAATTTCCCTGGCATTATGGCGGTTTCACAACATTTATTCCAACGTAAAACAGCACCATTCGGGAGATTCCCTGCCTTCCTTTCTACAGATAATCAGTGTCATAGATGCGGCGACGATGTGGGCCAGGAAAAGCAATGCTGTCTCCATTAACATGGAGGTCTATGGGATCAGGAAGGGATGGGAAGGCAGCAATGCAGAATCGCTGTGGGCTTGCACAGCAACGGCGCGTGCATAGTTTGTTTTTTCTAATCGGAGTATAGTAGTGAGAGATTCTCAAAATAACAGAATGCAGAAATTTAAACATATAGGACTTCAATATAGTACAGCATTCGATGGACCTATATTCCTCACTGCAGAGAGAAAGAACTTTAAATAAGGCAAAAAGACAAAAATCTGGTGTTCTTTTTTTCACAGCAATTCACACCAAAGTCAAAATGATTGAGAATCAATTAAAATAAATCACTTTAAGTTAACTCATTATGTTCTCGTTCTCATGTACTATTGACCACATGTCTGCAGTAACAGACGCTTGGAACACAACCTATTACTCTAATTATCTTGTGCAGCTGTTAAACATATAGCTACAACACGGCTAGCAGCAATTACTCTGCCTGTCTGTCCTCTACAGATCAGAATATGAGGATCATACCAGGTACGGCTTTAAGAAATAAAAAAGAGAGAATCTAACCAGTAAATATTAATGATTTAACATGGTGAAAAAAGGAGCATTTTAAGGGTCACCAAACAATCTAACCACCTACTGTTGCCACATACACATTTCTGTTTATATGTTATGAGTAATCTATGATTTCATGTTATGATAATGGACTATATGCAGAAGTATACTCCACCAGATAGCTAATCTTATACCAGCAAAATAGCTTTAAACATATCCAAATTCCCCTAAAAATCGACAGTTACGATCATTATTAATAATGTTTGTCCACGCTATGTGCAGATCCCCCGGTCTGCTGGCTGTGGAATATTTTTGTCAGATATTAGAAATATGGTGATTGGTTGTGTTTGATTTTTTTCAGCCAATCACAATATTATTTTCTAATAAAGTGTAGCACATTATCATATTTTTTTGGACTATAAGATGCACCTCCCCAAAATCGGGGGGTGGGGGGGGGGACGAAGGAGTATGCGCTTTTACATTGCCCACCATGGCAAAACACTGAGCTTAGCCAAAGCGGGGAAGCTGTCACAGCTCTGTATGAGAACGGACCAGATTAGACGCGCCCCTGTATACGGTGGGTCCTATACATTGGAGCATCTTATAAGCTGAAAAATACGGTATGTGTGTTCCCAAGGGCCCTTTCATATTAACTGTGCTCTAGCGTTTCCGCAAAGGAAACCTGGTGTACCATTTATGCGTGCACAAGATCTGTTATGCATTATTAGGCATACAACACGCATTTTATCTTTTACCATAGCATGAGTATCTCCCATAACACAGCTCATTGGGGTTATGTTGTACCCACAACATGCACATTAGTGTGAATGCTACCATGGACATTGTGCGTACACAACAAAATGCAGCTAGTGTGAAACTTCCTTAAGGCACAAATATAAAAATATCTTTCTTTTAGTGGTTGAGCTATTGATGAAATGTTCTTTGGTCTTCTCACAGATACAATGGAAGATCCAGATGGACCCATGAGTTTGTATCTGCTCAACAGTACTCGCTGTTACCATACTTATGAATGTTTTATTGCAATATATACATTTAAGCTAACTGTGAAGAAGGTTTTCTGTTCATGGTCATACAATATTAGATTCTGAATGTAACAAGCGGGATCCTAAAACTAGGGCGTAAAACTGACATGCAGCTTGTCTGAATGGTGATAATTGTATATCTATGCACACACAACTTACTTTCTGGCTGTTTGTATCCGTGTATCTCATAGATTGCATGATGAAAGCAGATAAATATGCAACTGAACTGAATAAACTTTTGGAGAATCAACCATCCTTTTTGTGTGTGGGGATTTACAATTTCCCAGCAACAGCAAAAGATAGCAACTTAAGACCGAGAGGGCAATCTCCCTAAGAATACCTAAAATATATTAATAATAACAGCAGCATGGTTGTGATTACTTCTAAAACACTATAACACATTTATGACATCCACATAAGTGTTACATACAGGATAAGGGCACTGCTGAGCTTGGTACATACAGCACAGTGGCATGCCCTGTCAATCTCATCACTGACCCTTGTCACAGAAAAGCCATCAATACTAAAAGCCAAAGAAGCTTGATTCCCCGGCTGTCTATCTCCTAATCATATTTCAGGCAAACTGGCTCATCTGAAGAAATGCTCTATTTTGTATTCTATTTTTTTCCTTAAAATGCAAGAAATATCCTCCGCTTGGAGCGTAAATACGCATTTCACAGATGGCACTGATTCAGTTACTGTGTATGAAATTCATTTTGTACACAGTATGCAGACAGACAGTTCAAAAGAGATCTGAAGGCTCTATCAGTATGCATAACAAGGGTCCCCTGGCAATAACTGTGACCAGCACTGGAGGAAGATAAGCCAAGCACTGAACATGTGGTTTGAGCAGCAATAAGCTCTGCTGGGCGAATGTTTATCTGTTTGGTTTTTATCTGTCTGCACTGGAAGTATCCACTGCACATCATCCCCACCATGGACAAACCTTATAAAACTGCGTGTAAAGGTACATATTACCATTTCTTTGTAAAAGTGACTGTTGTAATGGCCACGAATGCAAAAATGTTTCAACATGAATGTTTAATCATAACACACACAGCCAGAATATTAATTCTTAGTCAAATAGTCAGTATGTTGTTTTTTAGGTGTGACACTTTTAGTGCTATGTACCAACAAAACTCTCTTTAAATCTTTAAAATTAACACACAACTTTAGCTTAAAAGCAGATCTATACTAGAAAAAAATAAACAAACTCAACTATCACTTAACTCAGAGCTGGCACAAAGATGGGAAAGTTGTCAACAATCATACTAACCAGCTCTTTCCTCAACATTTACCATTTCTTGTATTGGCATAAGTGTACAACTTCCTGCAGAACGCCCACTGGATGGCACTAGATAATATTTTTTCAAGCTGAAAACATCTAATGAGACACAGGAAGGGAGCATCATTAAGACAGTGGTCTTTCTTCCCAATTCTCTTTGCACCCAGTAACAGAGGAGTTTCCAGGGCATGTCATCGGAGTTGAGGAACCACTTGGAAGAACCAAGATTTATTAATAACAAGTTTGGCTATGTTTTCATGCCGTCAAAATCGTGAGTCAAGCATTGGGATGTTGGCGCATCCATTGAAGTTCAATGGATGTGTTTCCATATGTGCTAAAGGGATGCGTTTGCGTGTGCAGAGTACAGAAAAGGCCATTAACAAAACCCAATGCATTAGGTGTCATAAACACACAAGGGAGTGTGATGTTGCATCAGAAATGCATCCCTAAAGTGTCCTTTCCGCTGTGGAAACATGAAAGCTTCTCTACATATAAAGCGCTGTGAAGACTTCTTTATTATTATTTCATTAAAGACTGCACTTATAATGTGAGCTATGACTGCAAGGAACATGCAGCAAAACAGTTGAGTATAGGTCTGCTTTTACCCTTTAATTTAAAACATAACCTTCAAACTCAACTCTAATACCTCACACTTACCATATTTTTCGGACTATACCGAAAAAGACTCACCGGACCATAAGACGCAAACAGTTTTTAGGGCAGGAAATCCAGAAAAAAAAGATAAGTTTTCACATCAATTGGGTTAATGCAATGAATTCAATGAAGGCAATATTCAATTCAGCCAGCAGGGGTCACTAGCAGCAGTACACTCTCAAGCTCAGCGTGTGCTTCACACTGAACACTCGGGAGGAGGAAGAGGGAGGGGGCAGAAATCTGCAGTCTTCTCCCTCTGCTCTAAACAGCTGTGAAGATCAGCTGTGATTGTGGTTCCCACTGACACTGAGAGAGGGAAAGATTGCAGTCTATCTCTCCCTCTCTCTCCATTGCCTAGCAAAGCTTTGCTGACAGGCAATTTTACAGTACAGCTGAGAGAGCCGACACCAGCCGGCATCTCTCAACTGACAGTTCCTCCAGCTCCCCCGGCTAATCTCCATGCCGGGGGAGTTGGCGGGCAGCCAAGATGCGACCACCAGCGGCCGAGTGGCCGCGGGGGTCGCACATTCGGACCATAAGACGCAGGCACTTTTTGCCCCCAATTTTGGGGGTGAAAAAGTTTGTCTTATGGTCCGAAAAATACGGTACTCAAATGTTACATCCTAACACTACTTTTAATAAAGCCATGATCTAATATGTTTGGGCAGCAATACCAGTACAAACAGTACAACAACAATTGTGTAACTTATCCAACCTTGTCCACACCAGATTTTAGTTCTGTTTTTTTTTGATGATTATAATGTAAAAGGTTTAAGGTTAAAACTAACATAGATGAAATGAAAAGTAGAAAGTTAATCAGCCAATGAGCAAGCTACCGCAACAATGATACATGTATTTAGCTTCCACAACAGACTTGTGAGAGAGTCAAGCAGAACAGCAGAGGTTCTGATGTCTACACAAGATACAATTACTACATAATACAATGTCACAATAGAAGACCAAGTATGCTATGCATTATTCAGAACACATCAAGTCATTTTGTATAAGTTGTTACATAAAGAGCTGTCAACTCATAAACAGAGTGCAAGCTGATATTCTTTGTATCCACATATTTACTACAATATTCTTTGTAGGATGAAAGAGTCAGGTAAGGTATACAGCCAATTATCTATCTCCAAAGCTTTATACATTTCTGAGGATATTCTAGGCATTCAAATGCTGCTTTCTGTACTCAATTAGTTTCCTTTCCTTAAATGGATGTGGGTTGGTTTAAGGAAAACCATTTTGGGCTATTATTTTTCTGGATATGGAAAGAAAGCCAATGTAATGGGTTAACATGGTACCTTGCTGACAACCCAACAATTTTCCGATAAGGGGCAATTGACAATGTCTAGGATCAACTGGAAAATATTTTGACACTTCCCCAACACATGCAATAAACTATTAAATCCTTGACTTTTTTTAGGATACATTAGACCTAGTCTACACTATAGTCAATATACCCTTGTTTGGTGCGCACAGGCATTTTGTCACATTGAAGATGTTATTAAGTGGGTGTCTCCGCAGGCGTGTCATGGTCCACGTTGCAGAAATAATGTTAAATGATGTGTAAATAAAGACATGAAAATGTTGACAGTAACCCACCTTTAATAACCTAATAAGGGCACAAACTGGGCTCTGCCAACCATTGTCATTAAAATATAGCATATAGCATATAACAAAGAGGTGCCATGTGCAAAAGTCATTGTGGCATTTACCTCTTTCACAAGATGTTATTTGGTTTGCAACATAAACCCATTTGGTTATCTTATTTAGTCTTCTAAACATACAAATTATATAAACCTATAAATCTATCTTGCTTCATAGAAATGGAAGGGAAAGACAAGAAAAGGATGGAAGAACCAGAATCATTGCTGAGGATGTAATAGAAAATAAGGCAGCATTATGATTTTATGTGCTTTGATCTTAATTATTGACCTTTCAGACATCACTGTTCACACTACACCTTTCATAGAACATTTGTGACTACAGCTTCTACAGTTGTATCCTCAATTTAAAGACTCTAATGTTGATATGACACCATGAATAAATACCAGTGACAGCATATTTTTACATACCCCAAAAGATGTGTAGCCTATACTTGACCTCATAACCTATAATCATATTCAAAAGAAAAGATAATAAGAGACAAATATAGTCTTTTGATCTATTTCTATGCATATGACAGGGTTGCAGGTAATGCAATAAGAGAGCTTGCGCATTCTGAAAGACTTCCACTGTCAACACATAAAATAGTTTGACTTACATAGCTATTTTTATAGTTAAATAATTATTATTCTATATAACCCCAATGCATTTTCTCTTTTTTTAATGTTGTATATTACTTTCTGTTTGTTTTTGCCATAAGGGATGAATCTAAGACTCTCCTCTGGTACATTTCTGAAAATAAGGCCAAATGTTACATAATCTCACAACCAAGTCTGAATCATCTGATTTATGTCTGAATGACTCTTTTATTTGCACAGCATGGGACTTTCTGTCATGATATATCTGTGAAGGAAATCACATCTCTGGTCCTGTCAGAAATATTTTTGTAATTACAAGACAAAAAGACAATGCAGATTTTATAGCACAAGCTTGAGATACAGTATCAGTTTTCATATTGTCACATAGGTTTTCATATTGTCACACAGGTTATAGTGTCACTGATCATCTTATCAGTGGGAGGTTTCTCCGTGCAGTTAAAATGTTTCTAATATATTCTGAGAAGAGAGCAGATTTATGAGATGTCACCAGGAGCAGAGAGCATGTGCATGAAGAATGTACAGTGAAGATCCTCCACCACCCAAGAGTGCTTTGAATTGATATGCTTAGTAATATTAAGATGATATTGTTGACACATCATTTAATTTGTTTGGTGCCCAGTTCTCTGTGCAATAAAAATGTTTGGTTACAAGACTGGCAAAACATAAGCAACTCTGGTTTGCATCTCTATTATGTACAACCATTGAGACAAATGATTTAGGCTTTCTGTTGGCATTCAATTATTCTTGTCGACCAATAAGCGCCTACCAAAAAGCCAAGCAATCCTGCCATCCTTCTCAAAACTACAGATAATCACACATTGCAATGTACAGCCTAAATGAGGCTCTGCTCTAAATGTAAATTAGTCAATGCTATAAGTGTTATAAGTAAGATAGAAAAATTTTACATAGAGGGTATAGACCGACTTATATCACCAGCCTATATCTATCGCTGGCAAACGAACACAAGCACAACATTTGGAACAGGGATTTTAATTTGAAGAATCATTTTCTAATATACTTAAGTGCAGTTTCTATATAAAATCATTGTCATGTTCACTATTTATCAGCTTATGAATCAAAATCAATTATTATATTCCTAGCTTTGCTGGTAGAAGACTTAACAAACAACTTACAACTATATGGCATTTACAAGAAACAAAATGAATCTTCTATTTCTTGTAAAATTACAGGGCGCACAAACTTACCGAGCTGCCATTACAACACAGTGGAGGTCACCTTACTACTTTTTCCTGAAGTTTTAATATATGTCAGCAAGTGACTGAAAACAGGGTGGCTCACAGTAGAATTTCAATACAGAATGTATAATCAAGTAAAAAAAACCAACTGAAAAAGCACAAAAGCTCAAGCATTGTTTATTGTTGTGTTACCTTATGAACATGTCAGACATAAGTTCTGTTGCACCTACTGCATATTATTCTAATATTGTATCAGATTGTATATTTCTACTATTTTTGCAGAAATTATAAACACCCTTTTTTTACTAGGGAATGAGATGTATTACCGGGATAATATTTGTGTTAGGACAGTTTATGTAGAAAATCAAGCCACCCATGGCGGCTACCCTCAACGTATGACCTACCAGCATAGACCAATCTTTGATGTGGAGGACAGTGGGGAAGGAATCTCTTTTAACAAGAGAAACATATAAGTGACTGTGGCAGGAGATTGAAGTTAAAGCGGACCTACCACCAGAAATCTATGTTTTCATGAATGGCACTAGAAGTGCAAATAATAGGGAAATGCAGTGAAATTAAATTAAACACATCTCTTCTCACTTCCTGTTTCACTTTAGGCAGAGAAAGGCAGCACGTCACAGGAAGCTTTGTTTTCTTAGTGATCAGAAAAATTCCCATAGATTTAAACATTCCCATAGATTTAAAAATTCCCATAGATTTGAAAATTCCCATAGAAGATCACTGAACGCCCCCCAGTGGCCACCCGCGATATTGCACCCCCAGTTTCATGTGTTGCCTTCAGCGAACCAGGAAGTGAGGAGAGCTGTTGAGTTATCTTCTTAAATTGCTCATTACAGGTAAGTTTTGGGGTTTTTTCACTGCATTCCTCTCTATTATTGGCACTTCTAGTGCCATTCATAAAAACATAGATTTCTGGTGGTAGGTCCACTTTAATGCAAGAGATTTGTAAATGTCATATATCAAGAGAGGATCATACTGCCATGTTTCTTTCTTAATAGACATAAACATAGTTTAGTTCATAGTTGAGCCTTGTGTTCCTGGGAATGTACTAACTACTGAATTATTCACCAAAGAAAATATATCCATTAAATGCTCACGCTTGGAATAAAAGGTTCTTATAGGCATTTGATTACAAAGAGTGCCCCAATGTACCGTATTAGACGCACTTTTTCACCCCCAAAATTGGGGGCAAAAAGTGCCTGCGTCTTATACAGTGAATGCGCGACCCCACCCCGATGTCCGACTCTCCCATCTGAACTGTGTATTTACCTATGCCAGCCCTGAACTGGCATAGGAAATGAAGAGAGAGTTACAGATGAACTTGCATCTATAGCTCTCTCCTGTCCGTGGGAACAGCAATCACTCCCCACGGACACAGTGAGAGCAGAGGAGACAGCCCGGCCCCCCCTTCCTCTTGCAGATTAGTGTAGAGATGACGTATTCTACTGAGAGTGTACTGCTGCTAGTGACACCTTCTGGCTGAATTAATTATTGCATTCACTGAATATACAGGGAGTGCAGAATTATTAGGCAAATGAGTATTTTGACCACATCATCCTC
>CM070040.1:41649159-41659397 GCA_036250615.1 Ptychadena robeensis
CTGGAAACGTCCGGCAGAAGATGCACTACAGCGCCGTCAAACTCAAACCGTCCACGCTGCCACGCAGCTCTCATTATCTTCTCTTTTACGGTATAGAAATGCACCCGGCATAGAACATCTCTGGCAAGATTTGGGTCAGAGGAGCGTGGCCCCAGCGTGCGGTGGACTCTATCAAGCACAATCACCGAGTCAGGGGGGTCCCCCAGTAACTGGTTAAAGATCGCCGGGGTCCCCGCCGTCTTAGGGGTCTTGCGCCTTGTCATGCCGTGCTGTGTGAGGGTTTAGTGGGCTGTGATGAGCGCGGAAAGCTGGTGGGTCGCGGGAGCTCAGGTAAGCGTGGCTTCACTCCTCCATGTCCGGGACACGCCCCTTAATTGCCATTTTTATGGTTAAACATATACAATTTATGTCACTTGAAAAACCGCAGGGAAGCTTTATAAACTAGGAAAGGTTGCAGTTAGGGGTGTCAAATTGGGAATGCAAATTACTAATTCAAACACAGGTGACCTATAGTTGGGGACAGCTAATCCGAGGCTCAATCAGGAACAGGTAGGTCCACTTGCAGCAGAATCTACCATGCAGGAGGGTGACGCAGAGGACAGTAGACCACGCTACATATGAGGTGAGTACCAAACATTATCTGCTGGTACTCATCTGAGAAACTCACTAAAAAAGTTATGTGCACCTCTGAGTGTGGGTATTAAGAATAGCCAATGATGGTATGACATTCAGGCTGTGTTGCCGCATTGAACCAGGGGGACAAGCTTGGGGGTATTCTCTCTGCAGCCTTTGTGTTGAAGGCCTGAACTGACCAAGTGTAAATATTCTGAAGTTTTCTTTTTTTATTTCATTAGTAAAATATTTAGACAAAATGTAAAATTTTGCTTGCACTAATTTCAAAATCTTTAGACTGTGTCGTGTTTACATCACATGGCAGTGCAAAGGCCATGTCCATACTACTTGATGTTTATCCTTCACTCCAAAGAACTGTTTTTTATAATCCCAAAGTCACTGGATTAAAGAGGTTTAATATAATCAATGTACTTTCATTCTGACTCCAAGATTTCATGCAGAGAGACAAAACTTTGATTCTTCGTGTAAAAATTTTTTTCTGGTTAAGTGATGCTTACAAAAAAGAAAAACACAGAAATCGCTCCCAAAAGACCCAGAGAATAAGCAATACAAGTCAGCAGGGGTCAGACTCTGGCAGAGCTTGTGGGAGAAGTGTAACTCCTGCTGACCTCCTTCCCAGCTCACGGACCAATTAGCTGCAATTCTGCCTATTAGTTGTGGAAAATGCAGAACAATTATAGAGAAAACACAACAGCTTGCACGCAGAATACACAGCAGAGACTGAACTGCCAATCATCGCTCTATCCCCCATGTTCCAAGTGCACAGCAATGTTACATTCACAGATGTCCTGTTTTCTCCTTTGTAAATGCTGTTTCAATGAATTTGAATAAAAGAAATGTGAATTCAAATGGATTGTACAAATATGATGAAAAAAAACAACAAATCTTGATTTTTATTTACTGACAGAAAATGAAAACCTTTTCGTAATGCGTGGGCTAATGAAAAAAATATTTAAATTTAAATGGAAATGTAATTTCCATCAAGTCTTTTACAAATATTTACACTGTGAATGTGACATAAATATGTGTTCTTAAATACTTAGTATCATTTAAACACCTTGATGAATAAATGATTATAAAACCATCATGACCTTAACTTTTAAATTGGAAAAAAAATTAAAGCACTTTTCTTATTTTAAATGGTGGTATATATGCTACACAAAATGTTCAATTCAATACCTTTAATTTTCCTTGATGGTGTTAATAATCAATATAGTTAATATAAAACAAAAACGTGTACGTTTTGCTATATATAATGCATGAATGCTGAGTAGAGATAGTAAATTTTGTTTTTGAAATTTCCACTTGTTTGACTTTGTGAGTTAATTGTAAAGCCCCGGAACATGGTATCACCACCAAACCTGGCGGAGATCAAAATTTTTACTTTGAACTTAATTGATGCAAAATTTCTTACATCTCCAGCAATGTTGATGATGATATCATGTTCTGTGGCTTTATAATCAACTCACAAAGCCAGTTAGTTGAATATAAAATTAAACCATCTCAACTGCTGATTCCAAATAGGTGGAGTGTGTAGCTCCTGTTTTGTCTAACACCATCTCCCACCATGGAGTTTTGAATTCTAACATTGATTTTTAAAAACAGTTTTTCTAATGTTTTTGCATTTTATGTGATATTGTTGAAATTATATTAGGTTGTTTTTACATTAAACAAACAAAAAAACATATAGGAGGTAGGTCCAGAGATAGGAGGTAGGTCTAGCTGGGAAAAGGCAAAAATTTTACTGCATTGAATTGCAGTTTGACATTCACTTTATGTTTACATGGAAACTTTCCAAATTATAATTCTAGTTTGGGCATGACAACATATGTCCACACAACACATGGTAACAAAAATTATTTTTTTTTTAAATACCAAATTGCATACGGCAACCTATTGTTTATTATTTGTTGTTTATTATTATATGTGACAGGTATTAGATAAGAGCAGCGTTAGATTTGTAATATTTAAAACTTGCCTACTGATTAAGCAATTGGCCTGATGTTTAAGGGCCCATTCACGCTTTATGCGTTTTTTAAACATTACATCTTTGTTTGCATTGGGGTTTTTGAACAAATAAATGAAAAATGCAGGTAAAATTAGTCAAAAATGCATACAGCAGTGAGTTTTAAAAACGCATGCGGAAACGCTGAGTTTTTAAAAAACGCAAAACACAGTGTGAATGGTAACATTGGTTGTCTATGTAAAAACACGCGCAGTAGAAAAGCATGCACGTTTTTAAAACGCAGCGCAATGCATATAGTGTAAAAATGGCCCTAAATCATAAGGCCCCATATACCTTACAAACTTACGATACCATTTCTGTATAATCCACTTTTGTTCTTCGTGTAATATGAGGACCTTTCAAAACCTTCTAATCAATATGTATTCTAGCAGGGATTTTTTAAAATACAATCTTATCAACAAGTTTCACTGTATTAAATGTGTATTTACATGGAACCATTTTTTTCGAGGTGGGGTAGCTTACACAGCACACTGCAAATATACTGTATATAGAAAATGTCATAATGGTGAACTTGCACATACTGCTAAGTAAAACTGTGAACACAACATTTGACATAAAAATTTTGCAATAAGTACGTTTCATAGTATTTTAAAGCCATCAGTGGCAGGGAAGGTGCCACAAGAGTTAAGTTGGTATTCCCTGAACTCTGTCTCTGGTACTTTGCTGATATCTGGTTACCATGGTAATGAAGCCACTTTGCCCGCTCAGAATAGTTAATCATGATTAGTGCAAATCTGGGGTCTCTGGCCCTTGTTGGCTTCAAACTGTTCAGTACAGAATCACTTCTGAAAGCAGGTAATCATAGAGGTGCTTAAGGTGGAATAATTACTCCTAAACTTGGACTGTGTCAATCTATCTGCCATGTACGACAGATGGGAAACCAACATCAGACAAAATGATCCACGCCAACAGTCTCCAATAAGACAGTGGATGAAAATAAATTCCATCAATACAACTACTCATTTAACAATCACAAACAGTAAAACAAGGAGACTCTGATGTAAAGTCCATGACATACCTAATAACTCTGTATTCTATATTTCTGAATATGTTCCTCTATTGAAAGGCCTTCTTACCTCTTCTCACAGATCTGCAATGAAACTGCCATCTCAGCCACCATCCAAACTCTTAGAAATGCTTTCCCTTGGTGTAACGGTGGTTATACCAGAGATAGAGGTCATTCCCCAAAAAAAGTTTGGCACTCTAAATCTTCACATTTCTAATGGATGTTTCCAAATGAAAAAGACTTTCGTTAAAATGGTCATTTTCTATAAATACATACAGTATCTTTTCTGTTCATCTTTTTTGTTTGTCCCTATGCCAACATGCACTATTGAAGGATAAACATCATGAAGTTGATACAGTAGATTATGTATTTCCAGCTGCCATACACACTGCAGTAGAGCTTTCTGCTTTTTTTGCTCAAACACAGGTAGAGGGAAGAGCCACCCGTTGGCGTATGGTCCCTCTGCTGTGTATGTGAACTTCACTGCCGGGAAGACTTTTAACTCCTGTTCTCCTGGTCAGAGCGGCAGTGAAACAAAGTATTTTTTGGTGATCAGACACTCCACTTTATAGGGTGTGTGCTATACAATGGAGGTGTATGTTAGTGCAATGTTTTTTGGGTAAAATTACCACAACCCTTCCCTGCATCTCCAACATGATACCATGTTGAGGAGCTTTGCAATTAACTCAGAGTCAGACAATCTCTACAGTTGGGGGGGCTGTTACAATGTGAAATACATTTGTGATTAGTGCATCACAGAAGTTGATTATTATGTTATATAACGCTCAACTAGTGAAGCTAAAGTGCTTTACAAGTGACTCCCTTAGGAATTCTATGCAATACATGACTTAGAAAATAGCTGCTTCTATGACCACCTTAGACATTTTACCAACTTTTTGTAAGCAAACAAAAAAAACTGATGAATCACGAAAGCATTCTAGTAGTTTTGTTGGTTTCATATAATATAAAACAAATTGCAAAAATTTTACAGGAACAGCAGCACCAATTGCAACCCATACCAATTGCAATAGCAAACCAGAAGTAAGGCACCATGTTACTGGAACTTTAAGTGAGGACAGCTATATTCCACTGCAATAAGCCTTATTCTGGGCAGTCTGAGTATAATACTTGAATATAATAAAAATAGCTGTTACTGCCGTTTAACAATATGGTGTGTACTATATTCGTATCTGCCCAAATGCCCTTGATTTAATTGGGATATGTAAAAAATCTGACCCTATAAGTAAGTCCACTAAAGCATTGCTTTAGTATTGCCAAGTAATTTCTGTTCTGAAGAGCTTCAGGTTAGGCAAGAAGCAACCTCTAGAAAACATTCAAGATCCTGTTAACATATGACCAAGCAATTTAGCTTTCCAAACCTTTACAAGGGGTTCCATAAGGTCTACGGTTTCACATTATATGTGCTGTCAGACTGCACCACAACCGCAATGTGGTTTGAGGTGTATTGCTTTTCTATGCACAGTATTTTCCCTGTGCTTGAAACAAAGCTCAAGCAAAGTCAAAATGCATACAGCAGGGCATTATAAAGATTTTTTTAACATACTCTGCATTAGTGCAAACTGTGAAAACGTATGGCAACACATATAGTGTGAAAGAGCCCTTCTCTATAATTTTTGCCAAAGTTAAACCATTTCAGACTTTTGATTACAGGCTAACTGTATCTGTGTGTAAAAAGGCAAAAAATCATTGGATCTGTAAAACCATATATGCAAGAAAAATATAACTTAAATGCCCAGGAAAATGGGATTTAATGAAGGGAAGCTTTTATAGCTGGTCATCAGAAGATTTAAACACAGGTAAGACAGGCACTTAAATAGTTAAAGGAGTTACTGAAAAATGAATAATACATGAAGGCAATGACAAAGATCAATACAAGCATTCTGAATGTCACAGTGCACGGAATATAAAGCGCATGTATATAAGTGCCATGTGCTATAATACTATATCTTCTTGAAAAATCTCACTGCCCAAATAAGATTTACCCCATGTTATTGTGAATTTCAGTGTTTCTAATAATCCACACGCACAGCGCTTTAATGAACGCGGTACACTGGGGATTCAGTTTCATGACTGGGGGAGGGGAGGAGGAAAATCTTTATCATACATCAGAGTCAGGCAGAAATTCACTTCAATCCCCAGATCCTTAGATGTTCTTCAGTCAGCACAAAACCTGGAGTTCCCTTTCAGACCGCAGAGTAATAATAGCTGAAGGTAACACTCACATGTTAAAAAAAAACTCAACTTACAAGACACCAAACCAAAAGCTCATATTTCTGTTTCCCACTTTTATATATCTTATATATTTGTATTATATATATATATATATATATATATATATATATATTGAATAACAAAATTATTTACTTTAAATAAAAGATGTACAATACACTACCAATTCTGCTTTTTAAGTCAACTGACTAAATATTAATATATCATATGGAGAACTAGAGTCATAAGGCCAGTGATGCGTTAGACTATCAACTGATTCTTTATAACCATTCCCAAAGTCCATTCAGCAGAGAGAACAATATAAAACTAAGATTACTAGCTACTGGAAACATACTATAGTAGCAACAAACTGGATCTAAAGCTAGCCATACACAGTCGGATTCCATGGCCGATCGATCACCTATCCGATCGATTCCGGCGATCTCAGCGGGAATCGGAGGTCCGATCGATCGGCCAATTAAGTCCGTCCGATCGCTACATACCACATTGTCCCACAGATTCTTGGACGATTCCGTGTCCGATCGCTTACTCCACAAATGGCAACTCCCCCTGATGTGTGCAGAATTGGATCAGAAAGACCAACATGTTGGTTCTCTGTCCGATCCGATTCTGGGCCCCCGAACGAACGTGATCGGACGGACAAGGTGGGCTTCACGCGATTCCGGGACGATCGTTACGCGTGCACGCGCCCGGAATCGATCGTCCCGGAATCCGATGGGAAACGAACCCGTGTATGGGGGCCTTTATAGGCAGTGATCACAAGAAGTGATCACAGTTCCAGACTGTTTTAGGGCATGGCTGTAATCCAATGTGCTAAATATGTGAGGTCATGCATTAAATAATGACAATAAGACCCTATTATGCTTATCCATCTTACACAACCGGATGCAGATATACAGGTTCCAATGCAAGATATCAGAGACATTATGATAGCTTAATATTTAGGATTGACTGATTCCATTGTAGGGTCTAGAGCCATGGTTCTGGAACTTGTTTTGCGATTCTTGCGTGGGGGTCTCTTTACAATTTTTTAAATAGTTTGTGGACCCTTTTAGATGAACTTACAACTAACGATTAGTTATTGAGAAGATGTCAAATGTTAAGGTGGCCATACACGGGTCGATTTCTGAATCGGTTCGAGCACAATCGATCACTGTGAGCGTTCGATTTCTCTCTAAGAGATTGCATTCAGCCTTTTGATTGATCTCTCTCTAAGAAAGCTTAATTGAACAGGGAACCAACATGTTGGTAAATCCCTGTCCGATTGTGGATAGGGACCACACAGGCAGTGCGGACCGAGACACCCTCCCTGCTGCCTTCCTCTCTTAGTACTGCCTGACAGACAGTGCTGAAAGAATAAAGGGGGCGGAGCCAAGCACGTGACTATCTCTCTCATATATATAAATATATATATACTCTCAATACTCTAAAGACATTATCTGAATACTCTGTGCTATTTGGTTCTCAGTAAAGGCTCATTAACTAAACTGTTTTTTCTTTAAATCTTTATCACAGCGCTATTGCTCCTATACCATATTGTCTAGTAAACCATCATTGAACCATACGCAGTACAGTGTTCTCCCCAGAATTTTTTTTCAGCCGGGCGGCGCGATGACATCATCGCGCCGCCTGCACCGGTCCGGCGGCCTCTCTGATAGGCTGCCGGCCAGCGGCAGCACACAAGTCCTCTGACAGGCGGCGCCTCCCCATTCTTCAGGAGCGCGCCGCAGCCACCTTCGGGAATCAATCCCTGGCCGATACTATGGACTGAGTTTGAGTACTATGGACTGACTCGATTCCCTATTTGATTGATATTTCGCTACAGTGGGATCAACCTCTCAAGGTGGGCAGCGTTTGATTCCCAAATGATCAATTGCCGCAAATGCGCACAGCGAAGAATCGTTCTGGAAACTGACCTATGTATGGCCGGCTTAAAGCTGGGAGATGTTTGTACATGCCTATTTTCCAGCCACTATTTCTAAAGCTATTTTAGATTTAAAGATCCCGGATGGAGCAAAAAAAAATCCTTTGTCATTGGCCAACTGTGATTATAGTCCTGCTTTATTCCCATCATAATTTCAAGTTTATGGTGAGAGGGGGGCTGTCGTGGAATACCTGGGAGGATTGAAATGAGAGGTAAAAGCTTGCTCTAATGAGTGAGACTTGTTTTCGAAGATAAAGGGAAAATAATGGCAAAAACATTGGAAATGACAGAAATGGTTACAAACTGTGATTGAAAATAAGCCTCAAGCTGTAATACTAACACTTGTCCATGTCGCAGTTCTCTTGAGGCAAAAAAAATCATTCTCTGACTGCTCCAGGAATCCATTATTATTATATTAGCCAAGCGTAAGCGCCCAATCTTACCATTATCTGATTAATGTTAACATTATCCATACTCCTGGCAACACCCGTAATATATGAGTATTGTTTATAGCTATGTCTTTCCTTGGACCTGCTTAATGAATATCTCACTGCTAATTTCCAAGTTGTTAATGCATTTGTATTCATCCCAACCGTTATACTGGCTGGAAAATAAACAGTGAGAAAACATACAGTAGGTGTGACAGAAAGGCTAACTTGAACCAAAATAAGTTCGTACACAAGAAACGGCAAAGCTGCAACAGCCATTACTTCAAATATACACATGTTAAGGCCCCCATACACCTTGCAATCTTAATATACAATTTCTGTACAATCAACTTTTTTCTTCCAAAACCATGTAATATGAGGACCTTTCTAACCCTTCAAATCACTATGTATTCTATCAGGGAGGCCTCTATACTACATAGTTGTTGGTATATCAAAAGGAAATTGTATGGAGTGATCTAAAGGTGTATGGGGGGCTTAAGGCATGTTTTATATACTAGTGGAAGATCACTGTGGAGTGAGGATTGGTTAGTCAGTTTTTTTTACCTTCATCCCTATGGAAAGATCCATCCTCATTATTGCTCATCTGGCCACTACTTCCAGGGCAAATCAGACATTGGGTGTTATCAACAGACAATGGGAACACCTCTT
Source organism: Ptychadena robeensis (assembly GCA_036250615.1). NCBI lineage: Eukaryota > Metazoa > Chordata > Amphibia > Anura > Ptychadenidae > Ptychadena > Ptychadena robeensis. Next base: position 41,658,096 of record CM070040.1, read on the forward strand.
CAAAAGACACTGACTATTTTAGAATATTTCCACTGCCTTTCCACTGCCTTAATAAAAGGATATCTCCTTTATGGGGATACAGAGAGCACCCAACAATTTAACTGACATTTAGAAGTATTTCAACATACATAACCTACCCCATCAGTCAAAGGTCAAAGTTGTACACCTAGAAATCCCTTGGGCCCAAGTCACCTGCTTTGACTCGACCTATGGGAAATATTTTCTTTTATAAATTTATCTGTAAACATGGCTGGTCTTAAGAGACGTGCATACATATTAACCATGTGAATATGTATGTATCCAGGACATCTGGATTTTACTGGCAAAGGAACAACTGTGTTTTTTCTTACTCAAAATCAACCAATTGGACCAATCAAGGTCCATACAGATTTCCCATTTGAGAGATTTTGGCTCTCCTAACCTGTTGAAGGTCATTGTCCTCACAGGCAAGGTTGGCTCCAATCTTAGCCTATGATACTATAGTGCCTCTGGGTGCATTCTTTGACTCTTAAGTTTCCCGTTGCTATTTTCTGACCACTGTATATGTGCAATAGGCTGTTTTTTTTGGTTTGCAGTGCAACATTATTTTTGTGTCTAGTTTTTTATATAACAGGAAACTAAAACATTAGACTCCCCTTACTATCTAATTGTATGACACACACTCACAATGCTGTAGTTAGCCAAGCATCATGTGATCTAGGGTGCCTAGGCATTAGGTTCCATTAAAATACTCAGAATAGACGTACATTTAAAGTCTACTTTAGTGTTGATTTTAACCCCTTATCCAACTTTTGTTTTTAGAATATACCAAAGCTCCGCTGCCACTGCAAACGGTCATTGTAGCTCAGACCAATAAAAAGGAAATCCATTTTGAAGTAAAGCTTATCTGTGAGAGAATTGATTTGTCTCAGGCTGGAGATCATTGATTTCCTGCACATTGCTTTTACTTTCCTTCAGTGCGATGTCAAGGAATAACTGAAATATGTGGATCTAAAGCAATGTCAGACAATATGATAGTTTTATGCCTTGAATAAAAACTATATTTATAAAGAATTCACTATATTCAGTAAATATTTTACTCTTGCTGCACCCAATTCATATTGAGCAGATTAGACCTTACCAAAGTGAATAATAGATACTTCTATGAAAAATAAACTCGCACTGCAAGGGTTACCTGTTTTTTTTTTTTGAATTTTCTATTTTAACTTTTAATCTAACTGTAGATAAACCTTCTTAGCTTTGAATAATGTAAATAGCTCTAACGTCATGCTACTTTTCCAGGTTTGCTGGAAAAGCCCTTTT
>CM070040.1:41659497-41671157 GCA_036250615.1 Ptychadena robeensis
GAGGATGATGTGGTCAAAATACTCATTTGCCTAATAATTCTGCACTCCCTGTATTTTCACAGATGCCGCAGGACTAGGTGATCTGTCCCTTTGACTTCAACTATGCATATGCAATAACTCCACTTGTCAGGTACTTCTCCAGCCCTATTTAAGGAAGCCTCAGGTAACAGGAAGTTACCTAAGTAAGAAGGTCTTGATTTCTTCAGCTCTAGGTTCCTGTTCCTAATTTCCTGGCTTTTGACCCTCGGCTTGTTTCATTGACTGTCTCTGCTTCATCCATTGGTATCTTGACTTGGTGATTGTCAACTTCTAACTGCACAGGTGCATCTGAGGGCCGTAACCTTGGAACTGTCTGCAACAAAGTCCTGGTAAACACCAGATGGTTCCTTAAGGCCCCCACACACACACCGAGTGGGGGCCGACAGAGCTGCTAAGATCAGCTCTGCAAAGCAGCGTGATGATGTCATCACACTGCTCTCCAGAGATGACAGAATCGGCGGGCACCTTTGTGTGCCAGCCGTTACCTTCATTGAAAGTAACGGCATCGGCAAGAGAATATTAGACATGTCCGTTCTCTGGCCGGCCGAGCTGTGGGGCAACAAGGATCTGTCGCCCCATGTGGGCCCCCCTGATCGGCAGCCGATTTTGCCGCCGACCGACGGGCGTGAGTGTATGGCAGGCTTAAGACTCAGCGCCTCAGATTGCATCTTAAGGCCCCCATACACGGGTCGGATTCCGGCCGGATTCCGGGCCGATCGATTCCGGGCGCGTGCACGTGAATCGATCGTGCCGGAATCGTGTGCAGCCCACCTTGTCCGTCCGATCACGTCCGATCGTTAGGGGGCCCAGAATCGGATCCGTCAGAGAACCAACATGTTGGTCTTTTTGATCCGATTCTGCACAGATCAGGGGGAGTTGCCATTTGTGAGGTGGAATCGGAGGTGGAATCGGACACGGAATCGTCCCGGAATCGTGCCGGAATCCGTTGGACAAGGTGGTATGCAGCGATGGATACTCTTAATTGGCCGATTGATCACACCTGCGATTCCCGGCAGAATCGCCGGAATCTATCGGATGATGAATCGATTGGACATGGAATCCGACACGTGTATGGCTAGCTTTATATTTGTCCAGGTACATTTTACTCAATGCTGGAAACTTAGGAAACAGCTTTAGAAAACAATATATTGCAACAACATATGAGATGCCATTTGCAGAAGTGATATTGTGAAGTGAACATTCCAATGTTCTAAACAATGGATTGTGCTCAGTTAGGATATTAACATTCCTGCCATATATATATTTATAGAATGATTTTGCCTAACACTACTGCCCTGTTTTAACTTGAAGTAGCTTGAAGGCCACCACTTACAGCACTAGAAAAAGAAGTACTTCCACATGGAGAGACGTTACATTTAAAATTGAGGGGTATCTATAAATTATAATGCATCATTACACTCCCCCTAGTCAATAAAAGATTTGTTGCAGCATTAAAAGCTTTACGGTGAACTGTAAACTACCTCCAGATCACATCCTATCCAGGAGACTACAATAGCAGCTTCTTCTTTCAGTAATGAATGGTACAAAGAATCCAAATATCTGCTGTTTATTTGTGGAAAAAGAAGGCTTCTCCAAATAACATTTGAAGCTTTCATTCTGTCCATCTGCATTAACTTTGTTCTCCAAGAACTCAAAAGTGGGGACAATATTTTTTTTTCCAATAAGTTCCAGCTTTAGCTAAAACATATCAAATATATGGCACTATGACTTTACAGTTACAGTTTTCATGGGTTTCAACTTGATTATTATTTCTTAAAAAAATGTAAATTTTTCATTTGTGTCCATTACAGCCTAGTCATTGGCATTAGAGAAGAGTTGAATGAATCATGTCTTGCCATTGAGCAATGAGCATTGAGCTTACTTTGTTGTTAACTATAGCAATCACATAAGCGTTTCTTCCTAAAGAAATGGGGAGTAATGGGAATCTGGTGACCATTAAATTGCTGACCAGATTTAAAGCTAGCCATATGCGACTTTTGCAAGATCGCTCTTAGATTTGATTGTCTTGTGCGATTTAATATTGACAGTCAGTTGATCATCGATCACTCACACAGAGTCATCAATTTAAAACCAATCGATTCCTTAACTTAAATTGGTGTGCATGCCATTGTCCATAGTACAATCAAAATACCTAGAACACCCATCAGATATTTGTACGATAAACTGAAATTTATGGACATGTCTGATAACTTTTTTGTTCGATTTTGATTATTTGTGGTCGATCGAACCAGGGGGACTGGAATCGATTCCCGTTCGATTTTTTGGTCGATAGAACAGAAATATCGACCCGTGTCTCGACCTTTAGAGTATGCTCTACTATCTACAGATTGTCCATAGATGTTTTTGATCATGATCTCTCACACCATCTATGGTTTTGGCAAAATTTGCATGTTTCTACACTCAACATATATCTATATTTCTATATTTATCACGGGGAAACAACATCAAGCTCTTTTTGTCTGATTTCAATGGCTGAATAACTGTGGCGCCTCTGCATAGACTGGAGAGTACCCACAGACATATGATTATTTCCTAATCTGACAGTAAATGATTGAAATGGGCATTGACTTTCTGAAAACTAAAACAAAATAGGCAGTTGAGCAAAGCTGAGGAAACCAGGGAAATACAAATCTTCCAATAAAGTACTGACAGCCACAATACAGCCGCTAACTCCATACACCTCTCATGCCTCACATCACCCTTGTGCCCGTCACTGTTCTTAATATGGACGTACTTTTAGGTAAATTCTATTTGCATTTTTAGAGGATTCTCTTCCATACTTTATAAGAACCTCATCATTTGTAGCTGCATCTTGTGAATAATGATATTAGGATTAAAAGTTAAACTATGCTGTACCATCAGGTTGAAAAACTGAAAGCTATCGCTTTCCAAAATAATTAGTATTGTGTGTAATATCATCATACATCTATGGCTGACCTACGTCATCTTAGTCATAAATATCATTTAAACTAATCATCAGTTACAGTAACCAAATTCTGTGACAAAAGCTAAGCAAAAAAAAAAGACAAAATAATTAAAGGAAGGAGAAAACCATAGGCAACAAGAAGTTATTAATTAGCTGAGGATTTATGTGCTCGGGAGCAGAAGGCAGGTCTTGATCTCAGCAGTGTGATAATCAGCATCCTGATGTTGTAGATCTGCACTGCAGCAAGTCTCCATGTGACCAACCCCTAGAAAAACAAAGCAGCGCCCTCGCTTTGCCTACTGAGCCAGCCAGGCACAAATAGGTTAATTTTTAAGTGCGCAAGATACTTGCCCTTCAATGTCTTAAAAATCCTGTACATTCAATGTCATAATCACTATTAAACCAACAGACTGCAGAGCTAATTGGAAGTAAGATTCATTTCTGCTTCCAAATAAAGATTTCATCTCACAAGTCTAGCATTTAGGAGAATTAACCTTCAAATTATACTCTCTCTGTTCAGATAATGTGTACACAGAGTACTCCCTGCCAAACTTCAGCCCATATTTAGGATCTGTGGGATCACTACAAAAGTCAGCAGTTAGATTTCTTGGCTTTGTGGGGTGACTGAACAATAGAATCAGCAAGGAAATGATTATAACCTAATTATACCTACCAAACAATGTCATTCTGTGTATGACCTGATCCTAATATGAAATGTTTAAATTCTAAGAGGGTAAACCAAGTTTACTACAGCGTGTATTGATACATTAATAATATTGTTAAATAGCACTTTATTATTCTAATTTTAAAACCTTGGCTGATTTAACCTTTAGTTGTTTCCATCTATAGTTCTGTGAATTTTTGATGCAATACAAGTTGTTTAGAAATAGCTGACACAGACCCCAAGTCTCTTGGCCCTGCAATGTATTTATGGTTTGACTTCTCTTTGTGTAAAGCAGTGATTACACTGTTGTATAGGAGCATAGGCCTCACCAGCTCACAGAAAGCTCTTCATACGGAATAATGACAGTCTACCTACAATCATTTCAGGGTCACTTTAACATTTGGGGGGGGTTAAAAAGAACACAGCATGCCTGGCCTTCTATTGCAAACGGTTAACAATGCACTTCCCTATGGATGCTTCCATTCCTCCTGCTGTTATAAATAAAAGCACAAATTCATGCAAGACGTTCTGTCTCCCTGTATCAGAGCGCAGTTCCTCTACCATCTGTGTGATTAGCTGCACATAATTCTTTGCCAGTTCAAAATGTTAAATTTGGCTTATAGGCTTCACACAAACCTGTGACATCTCAAAGGCTGTCACTGCCAGTGAAGAGAGATTTGGCTGCTTGTCTAGCCAAAGCTGAGCCATTTATATTTCTGCATTTGTGTAGAAGCAACTCATGCCGCCTTTGGATGTCCAGCTGTTACTGCATTTTATTTTACAGAGTACAACCGTTCCAAAAATGAGTAAAGGGTCCGTTCATAAAGAGGAATGCCACATATTGGATCCTTGCTTGCAACAAGAGCCTTCAAGACTGAAGATACCCCACACTGGTGGCAGAGAAGCTAAAGGTAGCCATACCCAAGACAATTTTCACCCGATCGATCGCCATGAGCATTACTGGCAATCGCCTGGCCAAAAAGCAGGTGCACCAACCCATAGCTGTCAAGTTTGGAAACAAAAAAAGACGGGGGTCGTACAGGAAGTGACATCACTTCCCTGCTAGATAAGCGTGATTTCAAGAATCCAGGAGAAATACGGGATTTCTGGAAATCGGGATTGGGCCGGGAAAGCCACATAAAAACGTGACTTTCCTGGCCAAAACGTGAAGGTTGACAGGTCTGCACCCACCTGGTCAGATCCCCCAGGAATCTCACACATATCGGATCACATGGTTATCCAACATGTTGGCAAATTCCCAGCCGATCCCATTACTTACACAAAGGGTGTCTGTCCCTCATCTATAGAGGAACTATCGTAGCGTGTATGGCTACCCTAATAAATACTGGGATGGGACATATGGGACAGGGTCTAAGGAGCTGGCAGTGTTTACCAGACCACCCCCAAGGGGTAATAGGCTTTTATAGGCACCTTAAAGCCATACGGCCAACTGGAAACACATAAGCCTCTAATAAAATATGTATATACAATTACTTCAGACAACAAAAAACTCAGTTAATCACTCAGTCCAATTTATCTGTTAAACATAATACTGACATTATTTGTACTACTATTCATGTAATTATAATACAAAAATAAATTGTACTTAGCTGATGTGGCGGATTCTTATTAACTGAAGCTGCTGTTAGGTAACTAATACAATCTATAAATACACATAAATTATTAAATATCCCAAGGCTTGGAGTTACCAGCAAAATGACAGGTTAGAGAGGTTTCAGTGCTTGAGCTAATCCTTGCTATCTGAGTGTACATATTTCTAGTCTATTAAGTGTCCACTTATAATCCCATTTATTATTTAATCATTTTTCTCACCCAATAAAGAAAAAAAATATTAATCCACCCTAACTGGAAAGTTCTATACCACTGTAATTGTTTTTTTATATGAAACAGAAGGAAGTGGCCCACATAGAATAAGTGGAGTTAAACCTCGGACCATTCCTACCATAGGATGTATGCCTCTCGTATAGTGTGCATCTCTCCTATAGTTTGGGTTACAAAATAGAATCAATCATTATTAAAGAAAAAAACACCTTAAAACAAGGACATTCAGAGAAAATGGAAATTGTTGTGTTATTATTTTACATACTTCTTTTGCATTAGCAAACATGAATCCTAACAGTTTGGCAGAGAGGGAAACAATGAAAATACTGGCCAGTAAACATTTTCACCAGATTTTAAAATAGCTTTTAAGTGTTCACATTTCCTTGTATTGGACAACTGTCAAGCTGTACAGTATTACCCAGCCTTCTATACGTGTCTTTACAAACATCAACCTTAAATGTAGAATTTACGTGAAGACCAATCTAGACCCCACGTAATCGCCCCTATTCCCTATTATAAGTACCAATCTTGAATTCCATCACCCTTCCACTGATTTGCCACATTGGAACTACAAATAAAAACAAAGTTTGCCATTCATTCACAGGGATTAAAAAGGCAGACCTGAGAAACAATCTCCAAAAAGGTAGCAATACCTTGCAATGCTACCATGTCTAAGGGTCCCTATACACGTTTAGACTTTTCTGTCAGATTTCCTTCTAGTTTTACCAAAACCATGTAATATGAGGGACTTTTTAAACAATCAACTCTACCTGACCCAGAAGATCTAAAGGATATCTGACAGAGAGATCTAAAGGTGTATGGCCAGCTTTAGAAATTGATGATTGTGTTGCTATATGTGCTTTTTAAGTATATTTTTTTTTATCAAACAAAGTAGTGTAAACATGTATACCCAGATAACTACTGTACAGCGTCAATACCTCACCTGCCCTAAAAAGACACATTTTTCTGTTTCAGAAATCTATTTCTGGTACAAAAACTTAAAGTATTATCTCCAGAAAACACACTCTAGACTTAATCACAGCATTGACTAGTGTCTGTTATCTAAATAGGTATACAAAACATCAGTTGGATGTTGATAATTTGGAGAAGAGAAAGAGGCTCTCCCCTGAAATAGTGTTCATACCATATGTATCCATCACTGCGTTATCAATTTGTTTCTTATTCTCACCATAATGGCAAAAAACATTCAAAAGTAAACTATATGTCATTTTGCACTATTAGACACATTTAAGGGGGGACCTGTGTGTCGCACCTTTGCTTTCTGTCTGGCCAAGCACTGAGCTTAGTCAGAGAGGCAGGGCAGAAAGCCTAAGGGCAGATCTTCCGTCTGCCTCTACTCTGTTTATGTCAGCGGGGCTCCGCCTGAGTGTGTGAGATATGCAGAGACAGTGTGAAGATCCACACTCAGCACTACTATTGCTACACTTTGGGTAATTGTTTTCCCATTTTTTTCCTACCATGTAGAATACAAAAAATCCATTTGAAGAAAAAGTACTCCAACTGAAGCCACAAAGGGTATTTTGATGTCAATGGCTAGCAGAGATGGTCGAATCCATCAAAACGTGATGCTGAAAAAAGACTTAAGCATGTGCTTCAGTAACCTGTTAGCCATGCGCAGTAGCATGGCAAATTGGTGACACAGTAGCTGAAAAAAATCCCATGCCACTGCGCATATCTGAAGGCGTCACATGCGGCTAGTGTTAATCAACATAGTACAACAAGGACATATATAGTTCAACAAGGACATATGCAGTTATGTGGGAAAATTATTCATTTGTTCCTGGACATGCTCAACTGGTTACTTAAGAGCTCCTTTATTTTTACATTTGGAACCCAACCAGTGCAGACTTCGAAGGACATCAGTGCAGAATGCATTTTAATGAAACTTTGGACAGAAAAGTCAAAATTTCGTCTTACATTTTCAAGGTTTAAATTTTTCGACCATCTCTACTGGCTAGTTTGTAAGTAATGTCAGATTGCATATACAGTCATCAGTTGGACTTAATGTCTAGTTGGACTTAATGTACTTATTTAGTTGTGAGGTAATCTGTATTGACTAGTAAGTTTATAATCCTGACATTAAAAAAGTAATCAGTGTTGTGGGCCCTGTCACTAGAATGGTGAGACAAGCCCAATGAAATCTTGCAGTTCCTATGGGCTAAGTGCTTCATTTATTTGAAAACTATTTCAATGTCACAGAATGTTCCAAGAAGTGTACCTTTTTATATATTCAAATCACAAAATGAATGTAAAATGTCAAGACTCCTATTTTGTCAGTGAACACTATTTATTCTTACACTGATACACTGTACACAGGGGCTTTGAGCACCTTCAGGATTATAAACTTCCACTGGTGTTATGCTTACAGGGGCACCAATCCCTCTTGGGTAACTTTTCAGATATTTTATGTCCACTTACGGTAGTTGTAAACTTAGGGAATAACAACTCAAATGGAAAAATACCCAGGAGACTAGTACGGGAATATATGTCAACATAAAAAAGGGGAAAATTTTTATTTCCAGAACACAGTACAGAGATGGAAATCTGGACAACAGTAACTGGTTTAGTTCAGATAAAAAAGAATATATTAGAAAGTCATTCCTAGGTCACTATTGCCAGTTTAATTTTTTTTTTTACGTTTCATCCCTTACTATGATTTTATTATCTTGGCTCTCGGCTATTGAATGAAAGCAATATAGTTAATAGCGTGATGTAATTGTGCCATAATTTTCTTGCACAAACCAGTGAATAGATAGCAAGAGTTACATCACCAGTGGAATAAAGCATGCTGCCACTGGAACTCAGGAAAAAGTTTTATGTATTCTGTGGATTGGACTTTTCTCTGTTTTAATGTGTGTTGGGTAAAGTTTGTTGACACATGTCCAAAAATGCTAAATATATCTAATGGGCTTTTCACATGATGCATGTCAACTCACAGAAAGTGGATAGGTGTTATAGATGAGTCTGGGTTTGGTGGACACCAGGACAATGTTACGTATGATAACTGAGCCAACTGTAACACTTGGGGGAAGTAGGATGGTGGTATAATTTGCTTTTCAGTGCTTAAACTGGGTTCCCTTTGTTCCAATGAAGGCATTTTGGACTATTCCATGGTTCCCATTTTGTGTGGAGAGTTTAGGGTAAGGTCCTTTTCTATTCCAGCATGTTCAGTGCACAATGCAAGGTTGACAAAGGCATGGTTAGGTGGGGTTGGCGTTAAAAAACGTGACTGACCCACACCGAGCCTTGACCGTGACACCCACCAAACACATTTAAAATAAACAAAATGGGAGATTGCTAGCCTTCTCACCCAACAGTAGTTCCTGACCTCACCCATGATCGTATAGATGAATAGTCAAACATGACCACAGATACTCTTACATCTTGTGTAATAACTCCCCGAAAGAGTGGAACCATTTATGACAACAGAGAGGTGATCAGCTCCATGTTGGTGGCTTTACAGAAAATTCCTGTAGGTGTACCAATACATTTATACATACAATGTATACAATTCTGTTTAGTTCCACTCATATATTTTAGTATATGTACAGGCAAGAGTTACTATGAAATATTGTTCCAGTAACAGCTATTCTACTTGTGCCATATTTTAGACACAATTTGACCTACATATAAATGTAACATGAGCCTGTAAAACAAATACATTTTACAGCAGCTCTTTCGTGCAGATTTTGTTCATACCGTTTGGCCAATATTCTGTGCCAAAAATAAGTGTTATGCTGTTTTCCACAGTGACAAGGGGAAAATAAGCAGGGTGCAGCAAATTTCATAAATAATCATGTTGTAACAAACAGCATGCACTAACTCTAGCCGAAAAATTTTGTATATTAACTGAGGAGTTGCATACATGGAGACAGAACTCTGGAACAGGTCTGACACTCTCAACGCAAATGAAGCGAACTTTTATGAACTAGCTTTAAATAGAAGTATCATCAATCCTTATGCAGTCTTGAATTTCACTGCCAATTCCTCTAAGCTCTAGTTGGCTGCAGAATGTGTGAAAGCAGAAGGGAATCAGTATTGGAATATGTGCAGGGGAAGGCTGCTATTGCCCCCTGGTGCTCTTTCCTTTACAAATAGATGATACTACATGAATCTCAGTGCTGTGTACATACATAGCGTCAAACTATATGGAATGGCCCTATATGGCCCTTTGCAAGCCTTTTGTTATATACTCAACCTTTATTGCTCTTTATATTGATGTATACATTAAGGCTTCTCTATAGTATTAGCTGTGAAAAGGATGAGGACTTTTAACAATGCAAATTAGCAGAAGTTTTTGGTAATCATGTTACTACTAGAGCAGTGACATCAGTCAGCAGTGAAAAACACACCGATTTTCACATTTTGTAAACAGATTAATAATAGGAGATTTACAAATGCTGGCACAATTATCACACAAAACATTGTATTTGATGGTTATATCTGAAGGATCGTGTTGTCATTTAAAGTGTTTTTACTTAAACGTAAAAACAAAAAAAAATGTAAAAACTTACCTACATGGGGTCTTCATCTAGGCAAACCAATTCCTGGAGACCAAAACCCCATGCCTGCCTTCCCCTCTTCCTCGCTCCTGCGCTGACATGCCTGGAGTGTCCTGTCCTCCAGAATGTAAGATGGAGGAGAAGGCCTCTTCCGATCTCCGTCTCTCCACCAATCCAGATCTGAATTTGGTGTTCACTGTTTTTAGATCTGGCTGGCTGCCAGGCACAATGGGATTATGGGAGGCTCAGGATCAGAGGATCAGAAGTAAAGTCTACTTACCCAATATCCATTTGCTGCCGCAGCTGGCCGTACGTCACGGGTGGGGCGCCACCACATTTTGACAGATTTTCCAGGTAAGTATTATTATTTTTTTACCTCTGATCTCCGATAATAGGAAGCACATACCGAGGTGGTTGGTCCCCTTTAAACCGAATAGATCAGTCTACATATCTGGATTAGGTTCTGTCCTATGTCAATATAAATGCTGTACTTTATACAACTCTTTTGAACATCAGAAGCAGCTTGGTTTGGTTACAATGTCTTCATCAATACTAAACAAGTGAAGTTAAATGTCATTAACTACTACTAGCTATACCATGCCCTAGATGAATTTTACTTCAAACTCTTTGACATGGGCTGATCAATCTAGAATCAAATACTCAAAATGATTCCAGTGGTTATTTTTTTCTCTGAGAAAGTTCTCATTATAATTGTATTATTTACAGAAAGATACTATGGATATTTTCCAGGGATATATTAATCATGGCCAACCCCAAAATAGTTAATATAATCTAGATCTCTAGTGGATTGCAGTCCACTAGGGATTCCGTTTATATAATTTTATTATTGTCAAATTTATCGCAAACTCATAATCAAGTCCACCCATGACATCCCTTCTTCCCTCATTATAGCATTACCTCCAAACCCATATCAACAAGTATTAAGTGTTGTCAGTGTTATCACAGATGCACTTTACCACCCACACCCTGCTTTGGTGAGCTGATCCCTAATCACTGGGCCAAAATGAAAGTATGCTGTATTCTACAGCACTCTCCTGTGAATCAAGGACATAAAAAGGTTAAATGTGAGGGTTATATGATTCTAGCCATGATAAGGGTTCGGTAAATGGTCGGTTATCAACCAATAGTCCTGTTAAATGTTAGGGTTCAGTAAATGGTCGGTTTTAGACCGATAGTCCTGTCATGGGGAGCTTTATTTAAAGTTTGCAGGCTCCCATACACGTCTAGATTTTTCATCCAATCAACTTAACCTCCCTAGCGCACTGCTGAGGTCCAGATTTCTGTACCAAGAGTGCACCATAGACTTCAATGGTACATTTTTCTTTGTGTTGTAGGTCTGTAACTTCCTAAAATCTGTTTGTACAAGGGTCTAGTAGAAATCCTGAATAAAAAAAATGTTTGAAACACACAATTATGTAAAATAAAAAATATTTTTTTTAAATAAAAGTAATGAGAAAACACAAAAATCAAAAATGTACTAAATCTCACACAAGTAAAGTGGCGATATTTAGTACATAGCAGCACATTGAAAGCAGTTTTCTACATATAAAACTGATTTCGTACTATTCACTTTCAAATTTCCCGCCGCCTCCCCGATGTGACGTCATCACATCACTCGGAAGGG
>CM070040.1:41711414-41734553 GCA_036250615.1 Ptychadena robeensis
GGTGCACTTTTGGTACAGAAATCTGGACCTCAGCAGTGCGCTAGGGAGGTTAAAAAGGATTGTGATTTGAGTATTGCCAGTACTTTTTTGTACTGGCCACTAGGATGGTAACATGTCACTACATTCACAGTATCCCTGCTAAATAACTTTTCAGAAAGGGTTGAGTTGGCCATACAGAATTGAATACTAAAGGCTTGCACAGATGTGGAGCTTCAATAATAATGATTGTTCCTTACCAAATGAGTGTTCCATAAACATTACTTGTTCTGTTCTAAAGGGAGGGGTCGTGGAGGACACGTAACCAACACTCTTCTGTGCCCTCCCCAATAAGCTACAGCATGCATCAGGCAAGGGGGTCATTTACCAACTTGAGTTCCAACCAAAATTCTATTTTTAACTTACAGCTGGAATATGGCCACGGCCAAAATATGTTTCTGGTTGTGTGGTGACAATCATGTGACAGCACGTCAACAAAGACCATCTTGACTACAAAAGGCCAGATTCCTGATGTTCTTATGGAAGGGGACTCTTCTTTCAAACAATAACCACCTTCAGTTTCATCCTCTCTTCCTGAAAACCAAAGACGCCAACTTAAATGGCAATTACAATATTTTGTTTCTGGTAGGCTAGTCACATTTTAACCTTGAGGTGAGAACATTTAGAAAATGATTGGTGTTTCTGATAAATTACACATATTATACAACACATTTTGTTATGAAAAGGTTAGGTAAGGGGAGCTTTGGGAGGTTCAGAACATATTATGGGTATTTTTATTATTTCTTACCAACTCATGGGATCCAATTAAGTTTGTAAGTCAAGGTTCGACTGTATGGCCGCCACATCTATATATATATAGATTAATTTATAACCAAGGCTTTTGCATGTCTACACATTTTGATATATCTTTATATTAATCTATATTCTGTAAGAATATAATCACATTAATCACCTAGAAAACATATAAGGAAAACAGATTTGGCTATAAAAGGATGATAAACATTTTCATTTGTTAAGTAAATGTTTTCAGGGCTAAGCACTCATTCAGAAGCATCCATGTCTCCCTTCTCTCACCTTAGCTTTATGACTCCTGCGGTTTCATAGACATTTTCTACTCCTTGAGTAAATTAATGCTTTATGAGTGTAACATGCATAGCTTTATAAATATGCCCTTTAGTGATTTATCTAATAAGTACCAAAGTAACTGGCCAGAGGTATCAGTAAATGTCATTTTTTTTATTTGCATATACCAAGCTATCAATTTATAAGATTTTAGTGCTCTGTAATCCTGCAGTAAATAGTTAGGAAATATCAATATAATATCATTGCAGATGCCTCCTGAACAAATCCCTGCAATAAATCAGCAGCAAGCCGTTGCACTTTGGGCATGTCCATTTTCAACCCGTCTGTTTTGCAGACAAAAAACAGATGGATCACTAAATGACATAATGAATAGCACACTGTGATTGCTTCTGTACAAGTCATAATGTCTTTAAACTTCTTCCATTTTATTCTCCTTGTTAGCAGAAATTGGCAATACTCAGATATGCTCCAATTGCTGATTCAAAGGAAGACATTTTTTAGGCAGAAGAACTCTGCGTGAATTAGAAATCAGGAGAGTGAAACTTAAGCCTGCCATACACACACCGATAATCGGCCGATTTTGCCACTGACTAACAGGTGTGCACGCTCGCGCCATCGGACGGCGGCAAAATCGGCCACCAATCGGTGTGTGCCCACATGGGGCGACAGATCCCTGTCGCCCCACAGCTCGGCCAGCCAGAGAACAGACATGTCTGATCCGGCACACAGCCGCTGCCGACGATGCAGGCAGCTCAGGAATGCAGCGTGATGACGTCATCACGCTGCATTCCAGAGCTCATCGGGACTAGTCTGTCGGCACCCAACTCGGTGGGTGTATGGCAGGCTTTAGTAAACATGGTATAAGAGATAGCCAGCACCAGTGATAAATAATGATGAATTTACAAATCAGGAGTGTTTGGGTTCTCTGCAATGCTAAAAGTTGAGTAATTATTACCTAGGCTGATCACTTCAGAATTTAGGATTTTTTTCCCCACAGTTAAGTGTTGTCTGGTGTAAGCCACCTACTAATGCAGAAAGTTTATGTTCAAGTGATTAAGTAAGTCTTTATAGGCTAAATTAAGTAATTAAGGCCATGGCTATGGCATCATGAATAACGTGGGGTGGACACCTTCCATTTATTAGAAAGAAGCAGTGGGCACATGGCCTAAAGAAGAAAGCTTTTCAGGTATCTCACTTTTCTGCACAAAGAGACATAAATATTTTAACAAAATACAACAGTTCTGCTCCACTAGTGGGCATGTTTTTTGTACGCATCCCATTCATTTTGAATGGGCGCTTACCTGCAGTTTATTGCGTTCTAGAAATTGCACATTACAGGCACGCACCCATTTAAAGATAATAGGGAGCATACAGAAGGTGAGGCCACTGCGATTTTACCACAGTTCGACCAAACGTAGCGGAGCCCTAGACTTAGCCCTTAGACTTCAACAACTGCTGAATAACGATTGCACAAAAACGAGTAAATTAAATTATTTGACATGTCTGATTTGCATTTGATGGTTACCAACATGTCAGATAACTTTAGATCGATTTTTTGTTCGATATCGATAATTTTTTATCAAACAAACAAGTTGTTCGGTACTCGTTTTTTCGTAAAAAAATCTTTTGTTCCCGATAGATTGAACAAAAATATCAAACCGTGTATGGCAGCCTTAACGTTCGCTGATAATTAGGTAAATGTTTTATGCAGGACTAGAGACACATGTATAAGTGAAGGGAATGGATAGCCAATAGTTCAAGACTGAAGCTGTAAAACATTTAAAAACTGCTGTAATTCAGCTGAAGCGACAAATACTAAGATTGTTAGCTTCAACTTTAAACATGACTATAGGATTCAAGGGAAATCATATTTAGGAGTATAGATAAAATTGTCACCTTTTTATCAGTTCAGTTGTGTTTGAAGTGCCTCTTCCCCCCTGCCTCTTCCTGGAGCCTTCCACTGCCCTATCTTCAGCAGAAGATCAGAACACTTAAGGTGCCCATACATGCATAGATATGCGCTAGATCGATGCCCGCTTCGAGCGCTGTGTGCACTCACGACCATCTACCTAGCGCATGTCTAATCAGCCATTCCTGTTTTCAGAAACAGTAATATCGGACATGACAGTAACTCACGGTCAATGTCCATTACTTTGGATGGGGACCGCGGGTCCCCATGCAAAGCATTGGCTGGGCTAGATGAAACAGCAGTGCAGCTCCTTTGATATTGGGCTCAGCGCAATGATGTCATCACATTGAGCTCCAAGGCTGACCCATCTCACAGGCATAGCCTTAAGGGTCCCCATACACCTTTCGATTTTTCTGTCAGATTTCCTAAATCTCCTTTTGTTTTACCAAAACCATGTAATATGAGGGACTTTCTAAAAAATCAAGTCTAACTGTGTTCAATCGCAGAGGACCCTATACTACATAGTTGTCGGTAGAGCTAAAGGATATCTGACAGAGATCTAAAGGTGTATGGCCAGCTTAAGGAAAAAGCATAGATGTTGCCTTCTTTTCCTTCAATGAATGTATAAAATACATTAGCATATTGAATACAGAGGAGTCAGAGTTGGGAGTATCAGGAACTGAGGAGTTGGAGAACTTATCTACCGACTCCACAACACTGATTTGTAGCATCAACTCCTTCTATAAAATAGTACAGATTTACGTACAATGCCAGATTTGTGTGTGATGCCATTAGATCCATAAGTTAACATGTACAACATATACAACATATAGAGGTTTAAGATATATTATAAATAACAAAACTTGGATTCAGTGCTTTCCCTGAACAAAATACTGACACTCAAATGAATTAAACTACAGTGGTTTTCCACACTAGAGAAGTGCATCGAAGACGGCCCTGGGAGTGAGTAAGCAGGTAATATCGACATGGCCTGCAGGCAGGGATCCAGACTGTCTGAGTCTTTGGGATTTAAGAGGCAGGTGCATTGGGGTCAGGATGCTGCCCAGAAATTGGCCTTGGGATTTATCTAAGCATTTGCCTCTGTTTGGTGGAGACTGAAAGTCATTACTCTGTGACAGGCACCAACCAGGCTAAGTGAAATAATGTGCTTTCTGTATCCTCCCTGGTGGGCAAGCGTCCGCATTACAAAACTACCAATAAAACTGACACTAATTGGCCGCTCGGATGATGGGTCCTGAAAATTCAGAGGGAAACGTCTGCACATTAAGATCTCAGTGGCAGATTCACCCATCCTCAGAAAGTTTAAAGTCTGGAGCTCATGAAGTCATGCCCTGAAAATCTGCTGCAGCATGTGATGAGAAAATCTACTTTAACTCCTCACACACCTTACCTTTCACTGCTTTATTTATATATATTAATTTCATTGACTTAAAATGATAATTTTCTACATTCAGACCTTTGTTCTACAAAAACGAGAGGTACAACTGTAATTATAAGTATTCTTGGAGGACATCTATCAGTGCTGTCTATGCAATGTCCACACAAATAGCTGCTTACAAAAATACTGCACTTAGCTGCACTTCTCCCTCTCTATATATATATAGTGTAAATAATTCCACAGTATACTATAAAGGTTTGTTTTTTTAAATAAAGGAAAACTGAACTCATTCCTACTATACTGTGTTTTGAAGTTTTGTTGGACAGATTTCCTACTTCCTATCCTTCCACTTCCTAACCTGACAGTAAGTCAAAGTAAGGCTAAAACTAGCCGTAAAACACCAAAATCGTAGTGGACTCATCTTCTGTAAACACCCCATTCATGGTGTGATTTTTGGAACACAGCACACCATGTTCCAAAAATTGCGCAATGATGTGTATGCGCCCATTGAAATGAATGAGGCCCATATCAAGAATGTGACCACTACGATTTTGCAGCGTTTCTAGACAGAGTTTTAACCTAAAACCCAATAGGAACAGAGGCACAAATAAATGTAGACACCTGCCCTATCTAAAAGAATTAAAGTGCTATAATTGGAAATAGAGTGTGTATGCAGTGCCACTTAAATATTTGGACACCATCTTCTTATTCATTGGGGATTCTTACTTATTTTCTTTTTTTTACACACATCACAGTACTCCACTACTATCCATTGCTCATTGTCATATAACCCTTAAATAGACTGCAAGTTTGTTTCAGATCATTGTTCTGTAAAAACAATGGTTTTGGCAATGGCCCCATTGGTTGGTTATTATACCATACATTTTTAATACAGAAAACCATCTACAAAAAGTAATTCAATCATGAAGGCTGGCTGGTGTCTACTCTGAACATATGATCTACATAAATAAGTGGAAAAGACCCCTGTGCTGGTATTACCACACCCTGGACAGTTGATGTTGACATGCATCCGGACATCTCCTAGTTGTTTATTGGGCATCCATCTCATAGGGATTATATGAGGGTGTTTCTGGACTGCCCTGAGCACCTGCACGCGGCAGTACCAGAACACATGGGTGGGCATGTGCTTTCTGGGCTGCAGACAATCAGCAACAGTATACATGTGGCATAAAAAAATGCTGGCAAATGATCACACTGATTTGTAGTTTCATAAACTTGCTATCCTATTAATTTATAATGACATATAATAACAATCAGAAATTACATTTATCTGGAATATACTAATTCCTGCGGGTATCAGATAATGGGGAGATTACTGTATAAACAAGGCAATGGACAGAAATTAAATAACAAGTTTATTTTAGTAAAATCCTGGTTCAAAGAGCATACCAAAAATAGTAGGAGATTACCAATATTCAGATTATAAACAATACCCCTTACATGTTGCTATAATTACATATAGGATAAATACTCGTAATATTTTGCATTTGTACTGTTATTACCTTCTAAAGCTGGATGTATTCTCAAACTGCTTGGCAAAAAAAGAAAACTATGTGCAGATGGCACACCAGCCATTACTTTGCACAAGATGTTTTCAAATGTATGGACAGATGCTGGGGTCTCTTATGGAGAAGGATGGCATGCTGGGAATTCATAAACAATTCAGATTCAACGTCTTGATAGTAAAAGCAGCCAGGAAAACCTTTCCCTTTATCAGGTGATAGCAGGTGTCTGTTTCTAAAGATGCCAAATACACACAATATATGTACAAGTAATAATAATAACAGGCTTTCATCCAAAATGTTCTTATTTCATTGAATTAGTATTGGATCAAGAAGAAGCCGCTTAAGGTGCAATCCAAAGAGTTCACTTTTGTGCATTATATATCAACTTTTTAAACTGTTGACGTGCATTACAAATCCCATTAATGTTGATAGCAGAGTTAAAATGCATGTAAACATAAGAATTCCAAAGAATAGTGTGAATGGGGCCTAAGATGTATGGCAACTCGCTGTAATGGGTAAGTAGCCACAGTCTGACACAATTTGGTGATAAAATATGCAGATTTTTATTACCTGTTACCAAGGGGATCCATTCGATAACACCTCCTCAAGCTGTATTGGAGAACCTAATAAAACAGAAAACACAATGTAAACTGTACCTGTACTGAACATTGAAGCAGCGCACAAAGCAGGGAAGGCAGAATTTATGGCTAAATTGTTGTACTTTCTTATCACTGCGGGAAGACCTGACATGATAATTGCAGATCATAGGAATCAGTTACACTATATTTATCTTTTATCTTCCCATTCCATTCTTGGTCTCCAACAATGTCAAATTATCAATAGCTAATTATTCATACTTGAAGCTCCTGCTGATTTAAATATTTTGACCTATTGCACCCCTTGAATGAAAAATGTCCTGTTATTTATGATTATAGCACATTCAAGAAGGATTTTGTGTTGAGGCATCTGTCTATCTAACTGTTAGAGAGATGAAAGGACAAAAAAGGTAGCACAAACCAGCAAAAAAGTTTATAATATGTAAGCACCAATATTGATCTTTCAAATTGGGGGGGGGGGGCACTATATTGAAGACTTCCTGCTTTGAGGTTGAGATATTCCATGGTCGCCATTTGGAAGGCATTAGGTACATTTGATGCTCCTGGATACTTCAGCATGGTCACTAACCTAGAGTATAGCTTGCATTCCTGCTCCAGGAAACTGGAGCCAAAGCAACCAATCGGCAGTTACTTTGTTTGCCCTGGATCCAATACATCGCCATATCACAAAGGGCGACTTTGAAAAAATAATAAGGCATATTCAATGTGTATCTGTTTCTATAAACAGCTGTATGATATTACATTTAAATCATTCACAGATTTCTTTGTTTTGATAGTCAAATTGGCACCTATATGAGGATAATAATTCTCAATTCATTAAGAATTCTACATTTATTCATACCTGTAGCCATTTAGGCCAGATTTGACATATAGATGCAGTTGGGATATCTATATTATTCTAAAACAACCAATGACCATTTTTATGTCATGTGACCATGACCACTTTCATATGTCTCATGTACAACTGCTTATAAGTGCTAGCTGCTTTAATTAGGTAGGCATTCAGAAAGTCTAGGCTGACTTGACAGCCTTCTGTCTTCTCGCTAGAGAAAAAAAATTAGGCCATTTACCTTCAGGCTTGACAAGCAGACTGTAGCATTTATTTTCGAAAATCACTGCTATCTGTCATTGGCTTCTACCTACAGAATCCGGAGAGGTATCACTCAGCGTGGGTTAATGTTAGCAAGGTAGGGGTTAAAAATACAAAATAGGCTGCACAGTGTTGACCTCCCCCCAGAGCATTCTCACACTTCCTCTCCCTCAATGAGGAACAGACTCCTCCACTGCATATGTCACTGTGCTGGAGATGCAGATTGATGCACAAAAATCTTAAGGCCTGATGAGAAGGTCACTGACTTGACTCCTTCCTCAAGTAGGCTGGAGCTCACAAATTTTGCAGTCAATTTGTTTTGCATGACAATTAATACTTCTGGCATTTCAAACATATGGATAGCAGGTAGGAACATATGCATAAGTCAAATGTGACAGAGAGCTCTCCTGGGGATATACCATGCATCCATGATAAAGATGAAGATGTGGTTCGAGGAATGAAAATACAAAAAAAATGTCAATGTATGAAGCATGGCTGTAGTTACATGGTTCTCATTACTAAAACTAAACAGTTGGCCACAGAAGATAGAGAAGATAGAAGAAAGAAAACATGATTAGTTAAAATAGACAAAAAAAGATTTCAATCAAGGGTTGCCACACTATCTGAGCTGATGTATAATATTTATATAAGGTAAACATTTCTCAATTTATTACTGATTGATTAGTTGATAGATTTGGCAAGTCAACACAAATAGATCAAACAATAGAAAAGAAATTAATACTGGATTGTGGTTTCTGAGTAGAAAAAAGGCTCTGAGAAGCCCCCCTCCTAATTAGCTAGTTTGAGTTTCATTTTTAAGCAGGTCAAACTAACAAAACTGTAACACGTTTCGTAAGGATCTTCTTCTTCTTCTGAACATCTGGGAGACCAGAATAAAATTAGGAAAGAAATGAGTTGCCTATCACATCTGATCCTGATCACTTTAGCAGTTTGGGTGTGAAGCCACCTCCATCCATAAAATTTAGTAAGCAATTCCCCATTGACTTATCTGTTTTAAAAAGACAAGCAGAGAAGGAGGAAGAGGAAAAGCTAAGCATGTGTTTTTTTATCTACAGGGATCATCTTGCTCAGATAAGGCTGCATGTAGGTAAGTAATGTGTATGTGGTTATTTTCAGGTTTAAACCAGCTTTTAATAAATATGTATGTTTCTTAGTAAATAGGAAATTAGTAGAGAATGCTGAAATATATATTTATTAGTGTATGAGTAAGTGTAGTGTACTCTTAGAGCTGCCATTTTGTTACATAATCCTACATTTTATGTTCCACTATGGTTGTGTATCAACCTAAATATTACAGAGTGCAACTTCTGCTTTTTGCAAGTAGAAAACAAAGCAAGACTTTAGAGAGACTTGGTTTTACTAATATTAACACACAAGCCTATGAAATCCCTGGGGGAACTCCACCTAGATATCGGGGAGTCTCCAAAGGGTGAGTACGTTGAATGAACAGAAAGGTGATCTTGAGCCAAGCAATGAGTGCACCATACCAAAGGGGGCTTTTAACTCCTGTCATGGTTTACCTGGGTTAACATCATATCCATCAGCTAAGCTAAGTATCAATAGGCTATGATACAACTGGTAAAGATATACATAATATATAGCATGTGTTAATGAGACCACTTTCTGAAACCACTGATCTATATTTCAAGTAAACAGCATTACAATACAATTTGTGTTGCATATTATTATGTAGAACACAGCATTTGTGATATTTAAGTAGTGTTTTAATATAATTGTAACTTAAAAAAATTTTGTATTTAAATTTTGTAAAAATTATTTTTAAAGGTTACATGGCTCAACAGGACATCACCTAGACATCAGCCTTTATAGTATTCCCGGCTTTGGGGTGGCTTTAAGAATTGTGAATCAGCAGCGGCAGAATTAGCTGATATCTCTAATTTTACATTCAGTAACTGCTGGAGTGCAATAAACTGAAACATTCAGCTGCTCCACTGCAAAGCCATAGCAATTCTTTAAAATGTTTTTTTATGAGTACTCTTCTCGGCTTCGACTGCAGCTGAGAGCTTATAACTTGTACAACCACCCATCTGGTTTAGCAAAACTGAGGCTCCGTATGGGCTCTGCAGGGAGGCTAAATCAAAAATGGTTACTGCAATATGTATTATGGTTTGCATTTTCTGCTTTATTTTATTAATTTGGCACTTACAATGTGTGAAAGCAAGTCAAAACTGAAATTCTATGTTACAATTCTAGTCCTTTTCAACCATATTTAGCTCTTTTAACACATGACAGATGAGTGGAGTGAGAACAGAGATATGTTCACTACTATCTACTAATTGGATTAGACCATTTTTAGAAAATAACGTGGTAATTTCTCTAATTGGTGTAATAGTACGCACAAAATTACATTTAAAAGGGAAAACAAAAAAATATAGGATTTAACTTTATGCCTTAAAATAAATAAAAAATTGTTAAGTATTTCAATTATGGTTATAGGCTGCGTGCCTAGACTCTATATGATTCTCATAAATTAATCATTTGGACAACTTCAAGAAACTTGAAAATCAGTCAATTTTTAAAAGTTTTCTGAGCCAAACTTCAACTGTAAAGCCTGAAATTCTAAGTGAAGCAACCTACTGCTGTTTCCAGTACAACTTGATCGGCAGACTGAATCACTACACACAATGGCTAACACATTTCATATAACTTTTTGAATAAAAATAGACCTTAATATGATATTTATCTTTGTTATTGAAAATTGGTTTCATACATATAGTGGACCTTTTACTTACGAACTTAATTGGTTCTCAAGGCTTGGTTGAAAGTCAAGTTGGTTGTCCATAAGAAATAATAAAAATGCCCATAATGTGTTCTGAACTTCCCAAAGCTCCCCTTACTTCACCTTTTCATAATAATAAAGTGTATATAAAGTGTATATAAAATTGGAATTGCCATTCAAGTTGAGATCTTTGGCTTTAAGGAAGAGAGAATGAAATGGAAAGCGGTTATTGTTTGAAAGGAGAGCATAGGAACATCAAAATCTGGCCTTTTAGCCTCATGCAGATGTGTGAGATGATCCATTTTGATGTGCTGTACTTATAAGTGACATCAGGTCACATGAATGCCACCACACAAGCAGAAACTCTTGTCCATAATTCTGGTTTAGAAGCCAAATCTTTGGTAGTAAGTTAAAACTATAAATTTTGTTGTAACTCAAGTTGGTGTTAAGTCAAGCCGGTTGAAACTCAAGGGTCCACTGTATAAGATTACGACTTTAAATAAAGCCAGGCCATTTATATTTTTTTGTCAGTGCAGATTTCCTATATACACAGTAAGGTAACTGAGAACAATGCCTATATCTCATGTGGTGTCAGGCTTAGAGAGTAGGGGTTAAAAGTGGTAGAGCTAGCATTGTGTGCGCACGGCATGATGGTGAGCCTGCCACAGCTTGTTTCCGAGCTCTGCAGCTTTCTCCTCATCCCTTTCCCTTCTGGTTTTCACTCGCCTGCAATGAGGGATTGGAGTAGACAAGTGTGAAAGATTCAGAGGCAGAGGCCACATTAGGTGCATGGGCTGACAGGTCCAGGGTGGAAGCTATCTGCTTGGCTCTGGGGTAGAGGAAGAAGGGAAGCAGTATTACATACAGCATGCAGACATGTGTGAGTATGTGTACAATGGAACTGAAATCTCTATGTACACTGTGAGTCTCACAATTCTGCTGTTAATGAAATGAAAGACTCAGTCTGATGCTGATATCAATACAATACAATACAGAAGAAATAAAGATTAAGCTGTGCAACAAGGTAATTACATTGAAAAATTACTCTAAATTGAGCAAGAGTAACTGCAGAATTCAAACATATCTAAAATGATTTCTGTGTCTGAAGATCGGTCAGTTGGCATTTTAACTGTTCCAACCAAGTTTATGCCAGTCCTTCATGGTTATAATTAGGGGTGCACATAAGTGGTACTCTGGTACTCAAAAGGGGCCAAAAACTAGCTCTGCGTACCTGCATTATTGTTACAAAGCTCATATGTGTACTAACAACATCCGTGTCTGGGCGGCTGCAGCTAAATGTTAACAAACATGTATACAATATATGTCACTTGGATAAACGCAGGGAAACATGAATAACTATGAAATTTTGCAGTTAGGGGTGTGAAATTGGGAATGCAAATTAATAAAAAAAGAGCGGACCTCTAAGGGTGTTGGAGGTCTGGGGGTGAAAGTCAGAGCAGGCATATGTAAGGGTAAAATCTGGCAAGAGAAATGCAGTTTTTGGCAGCTGGAATATGACTATGAAAGGTTGACATTTGGACTGAAGGTAGTCTCAGGGATTAGTTACTAACCCAAATGTTAGTGTCACACTACTGAGGTATTAGATCTGGGGGGTCAAACAGTGTTTTACTGTTGTTATATGTGACACAAAAACAGTGTTGTTATATGTGACCCAAAGCCAGCAGTTGACCTGTGGATGGAGACCGCTAATCGGAGGCTCAATCAGGAACAGGGAGGTCCATCTGCAGTAGAATCTACCATGCAGAAGGCTGACGCAGACGACAGTGAAGGAGACGGCTATAATGCTATGTTATGCATGTGCGCCCACCTCTAGTGTTTGCGCCCTCCCTCCACCTGTGCGTACTGCCCCCAAACATAAGTACTCCTCAGTGTGCTTATTGACACGTACAGCAGAAATACATTCTCTACAGCGTTTATTGTGGAAAGCGCACAGAATGCTAGCCCAGTCTCCTTCTTCTGGAGCGCCACCGTGTGCCTTTATTTTAAAATTACAAAATTTTCGTACTCCTCAGTGTGTGTACCTACGTCACATGGGTGTACTACCACTACAGGGTGTAGTCGTCTGTATGTTTACACTCTCCTGTATATCCATACTACCACCAAACGTAAACTCCCCAGTGTGTGTGTGTCCTACAACAACATGTGTGTACTCCCACCAAACATGTTTACTCCCCAGTGTGTTTACCCTCCAACCTCATGTGTGTACTGTACTACCACCAGGCTTCTGTACTCCTCTCTATGTGTGCCCTCCTCTGTATGTGCGTATCACCACCAAACGTGTACGTCTCCTCACGTGTGTGTACTACATGTGTGTACTCCCACCAAACATGTTTACTCTCTAGTGTATGTACCTCCCCACAAGTGTGTACTCTCACCAAGTATGTTTACTCCCTAGTGTGTGTACCCTTCAATGGCATGTGTGTACTATTACTACACATGTGTACTCCCCAGTGTGTGTTCCTCACCCACATGTGTGTATTCCCACCAAACATTTTTACTCCCCAGTGTGTTTACCCTCCAACCACATGTGTGTACTGTACTACCACCAGACTTGTGTACTCCTCTCTATGTGATCCCTCCTCCGTATGTGCGTATTACCACCAAACGTTCCCAGTGTGTACCTCCACTACATGTGTGTACTACAACCACCATGGTGTAGTTCTTCGCAAGGTTGCCTACCCCTGTATGTCCATTCTACCTTCAAACAAGTTACCAGTGTGTGTACCCTCCAACAACATGTGTGTACTCCCACCAAGAAAGTTTATTCCCTAGTGTGTGTACCCTCCAATAACATGTGTGTACTACTACCACACATGTGTACTGCCCAGTGTGTGTACCTCACACATATGTGTGTACACCCACAAAACAAGTTTACTCCCCAGTGTGTGTACCCTCCAACCACATTGTTGTACTACCACCTCCCCATATGCTTGTACGACCACCAAACATGTGTACTCCCCAGTGTGTGTAAAACCACCAAACATGTGTGTGTATCCTACCACTGCATGAGTGTTCTTCCCTGAGTGTATGACCTTTCTAGATTTTCTAGTATGTGTGACCTCCCCCGTATGTGTATACTCCTACCACTAATAACATGATGAGTAAGCAACAACAGAGACCACTTTTCTAATTCTTCTGAATCGGTGCATCTTGTGGAGACAAGACACTGCAACAAAATACATTTGTTTTCTTAACAAAAAGGATGTAATTTTTCTAAAATCACATAGAATTTATGTTACACAATTAGAATACAAGTGAACATAGTAGTAACTTCACAATTATTAAACTTAAATCCTACATTTTACTAAAGTCACCAAAATAGTAATAGATGGAAACCTTTAGCTGAAGACACCTCATCAGTTAAAGATGTTTAAAGGTAGCCATACACTGGACAATTTTTCACGGATCGATTCCCAATCCAATCATTCCAGGCGATCGTGGAATTGGCAAATAATTGGATCGGGAATCGATGGCACACCACCTTGGAAATCCAATTTGTGGTCGATTTGGATCTCGATCGAAATGGCCGTTCCATAAGATACATTGATCGGAAAGGCTGCTGCATAGGGAGCTATGGGTCCACCAACGGACTTCGAATGCCATACGATCAACCAATAAAAACCAACATGTCGGTTTAATGTCTGATTTTTAGTCAATTCCAATTTTGATTGGTCGATCGTTCAGGGTGGGTAGAACTCGATTGATCGTGATTGTAAGTAAAAATTAAGCCGTGTATGTGAGCCCTAAGAGAAGAAATCTCGCAACTTGAGTAAATAAAAATCTCACTGGGGCTTAATCAGTAAAAAAAATGCCTGAAATATTTTGAAATGAACAAAATTCTTATTATTTCAGAAGGATCTAATGAATACAGACTGCATCACCCTGACTATGCTTAAACTGATACTTATAAAGAACAACATAGCCACTCTTGCACAAACTATTACATAGATTCTAGATACATGTGTAAAGATATATTTGTGCTTCTATTGTTCATCTTGTTCAGCCGTCCTTTGCATTTATGCTTGAAAGCCAAACTCTGCCAAAAAGCTGTGATTCTCAAACCCACAGAGACTGACTCAAAGGGAAAGATAATTGCACAGCAGAACCAGTTTTGTTACTATCTCGATATTTTTGCAAATATTCCCACTGGCGACACATTGGAATTTTGTTTTTATCTAATCATAGACATTAGCAATATTCGAAGTGTATCATTGGCTACTTCCAGCTGGGTGAAAAAACGGCTTTTGCTTGTGAGGTTTAATTAATAAATACGAACAATCCCTGGACACTTCCTCCATTAACGCCAAGCAGACCAATCTCTGACAAGCTCTGCGTTGGGTCCCTTTTCTCTGCTAATCTTCAACACTTCAATGTTACACGATTACCAAACTAATGAGGATCAATGTGACTGAAGAGTATAGCCAAACAGCAGCGACATTAATCAGGTGGAAATATTTGTTTTGCACTGAAGAGATTATAAAGGAGAAGCTTTAAACCAGGCCAGTGCCACGCTCGTCACCTGCAGTGTTACAAGTCTGAAAACATGACATAAAATGTTAAAGAAAAATTTACTCTATTTAGAAACAAGGATTATTTGCCTCAGGTGGCCAGTAAAATACGTGCCAGCGCTTTACTGTGTAGAAAACTTGCTGTCTACACACATTTGCATTTATCTACATCAACATGGGTCTATGCAAGCTGTCACATGGGGGATTAATAGTCCTTATTTATCTTCATTTTCATCACATTACTCCCAGCTCTAGAAAATGCTGAAAGGATCCAAAAGGACTATTCCTGCTGCATCAATTACAAGGTGGTCTCATGCCGCTGTCAGGGCAGCTTTGTGGTAACAGGAGTGAGAATTTACCACAAATGTCTGACCATGAAGACTGAAAATAAATTCTTATATGAATAAGGGTCAACTGCTGGAGACTAGAGATGGTCAATGAGATTTTGAAATTTTGACATCAGCACGCAAATTGTATGTAGACTGGAACTGAGCCAATCAAGTACAACTCCTTTTGTGCTTGACTGGCTCAATTTCAGTGTGCATACTATTTGCATGTATTTGCATGCTAATATTTCAATTTCAGCCTCACACTTACCATCTCTACTGGAGACATAAACACCAACCCAGTCAAAAGACTACCTTTTCATGCAAAGATAGAGAACTACACTACACACTATACATACATATTTAAACCACAACGCTTAATACAAAAAGAGTACAATGTCCTCATCAACTTATTACAACAATACATTTTACTTTACGGTTAAATGTACTTATTGTTGTCTACTCAACCCTGAGCAATGTAAACAAGTACAAAACTCAACAAACCCGATTCATTTTCGGGGGCTTCTACTGCATCTTTCCATGGTAATCTAAAGCCTTATTTTATTCTATGACTTCATAACTCTTAAGGTGTTACATTAGATTCTTTACTTTCCAGATCACCTTTCAGTCAAACCATATACATAATGCTATATCTGTAAGAGATAAATCTATATTGAGTAAAACAATAAAATTGTACACACAAATAAGATGATGCCTGCATGTACAAAACTGCTACCTGCTTTAATATATATGGAATATGGACTGTCAAGTCAGCAAGCGAAGTTCCAATATTTGAAAGCCATAGCTCTTTGAACATAGAGTTTTGCTTTTATTTCGCCACAGCTTCTTTTGTTTTCTCACTTGTCATATATGAAGGTAATTAATCTGGTTGGTTCGCATTTATGTATATATTTTCTATAAAGGCTATCTGTGTTATTTGTTTGTTGTTATGCGTAATAGTATGAATACAAAATGATTGTGCTTTTAAGAATTAACGCTAATCTAGTTTCCAGGGTCCTCTAGTTGAAATAGAAGTCAAGATTCATATTGAATTTCAAAGCTATATCTTTACAAATCAGACATTCAGCTTTTTATCTTCACTGCAGTATGAGAAGGCAAAAAGCCAATTATTAAATTCCTTCCTTTTCTTTTTCTATAGACTCTCCTACATGGAATATATAAAATAATAGTATGCATAATCAGCTCCAGAAATTCTCTAGGAGGAAATCATGCTGTACAATTTAACCTTTTCTTTCAGGCTTCAACATACAGAAAAGCCAAGGAAGCGAAATAGAAATGGAGGTGAAATTGGCTGTATTATTTACATCACGTTTCTTCATATTCAAGAATATTGTTCTGAGGTAAGCAATCTTTTTATTAGTAATTATGCTCTCAGACTACATATTTTGCCATTTTCTAGGCCTCATGCTCTTGAATTTGTGTATAAAATATGTGTTAGAAATAATTTCATTTCCAGTTATCACTAAATATCAGTATATACTAGACACATTTATTATAAATGCACTAATGTTTTTTTTTTACCTAACATCAGAGTTTTTGATTAGTCCAATGCACCAAGTGATTACCAGCATGTAGTTAATGTAGGCAGTCAATTTAGAATTGTTATACACACACAGTGTAAGAATTTCTGTTTTTAAAAAGGGAACAGAGGTCTTGAAAAAGTCCCTGAATGATGTGTTAGTGTATGTAATGTATGGTGTTAGTAAACATGTTTTTCCTTTGTTTAACTTGAGTATATTTTGAAAGGGAGGATACTGTTGTGTGTGGGGAACAGGGGTTTTGGTTTTACTGTTTTTGTATTATTACTTGCTATATGCTGTATTTGTACGCATATCCTTGAGTTTGTTTAATAAACTTTATTGTTGAATAAAAAAAAAAAAAGGGAACAGAGGATGAGGAACATTTTGGTATCCGGTAAAGACACAACACTTCAGATGACTTTCCTTACATTCAATCTAATCAGAAGGACACGATATCCTGGTTTAGCCAGTTGTGTCTTTAGACATTTTTATTTTTAATAACTGGCTCGGTCCAATCATTTATGAGCCATACCAAAACAATGTATGAGCCATACCAAAAAAGCAAATCATAATACCAGCAACATAAACTGCCAGGGGATCCCCAACAACCATCTTACTATATATCCCTTCTATTATTAAATATTCTTTCAAACTTTCCAATTTATCTAATGAATTAATGAGTTTCCCAGGTTATAATATTGGAGCATTGGCCCTGCAAGGTTATAGATCCAAAAGCTGTCAACTATGATATCGCCACCAAAGTGCTAGGAACAATGGATTGACAGGGACCAATATAATACCCTCTGCTCCCGGAACTCGGAAAGGTCAAGCGAGTAGTACTGATGATAGACTGCTACAAGCCAAAACATCAATCTCTTACAAGAAGCAGCTTGCTTCCTTCAATCATTTTGCAGTACCTCAATTCAGGCAGATCTACACAGGACACACTGTCCTGTACACCATCCTTTTAAATCCACCTTTCAACAATTGCACTCTGTAACACCATTGTATGTCATTGTGGTATGTGATGTATATCCTGCAGTACCAACGAAACTGGCAATTTCAAAAGGTTTTCTGGAAAATGCTTGCATAACTTTGACCTGCCATGGTGCATGATACTTATCTTAAAGGAAAAAAAATCTGAGAAAAGAAAACAAACAATATGATTAGTCATCTAATGTCATTTTCCAATATCGTTACACCCCCCCCCCCCCCCCCCCCCCGGTGTTTCTGATGGCACTATCTTCTCCAGCGCTGTCGTGTTAGTACTGCACTGGGCGAGACAGGGCCGCCCGACGGAGATCGGAGCCCCGGCAGCACAAACCTTCTGTGCTGTCCCAAACTGGCTTCTGGCAAGGATATTTTACCCCCCCCTTCTGAGTGAATGATGATGTCACATCGGGGTGGCGGTGGGAGATTCAAAAGTAAATTGCCCAAAAACTGTTTTCTATGTGATTCCCCAGATGTGCCCCTTTGACGTTAACCCTCTCTCCCCTTGTGTGATGTCACCAGGTCCATCACACCAGGGGAGAGAGGTTGCCAAAGGGAATTGTACTGGATACATAAGTAAAAAAAACACACAAAACACGTTTCCAATTGAATTAAAATTTTATAATACACAAAACATAAATATTGATACATACTGTTTTGAAATCTATCATACAAAAGAAGTATTTTAGAGATTTTATCATTCAAATTATACCTTTTATTTATTAAAAATTTTTTTAACATAATTGTGTGTTTTAAACATTATAATATTCAGGATGTCTATAAGACCCATGTACAGACATATTTTGGTAAGTTACAGGCCCACAACATAAAAAACCTGGACCTCACAAGAGCACAAGAGGGAGGTTAAAGAGTTGTGGAAGAGTTTACTTTTCACAGCATTCAACATATTCAAAATCAACAAATATTTAGTGTTACAACTGGCAGATACTAGAATCACTGTTGAAATACACTGTTGAGTATAAAATATATTATTTTCTGGAGTAGCTATGAGTCTCAAAATGCCACATACCGTGCTTGCTAAACATCAGATTTAAACCTGTGCTTGTTATTAATTGTAATTGTAATTGAAGACTATTTCCGTACCTTCCAGAAAGATTAGGAGACATATCCTAGTCCTTGTTGTGCTGGAAATATGCATCATAAGTAAGAATGAAACCTCAAAGAAAATTACACATATAGCAGAGAGTCTGGACAACAGGAAAGCTCTGACTATTGAAGGATCTTACCTGCTCTCTGCCTGATCATGTTAAAGTCAACCGATTAGCGGCCAATATTCGCTGACCGATGGGCGCTCGTGCCGTCGGCAAAATCGGCCGCCAATCGGCGTGTGCCCAGAGCTCGGCCGGCCAGAGAACGGACATGTCCGATGTTCTCTGCACACAAAGGGTGCCTGGCCGATTAAAGCAGCCCCAGAATGCACCGTGATGACGTCATCACGCTGCATATCGGAGATCATCGGAGCTCGTCTGTCTGCACCTGTCTGTGGGTGTATGGCAGGCATAATTAGTGGGACATCCTCAGTGCTTATTCTTTCCGAGGTGAAACAATCAGCCGGGAACATCCACTCTGGTCATGTGTTTTCTAAATGAGATCAGGTAAATTGGGATATCTGCAGAAGCCATAGAAAGTCCACAGACATGCAATCAATGCCTGATAAAAACACAACTGGTATGAGCCAGAACCGAAAAAGAGGAGCAGATAAAAATCCCCACTTCTGGCCATACACCTTTAGATCTCTCTGTCAGATATCCTTTTGATATACCAACAACTATGTAGTATATTCCTCTGTGATTGAACACAGGTAGACTTGATTGTTTAGAAAGTGCCTCATATTACATGGTTTTGTTAAAACAAAGGGAGATCTAAAGGGAATCTGACAGACAAATCTAAAGGTGTATGGGGACAGTTAATTTTACCATTCAATTTGCCAAATCAATAGTGGAGCAGATCTGATAATATTTACAAATATTATCATTAGTAAGATAAGCAGAATAAAATAAGCGATTTCTACTAACAGAAGTCATTTCATGTAATGACAATGTCAGTAATCAAATATGCAAATTACTAAGTATTTTGCAAATACTAATTTAACATAGTGTTTAACATACGGTGCAAAGCTGGACATTTATTACCATAATTGATCACAAAAACCTCTAACATGACTCTTTACTATGGTGACTGATAGGTTTCATGTTCTTATTTATTACGCAGGGTTCCTGTGGAAATGCATTTATTGCTTAAGGTCCTGACATATTTTTTTCAACACAATAGCAGTTTGTTTCTCAATAGTTTTCAAGGATTGCAAGGGCTTCGTGTTAATATTCTGATTAAAATGTCAAAGAAAATCCTAGACCCTTTGGGAATTCCTTGAAGCTCTGCCTTGGCAAATACAATCACTTGTTTTATTACAACATATCAATCAGTGACACTTCAAACAGGACCCACATTACCTTAACTTTTCACTTGCTGGCTATTTTGCTCTGACATGTTACAAAAAGACAGGAACTAATGTAACTGGAATTTTTCAAACTTAAAATAAGTGGTGTCATGTCAAACTATATACAAACATCAGAGAAAGTGAAGTTTATTTATTACTATAATATGTACAAACATTCAAGTGTGCTGGGGTTAAAGTATCTAGTATTAAAGCATTTCTAGATGTTTGCAAAATTGACTATTATCATTAACCTCCCTAGCGCTTCTGACGGCACCATCTCGTCCTGCACTTGCTTATGCAGTATTGCAGCTGACGAGATGGAGCCGTCCAGCTAAGCTCAGATCCTCGCAGCTGCACATTCTGCTCTGTGCTGTCCGGGGATCTGAAGCAAGCCAGCTGTGTCCCCTCTCTGTTGGCCGCGGGACATTCATATGCAAATTAGGATATCTTCAAAGAGCACACCTGGAATATCACCCCCATTGTCATTCCAGATGTGATCTTTGAAGTTAACCCTTTCAGAGGGTTGCCAAATGCCATTGTATTGGATATAGTGATAACTGTATCTAATATAATTCAAAACAAAACCAAAATAAAAATGTTATTATAAACAAACATAAATACTGTTTTGAAATCAATAAATACTGTTTTGAAATCTTTCATACCAAATAAGTATTCAAGAGATTTAAGCATTCAAATGATACATTTTATAATTTTTTATGTGTTTCAAACATTATGATATTCAGGATCTCTATTAGACCCCTGGTACGGACATATTTTTGGAAGTTACAAGCCTACAACACAAAAAAAATTCCATTAGAGTCTATGGTGCGCTTTTGGTAAAGAAATCTGGACCTCAGCAGTGCACTAGGGAGGTTAAATGCATTGCTTGCTAGAATATACTTATACCAGCCATGGGCAAACTAAAGCCCGTGGGTCAAATTCATATTTTAATTTGTTCCTTTGTCACCTTGGTCTTAAGTGGAATAAGTGGAGATAATGCCATTTAATAATTGTTTTTTGAATCTCCTAATGGCTTCAGTGTGCCTGCAATAGAATTAATACAATCAAAAGCCTCTATTTATTAATATTGTTTTAAATATATTAAATTTTTTTAAATTTCCTGTCTGGGCTACAGGAACTAAGGACACCGATGCCTGGCGGCCCTTATAGACTCTTGCTCTGGCCCTTCTGTCAAATAAAAAAAAAACATTATAGCACAAGAGTCAAAAATTCTGAACACCGCTGACTTATACTATAAGCATTAGGTGCCCAACCTGGCCTGGGAACTAGTTCATCAGCTATTTGGAACATATTTGGTGGTACTACTTCCTATTTTTTAATTTTCTGAATTTCTTATAAGTAATATATAATATATACAGAGTAATTATATATATATATACACACACATATATATATATTTATATATTCCTGACAGAAAGATAATATGTGCCAAACTTAATGTTAAAGTAGGCCCTAGGGAGTACAATACATTGATATTTAAAGTAACATTAAGAGCATGTTGCGGGTCTCCATGTTCATAGACTTTGAACAATCTCCTGGTGCCTGTTTGCACTATACATTTACTAACTTTACTAAATATATATAAAACAAATAAAGTTAAGGAAAACTACCTACATATTTTTGGACTATAAGACACACCTGACCATAAGACACATCCAGTTTTTAGAGAAGAATGGATCAAATCAATGCAATAATTCATTCAGCCACTAGATGTCACTAGTAGCACTTCAAAGCTCATCACTTCATCTTCTTCACACATCGAGAAGAGGGGGGCCGAAGGGGGACAGCTTCAAGTGTCTCCCCATCTCCCTCTACGGCTGTGTCTGTGTGTGGGGAAGCTGCAGAGCAGCTTCCTCACACAGGCAGAGATAGATGGGATAGTTTGAATCATCTATCTCTCTGCTCTTTATTGCTTATATCAGCAGGGCTCTGCTGATATAAACAATACAGTACAGATGGTAGATCCGGCTGTGGGACCTACCATCTGACAGCTCCTCCACTTCCCTGGCTAATCTGCTTGCCAGGACAGCTGGTGGGGGGTGTGGGCACTTTTCCCTCCCAATGTCTGGAGGAGAGTGTGTCTTATATTCTGATAAATACAGTACATAAAGAGGGTTGACCACTACTGTAAACCAATAGGCTTTGTTATACACTACCAGTTTTTGTTACGTTTTCATAAATATTAACCTCCCTAGCGATATGCCCGAACCCCTATGGAGGTTTAGATCCCGGTACAGAATTTTTTTTAAATTTTTTTTATTTTTATAAGGTTACATTTGTTTCGTTTCTTGTTGATTTGGATTGGATAAAACATTTATTAAAAAATTTATCCCGGATCCAATCAAAATAAACAAAAGGGATTATAAAATAATGAAAAAAAAATCTAAGAATTTTTTTGTCGTACCTTTTAAAATTTCCGCCCTCGGCGGATGGATGGGACGTCATGGGCACAACTAGCGCAGACACGGAAATTAGCCGAAGACTCCCTGATTTTTCCGGATCTGATTGGGGGTTTGCAGCCGGAGACAGGGGGATGGAGGACACGGATTCCACTAACAGAAACGCTCAGCGCGAGCGTTTCTGCTAGCAGGATCCACGTTGATATGGGAGTATAGAAAGACCATTCATTAATACTAGCTCAAAATGTAAAAAAAAAAAAGATTAAAAAAGAAGAGAAAAGTTTTTTTGTACTTTGAGAACGGTGGGTCCCGCCTCGTGATTGTCACATCGTCACTAAGGATTCCTGGAAACTAAGCACGGAGAAGTCCGTACTGGAGAAGAAGGAAAGATGACTGAGTGATGGCGGCGGAAGCTGGTGAGCATCACACGATGTGCCAGAAAACCTAGTCGGGGGGGAGTTACGATAATGCAGGCCCTTTGTCCCGAAGGTGT
>CM070040.1:41735365-41764578 GCA_036250615.1 Ptychadena robeensis
CCCCCCCAGCAGCTCTGTACTCTACTCTGTATTCCAATTAAATTGGTTGGAATATATGAGACAAACATTATGTGCAATGCAAGTAAAAATAAACTTGCAGACATAAACAAATTAAAATCGCCGTAATAGATAATTTGGAATCCAGCCTATGCTAGATTGTTAACCAGTTAATTTGCACATCTGTACCATGTCATCCTATCTATTGATAACCTACAAAGTAAAGCTGGTAAAATGGTACCCAATGTTGGCAATAACTTCAAAGAAAAATTAGTATACATAAAGAACATTTCAGCATTCGTGTACAAAAGGTCGGTTATGACAGATAAAATGGTAGATATGAAGAAGTAACAATTGTTAAGAATACTGGGTAAATACAACTTAAAAAACAAAAACATTTGGCTCAGTTCAGGAAGTAA
Source organism: Ptychadena robeensis (assembly GCA_036250615.1). Lineage (NCBI taxonomy): Eukaryota > Metazoa > Chordata > Amphibia > Anura > Ptychadenidae > Ptychadena > Ptychadena robeensis. The sequence goes on from CM070040.1 coordinate 41,735,782, forward strand.
GTCTATATTCTAAAATTAAATGAGTAACATTAAGAACATTCTCATAACTTGTTTCTGCTATTTGTTCACTTGCAATCTTTTTAATTATTGAATGTCTGTTAAATATTTAAAGAGTATGTCAAATACTTGAATGTTCCTTCCATCTTTCCAAAAATATGACCAGCTTCTGGTTGGCCAAACAACATACACAGTGAATTTATAAGCGGTTTCCAACATTAGTGCAGTTGTGTTTTATTGTATAAAAAGTATGCAGAGTCATTACCATCATCACCTTGTGTAATGGCTGTAAAAACCAAATGATGATAAAGGGCAGTAGAGAGAGATTAGGGAAATAAATACAAGGAAAACACCAAATAGGATTCTGTGAGTTTCAGCAACAGATGCACAATACATCGTAATGTCTACTTGGTTTTAAGAATCAAAGATTTAATTAAAAATGCTAAATGTCCAATGATACTGAATGAAGATGGCAAAAGGATGCTATGAAGTGGTTTTGCCAAATAATTATAGTGTATCTCCATGTCATATCCCCTTCTTCATAACTTTATATGATAGTTTATTTGAATTAGATATTTAAAATATATAACATGGGCAAAAAAGGATAGCTGGTTAGTCTTTCTTTAGCCATAGCAACAATATATCACAATTTGTACTTGACTTTGAACTTCATTTAGGCAAAAACTACATGCTAGAGCAATATTTTCTTAAATTTCCTTTCCTTACATCTGCAACAGAATGTCCAGATGCAATTAACAAAATCAGCTAGTGTAAGCTTTGTGTGAGATTTTGAGACCATAACTATACAATTAAAACTACTGTATTTATTGGTCTATAAGGTACTTTTTTTTTTCAAAATTGGAGGGAAATATGTGTGAGGAAAAATCTGCCTGTGGTGCGTCCTATAGCCACCTAAAAGTAAGCACCTAAATGTTACTTGCCATCAGCTTTATGTCCTAGTGCAGCTGAGCTCAAGTGTGAAAGGGAAAAGCAGATCTATAGCCAATGAGATGATAAAAAAAGATGATAAAAAAGTAAAAAACCAGAGTGATAGATTATGTGTCCAGTCAGAAGCTGGGGCATGGTCAACTCGATGGCCATAAGACAGGGGAAATATCTGGATTAAGAGTAAATATTGCCTCAACATCTGACTCATCTGTTAATTTAATTAAAAACATTTGAATAATGAGAATGAGGCCATATATACAGGGGATCACATACAGGAGTGAGCTCCTCCGATGAGTACCTAGAGATGGTGTCTGGTACTCATCACATATGTAGGGTGGTCTTCCTCACTGTCCTCTGCGTCAGCCTCCTGCATCGTAGATTCTGCTGCAGATGGACCTCCTTGTTCCTGATTGATCCTCCGATTAGCTCCGATTAGCTCTGTGACCTATGGATCTACATCCATAGGTCAACAGCTGGCTTTGGGTCAAATGCAACTCTCACAGTACAACACATTTGAACCCCCAGATCTCATACCTCAGTAGTACAACCCTGAAATTTTCTGGGTTAGTAACTAACCCCTGAGACTACTGCAGTCCAATTCACAGCCATTCATATTCCAGCTGTCACACTGTGCTTTTATGTTGTCAGATTTTACTCTTACATATGACTCATCCCCCAGATCTCCTACACCCTTAGAAGATCTTTTTTTTTTTTGGATTATTAATTTACATTCACAAATTGCCACCCTAACTGCAACTTTATAGTTATTCATATTTCCCTGCAGTTATCCAAGTGACATTAATTGTATACATATAACATTTAGCTGCGGCCACCCAGATAGGAAGTGCCTCCAAGTTGTTAGTACTGACAGTACACATATGAGCTTTGTATCCATAATGCAGGTACGCATAGCTAGTTTGTGGCTCATTTTGAGTACCAGAGTACCACTTATGTGCACCCCTGCTTATATATGGTCTCTTTATTATAAGAGATGTAACATCTGTATTAAGGTAATTGGGATCTAACTAAGCATATGTCTGAAAATTAGATGTCCAGTAGAATAACTATGCTTTTTGGTGTTATTGCTATTAGGATACAATAAGCTTAAAAAACAAATGTTTACACAAGGAGGAGTATCTTTATTGTCAACCATGTGACATTTTAAAGTTTCAGCAAAAAATATCATCACTTTTCTAAATATAAGGTTTTTTATTTGTGAATGTATTTCGTTGCTTTTTACCATGAAGACCAGCCAGTCACATGTCTATATTACAATACTAGGAATTCTTTTAAGGGTAAAACTCTATCACAGTAACCCATGTATCTTTCATTGCAAGAAAGTTTCTACAAGCTACCAATGATATCATGGGGGGCAAAATGGTGTCCAAGAGATACATGCCAAAACAGAAAGTAAATAGAGTTGCAGTAATACAGGTATTCACCAGAAAGCGTGCGTATACGATGCAGCATTGGTTGGAATCTATTGGTTTCATCATTTATAGCTAAAGAAAATATGTGATTTTCATTTTGAACTCAATTGTAAATGAATTGGAATGATTAATTATCACATCATGTATTTAATTTCTTTTTGTAATGGTCAATTTTATTCTATTTATCCCAGTTAATTATCCTTAATGACTTGGATTTTGCTAGCCTTTTAATGAATACCTGCTGCTAACATATCGGATGATGCATACTAAAGTTTTCCAATTTTTTTGCTCCCATGCTGTGATCTGATGACATCACACTATCTGGTTGATGAGTGTTACCTTTACTATTACTATGACTGAGATTGAATTAGCTAATTCTGTAATGTGTAATTTCATGGTTCTGATTTCTGATCTGCTCTTCCCTTGTATTTCCCTTACTGACAACTTTGTCTTTAACCTCCAGTATCCTCCATCCAGGTAACTTTTATTAAGAAACCTTTTTTCGTTTAATCAAGCAATAATAAATACAGGAAAAGACAAAAAGGGGTATAAAGCATAAAAAAGGAACAACAGTGTGCTGCGCACAAAAAAGCAATCAAATTCAAACATTTTGTACAGTATCATGTCCATAAGCAGTAGAAGAACAATGAAAACAGTACAAAATAATACAAAATTATATAATATACCAATGTGAAATGTATACCAGATATATTTAGGATCTAAAGAAGGTTGATAGTAGGGTCAAGAATACAGTAGCTGGAAGATGGACAATGAAACATCAACAAAAAAAAACAGTATCCTCATACTTACATCAGTACATATCAGTTCTTTGAACTACTAGACCAGTACCCGGTCTATATTTTAAGAAGGCTTACAGTTGTCCAGAGTGGATGAAATGTGGTTATGCAATACAACAATGTTAGGGGTTATTAAACCTAAACATATAGTTAAGAATATACCACGAAAGAAATTATATTCACCACCACTTTCACCACCATCAATTCCCCGTTTGAGACCTTCTGCACATGCCTGGGACATAATGCCGACAAGTGCTCATGGGACATGTAGTTCCATGAATGGCCTACAGTCCATTCATGGGACTATGTATTCCATGAACACCTGCAACTGTAGTCCATTCATTTTTATGAATGGGATGATTGGTGAGGAACAAAGCATGTTGCGGTGTCTACCCATGGAGCTGTATAGATGTGGCATCTATCTATCTATCTATCTATCTATCTATCTATCTATCTATCTATCTATCTATCTATCTATCTATCTATCTATCTATCTATCTATCTATCTATCTATCTATCTATCTATCTATCAAGAGGACTTGGTGAAGATTTTAAAGGTCTTTACAGGGGAAACCTTGGCGGTCAGTATTATTTGATTTGGGGGTATTGAAGGGTACATTATTAACTATATGGAAAAAAGGTTATTTTTGTTTAGGGTAATCGAACCGTTTTACCAGTAAATATAGCATGGTTTATATTCTTCATATGTTTCCATGGTGGTTAACCACACATCCTAGTGGTATCTATTTCTGTTTAGATGAACACGCCTTGTGCCTTTAATACAATGACGGTTTTATTTAATATTGAGTTTATATTTTGCTTCATGGTTCAATCCATTTCAAAGGAAGCATATGTAGACAATAATTTTATTAACTGTGTAGTTTATATGAAGGAGGGTAGCACACCGCATGTGAATAAAGGCTGCCCATTTTTGAATACCCTAAGCAATCAGGGCACACTGCTTGGTCATAGCTGTGAAAGAGTTAATCATATGAAGCTATTAGACTCTGGGTCACAGTAAATTGGTGGCATGCACCTTTTTAAATCAACATCTGGATAGAAAGGAATTTCATTATAGGTGCCCTTTCGGGAAGCAAGAGAAGTAATAATGCAGAAAAAGCTATGGTAATAGTCAATATCACTGCAGTTTTTATCTGTCGCCATGAAATGCCAGGAAACACTTTGGTACATTATCTATAGTTCTTTTTTATTAAATACTTTATCTTATCACTAAAAAAACATATTTACAAGCATAAATACAATCATAATAATCCTAATTTGTTAGATTTTCAGATTGAAGAAACAGAAGCATTAACCAGGTATATAACATACATGAAGCTACTTTCTCTGCCTATTACTATAGGATAATAGGAGTCGATTGCTGCAGTAAAATAACATGCAAAAAACTTTTTTCTTTTCTTAACCAAGAAAGATTGCACAAATGTGTTTTGCTCCAACCATTCGAAAATTGAAGTAGTACAGTGATAATGTTAAGTATAGCTCTGCATTTTAGGTTAGAACACAGTAGGAATTGTGAATAACTGGTAGTATAGTGGCATCTAGTCATTTTACATCCTTAACTCCTGCCACTGCACTTGTTAAAAGTACTGTAGAAAAAGCAGATATGCCACGGGCCAAGAATATTTGCTAAGAGTTTGACACCTATTCCATAGTGTGCACAAAAAGCCTTGATGCCTAAACCCTCCAGGCACCATTATTTGCACTAGTGCTTGGGCTTTCAATAGAACAAGCTTAACAACACCCTATTCCCTTGTTGCATCTCTTTACCTTTTCTGTAGAACTGTATTAAATAAATCAAACATTTACTAAAGAATCTTTAATAACTATCATACCATGCTATAGACTAAGCACATCATTTCAGTCAGGGGACTCTCATCATTCACTTTGGAAAGATTTTTACTTAATTTCTATAATGAAAAGAAATAAAACTCTGCCCCATGGTGTACTATTTCAGATCTTTCTAAAGCATCTTTAGCTTTCTAAAGTTGTACATTTATATACCCCACTTATGTGGTTTTAATGGATCGCCAATCTTACAACAAAAATGTGGGTTTGAGGATATTAGATGTTCTTTTGCCAACCAATTATTACCCTCAAAAATATAGGAAGACACTTCACAGCTTGCAGTAACATTTCTATGACCACCTCAAAATGTATATGGTGATACGGGAGACCAAAAAGTAAGATCTCCATCTCCTTCACAATGAAAATGTAATTATAAAACCTTGGTATTGTAAGAAAACATGGTTTTCCTGTGGCTTCCAGAAGCATTCATACGGGTGGTCGTGAAAAGCAGTTTCCAGTGCCCAGATGACAAAAAAGGGATAACGTCTGGACACTTTACAGTCTTTTGCATGTTGTGGGGTGCGGTTACTTTCTGGGTTGCTGCCAGAGTTACAAGTGACCAGAGGTGAGGTTTTCCCTAAGAAGCTCTACTTGAATACCAGGTTTGTATGTTAACAATGATTTGAAATCTCCATGAACAATTAATTAAGATCATTTATGACAAAAAAAAGCAGCCCTTCTGATCCACTCATGGATGCTATTTGGAGGATTGTCCTAGAGATGAACACTCTGAAAGGTGTACATTTAGATGGGTTAAGTGTTGAGAAAATTTGGATCTGTGCGTTTATTATATAAGCTATTACCACCACAGTATTAATTACAGCAACAAAGAATAGAATAATGATCCTTAACGCTCAACAAGCAATAAAGCAATATTCTCTTACTGTGTCAATGCAAAGACTTTAATTTGATGTCAAACAAGATGGATGGGTTTTACATTTGTTTCTGACATCACAACGCTTTCTTTGGACCATTTGGCTTTCTCACTTGTCACATTTCAGTCAGCGTTTTTATCATTTGGATGGTTTTATAAAAATCAATGTTAGTCTTTCTTTTTTTGGGGCTCCTATCTCCAGAGGTCCCACTGGTACAGCCCTGTCAGCCAGAGGAATATTATCAATTTGTTAGCCTGGGGCGAGGCCCGCGTTGAGCTGGCTTGAAAAGGAAAAAGGCAGCTGCAATGCAATTATTTTCCTCCCTCCTTGTGCATTAGCAAAGATAAAACCATGGAATTGCTACTTACCATCTTGCTATTGTGTTTCCAAATCATGTTAAAACCCAGCTGCACAATCCTTTCCCCTTGTACAAATAAAGAACTGTTGACTTAATAGAAACTAACAGTGATATTACAGTATACAGTTCTATTTAAGGCAACTCTGACATTAAAAATAACGAATCATCCCAAAAAAATGATTCACAAAGTCTTGCTGACCCCTAGCTACAAATTATTAGAGCTGCAAAGTTAAAAAATTCCAAAAATGTGGCTTAAACTAACCCTTTGGGCTAAAGTAGTCTGTAGTTATCAGGGTGGGGAGAATGTGTCCCTATTTGACCTTATAATTAGCATTTTGGTACCAACACTCTGCTTAGGGATTGAATATGACGTAGTCTTCCCTAATCTGAAGGCAGCGCAGGCAAAGTCAAATCATGTTTTATGTTTATTTTATAATTAAATGATTTTAGTTTGAATATAATATAAGGATCTTTCTATAGGCTACCATGTTAAAACAGGCATATGAACCTCTCAGCTGGTATCTTGGCTAGAGGGCCAAACATATTCTGGACCCCATATACCACTCAGTGTAAGGGAGATGTTTAAAAAAAAGGGGGGGGGGGTAGGGCACATTGGGCTCTTTGGCACCATGGTGGTAGAAGATGTACTTAAATGGATGAAGTGCAGTAGATGTGCTACTTGCCTTGTGAACCATGCCATCTCACAAAGTGTCCTTCTTTAAAGGCATCTTAAATCCAGCTAGGTTTTCCTTGTAGGGTTCATTCCTTGTAGCTACTATTTGAGCCATATCAAAAGTGGCTATTTGTCCCAGCTATAAAAACGGGTTACCACAATTATAAGTGTTGGAACTCTGGGATATAAATAACCCACCCCAAATCTACTTCCCACTCTCCTCTAACTAACTACCATAAGAAAAACTGGCACCCATAAGAAAGTTCTGCACCCGAAATGCAGCAGAGGCGGCACTGGTGACCTGGACAGTGGATTTAGGTAAGAATATTCAGTTACGCTTAGGGCTTGTTGCAACAGTGTGTCAAGGACAGGTTGGTGTGATGCCTCCATGCCCCCCAACCAGTGAAATGTCCCTGGTTGATATTCAGTTATGCCATCCCCCAGCGTCACAGCAATGTAAGCGCAGTAGTAGATCCTGTCCTATTAAGATGCGGATTGAGAATGCTTGTAATAGGGAAAAATCCATTACTTAAAAATGTTTTCTCTCTTTATTTTTGCTTTTTTAGATATTAGTAATTTAACCACACAGTGTTTTTCCTAAATTGTTTTCTTGCAACCCTGTCTAATTAGTTTCATCAAGCAACTTGGCAAACAAAATTCATGCTAATATGAATTGCACACACAGGCAGTTGAAAATTCAGAATTGTCAGTAAATTTTCTTCCCACTAGTCTTACTACTCACTAGTCCACTCTGCTACAACCGAAACCATGTAGAAGCCCCCTAAGGGGGATAAACATGTTGGTTACAGTTACAAGCAGGACACACATGAACTACCATTGGGATATATTTTTATCTTTGCATTTATATGGTTTTGATGTATGATATTTTAATGATCTCCTGGGAGATAGTCGTGTACTTTAATAAACACTGTGCCTCTAAAGCCTATTTATTAGCCTTTTAGATTTAATATGAATGACACATGCAGGCAGTTGAAAATTCTGAAGTAAAAAAAAAAAAAGTTGAAAAAACTTGTAAGTAAATTTTCTTTTCACACCGCTTATGTATGGACATAAGGCTTAATTCATGCTACCCATTTGTCGCCACCAACCAATGTTGTACCACAACCGATGGGAACTTACTATCAAGTTTAACATGGAGGAGGTTGGCATGTGATTGACAGCCACTAGCTGACTCCATTCACAACCTGTAGTTGTGGTTACAACGGACAACACTTAGAAGTTTAAACCAACCTATCAAAGCTTTCTACTATTAAAAGATATGTGAACTTCCTGACAAAGTAAACTCCTCCCCACCTTAACAGTGACCTACCCTCCTCCTTTACAGTTCCACACTTTTTGAAATTGGTTTAGGTTACATTTTCTGTTTGATGAGTTCAAAAACGATTATTTAAGTCTTTTTACCTGAATTGATCGACCAAAAGTGATAAAAATGACACATAAAGCGATCGAGCAGCGTTTGGACATGTTGGATTTTAAATGTCAACTGATTGTTCAGATAGGTTTTCTTTAGAGCATATGAACAGTACTTTGAAAAGGAATTGATTGAGGAGTTGATATTTCAATCACACAAGCCATTCAAATCGAAGATTGATTGAGCAAAAGTTGATGCATGTATAGCTTGCTTAATCTCCTGAAAATTATGCTCTCAGTGTCCATAGGTACACTTTTTAAAAAAGCACACCACAATGTAATTAGCCACAATTCTCTGCTCTCACTCCTCCTCCTGGGCAGCTTGAGCCCAGCTCACATACAGTGGCAGAGGCTGATGGGAGAGACATTCAAGGGCAGTTCTTCTATTTGCACTGTTTGTCTGTCTGCCCTCATAAAAGGAGCCAGTAAATTTGCAGGAGCCAGCTTCCCCACTTTCTTAACTCCTGCTCTGCCAGAGTTGGAAAAAGGCTCTTATTGGACACCAACAAAAAATAAGGGTGTTTTTTTCAGCTGAATAAAAAAGAAGGTTTGCTGTCATATTATCATTTATTTTAGTACTGTATTGATGAGTATGAGTAAAAAATTTTCCAGAAATGACAGGTGATGCAGTTGTTGCCTATACAGTATATGCAAGTAGGGGTATGTGTGCCCCAGTTAACATTACCATCCATTAAATTCTTTGCAGCATATATTATATCCAATAGGGCGACATACCTGATTTGAATGTCCCAGACCGTTTTTACTCCCATTGTGTTAAGGTCCCCATACATGCCCCCATTTTCCGTCCGATCGATTAAAAACAATCGATGTTTTCCGATACGAGGATCTTTGATCGATCGGACTGTATTTCATTATACCCCCAAATAAAACAACCAATTATTGTCCGATTTTACCTACTTCGATCGAACATTTTCCATCGGCCCATTTTCGACCCAAAGGTTAACTGTATCATCACCAAACAAAAGTGAAAGTGAAAAATATTTATATTTTTCACTTTTGTTTGGTGATGATACAGTTAACCTTTGGGTTAATTAGTAGCGTTATATATTGTATGTGGTGATATCCTCACTTATCCCTATGATTAAGCCCCAAACACTTGGGGGGAAACGTGTCAGGGGTGAGGACATGTTCCCTGCGTGGAGCTGATGATGTATATGTATTTCTTCCTTGGAACAATTTGAAAATAAAAGCTAACGATTTTAAGATCAAAAAGAAAAAAGTCTGAGTGCGGATTCCTTAACCTACAGACAAGGATTTGTTCAGTTTAGTTCACATGAATAAAAAAAAAAGAAAAGAGAAATACAAGAGAATGTTAAAACATATATACATCCTAGCACAACCTGGCAGATGATTATACACACACCACAATGTTTGAAACAGGAAGTAAAAGTATAATAATTAGTTAGATCAGACCTAAATTGGTCAGGTCATAAGAAATAGTAGCCGATTGAATACAATTTAGATTAGATCGAGAAAAAATTTCCAACATGTCCGATCACAGTCCAACCGATTATTCCCAAAAGTTTGATCGAAGTTACTCGGTCGAACCATGTGGGCATTGACTGATTTTTGGAAGACCGATGCAAAAAATCTATTGTTTTTAATCGATCGGACGGAAAATCGGGGAGTTTATCACACAGTCTGTTCTATTTATTTAAATGTACAGGATTCACTGCCCCACATGATGAAAGTTCCCTATTGTTTTTCAATGAAAAAAACACAGGCTATTCCACTCACAACCTAGAGGATGAGGCGCTATGAACAGGCCCCAAGATGTGTTCATGACGCCAGGTTGACACAAGTCCTTACATACATGAGTCTCCTGTTTCAATACCTTGAGTTACTTATCCGATAAAACCCTGCACATGCGATCTTTGCAGGTCTTCTACTCAAGCCAAAAGATTAACATGAAAGACAACCGGCATTTATAGACATACTGTAGCTCAAACAGGGCAGCCTATATATTTTTCTCATGACAGATTTACTTAAAAGACCCGCACAGAGAAAATTCTGGAAGCTGTCATTACTGCCTGCTACTTTTACCATCACAAGTTGCCTGTAATGGACATCCAGTGGCTTTAATAATTTCTGAAGCAATAAGCTGGTACAAGTGTACAGATCAAGAATTCGGATTTCACACTGGCACATACTAAATATGCATAGCAGAAAGTACTGAAGTCAGATTTGATGAAAGTTCTGGATGTAATATATGATACATTGCTGTGTCATTTAAAGATAATGTGTGGCAACTATACAAAAAAAGTAGTGGTCATCCTACACTAGTGGTCGCTAAAGTAGACCTTTACATTGAAGGTCAGTGAGGGAGTTTTGCCAACATTGAGCATGTCCAAAATGTTTACATTAAAACTGTTCATATTAACATGCACATAAAAGCAGATAGGTGGAAGCCAGGTCTATTGCTACTGATATAATGGGTGTAAAGTTGGCCCCAGAATAATGCAGGGGCCACCATTTTTTTATTGGGCCCCTGATCATGTAGTGTCACTTCCAGTATTCTGCCACAGCCCTTACGCAGTCCAAATACCGGAAGTGACACTCAACAACATCATTTCCTTAAAAATTTCCCTTATTAAGTAAGGAAAAGCTCCAAACTCCCCCACCCCCCGACTTCCCTCCCTGTAACCCCTCTTGGACCTCACATCCCAACACTTCTGGCCACTATGGTGGTTCCTACACCACTAGGTGACAGGTTAGTGAACCAGTGCTCACTGCTAAAGGGACCCTTGCCAGCTTTTGGACATCCCTGGAAAGGCTGCCCTAGATAGATACAATGCAGACAAATAACATGTAAATGTATATTCAGTAATATATCAGAAAAAATTATAAAAACTATGTGGACTTTCTGTACCGCAAATGTAAAAACTTGGCAAATTCAGCTTGGCACATTATGTGATGGAAGAAATCTGCTACTAGATTAGAAAAAAAGGTTATTTTGTTTGGAAAATGCAGGAAACATTCTAATGTAATGTATGTTAGAAGTAACACAGGCAGGTGGCACTAAAATGGGTCCAAACAACCTAAAAAAGTGAAGCCTGCACTTACCGAAAAGTGCCAAGAATAGAAGCAGATTCTGCCGACAGCACTAATTAGATCAAATGATGATATTCCTATCCACAGTGTTCTATATGACATTCTTCATTTCATCCGGCTTTTTCTGCGAGCTCCATACAGCCGCAAATCACTACCAGTCCAAAACTAATTTTTTGTTGCGTAGTCGTTTGATAGCAATTTGCTTCGGTAACATACAGATCATTGTTTTCCGCTCTGCACACCTGTCTCCATAAATCACTGGATGAAAGGCTCATTTTAAATTGTGTAAAGCTGCGCTGCGACCAAAGGGTGATGCTACCTACCTACCATCGGAGAGAGCCTTCTCAGAGTGACCCGGGGAACAGCTTTCTCGCAGTTTTACATGGACAGTTTAAGACTCACACAGTTTCAGTCTAGGCAATGATCAGGTGAGACAGATTTTTTTATATGCAGCTGTGCCTTCTATTTCATAAAAAGCAAATGTGTGTAAAAGTCTGTTTGCCAGCCTCTCCATGCAATTATTCCTTCATTAGGAACAACAGCACATCATTTTTTCAAGCATGGTGATAAACAGGCAATTTTAATTTGTATAAAATGCACTTACCTCCAGCTGTGCACATTCATGTTTAAAGTGTTTAGTTGGGTAGAACATATGGAATATAGTAATAGATGGCTGTCCATGTCCTATGCAGTTTGATGAGACTTATGAATCCTAGACAGAGATCTTTATCATATGGGGGAATTTATATATGCAAATTGACACAAACTTATGTTAAACTGCTGAAGCTCTACATGTACTTTGTTGGGCAACCCAACAAGCTTCCTTTAATGCCAACTCCAACACATTACATTTTATTTCCATTAGCTCTTTGTGATTCAAGCACTTTAGGGCGTGAGGGGAAGACATCCTGTTTGAGCTTCAATAATGACCTGGACCCCATACACAGGTCTTAACTCACCAAAATGCCAACATATTATTACTCTGCATGCCACATGCACATGCAGTCTATAACTCTGCTTCCTAGTAACCAGGAGAGAAGGAAATATAGGCAACTTTGAGACCATGTTGATTTGTCAATTTAAGCTGAACATTAAGCAATGGATATAAGTACATGAAAATTAGGTTGCTGGTGGTTGTGCTCTGTTAAACCCTCCACAATTTTTATCATTCACATGAAAACAAAAACATTAAATTGGTAAGCCTGACCCTGCCATGGGCCATGGTTCTGATTGGAACCCATTCAATTAACTTGAAAGGAGTCAGCAATAAAAAAGACCATTGGCCAGTAAATTTTGTTTCCAATTTGCATTCTGCCACCACAACAAAACATAAGGCAGCATTACCAGAGAGGATGAGCCCTGCATGAGTGCTTTTACTTCCCTGGGCTAGCCTCCACTTTGAGGGTTAAATCACATTTTTTAGAGGGCTTTAAAATCCCTTTTGCCTACCATGTCATTTGCTCACATTCTAATCTGTGCACTTGGCTGTGGATGAGGCTACTGGGCCTGGTTTGTACTTCATGGCATCAGTGCCTATAAATGTAGTCCAGAGCATTAAATTGAAGGCAGGCTGTGACGGAACACAGGAAAAGGTAATTCAAACTGCTCTCTAGGTCTTATCTAGACTAGATACATGAAATGTAACCCTTGCAGATTATCAACAACACTTTGAGTGTTACTTTAGGAAAAAGAACACAAGCCGCTGCATTGTACCTCCAATATTGAGAGTGCATTATTTTTTAACTTGGTTAAACTAGGTTGTGTGCCTTATGTCCTTGTTCCTATGTGTCTTTTACAGGAGGGTCACCCCCCACCCCCATTTTGGAAGCTTCACACCCCACATACTGGTCCATTTTACTCAGTCCCATACACCACCTAATGGTTTTATGGCCACTAGCATCATTCCTACTATGTGATCACTGCTGCAACTATTTATTATTTATTTCTGGGTGGCACTTTAGCCTGCTAAATATAACAGCCTACCCAGTATAAATATGTACTACACAATAACATTAACGTACTCCTTGGTTCCTAGCTGAGGCTGTACTGGGCTTCAAAAAAGATCCATTAAACAAGCTGTACGGCAATTTCATAGCTGAGCTAGACGTGGCCTATTCATTAGATTGGAATAATGGAAAACAAAAACGTTTTGCTAGAGCTACAGAAAAGAAAGGATGAACAATGCCATTTAGCACTGTGCCGCAGACATAGTGAGCCTTGGTAGGCATGTTGATCACTTGACTACATGACTAGAACAATGCTTCTCTCTAGACCTTGTGTCATCTGGCATCAATGACATTTAGCACAACTTCTTTTCTCCTTTCCTGACTCCTTATCGGCCCTCTACATACATTCCAAAAGACCACTGTAACCAACCTGTGCAATTCTGTCCTACTAAGTCAATGGCCAGGGCCTTTAATCCAGTAGCTTGGCGATGTTTTGTCAAAGAGCCCATTATAAGCAAGACTTAAGCTATATCTACATATTTGTAACGAGTGAGACAGTGAGAAAGGCCATATCTATACATCAACAAGAGATGTCCCTATGTAATATATTTACATAACACTAGAGGATCAAATGGCCATATGTGGCATTGACAAAGCTGCTGGCCTGTCATTCAAATAACCATCTTCCCCAAGGAGAGGTCACCAGCAAATATACAAAAACACATATTGCTGGGTTAAAAGATTTACAGTAAATGAATCACATCTAGCACAGACTTAATACAATCCAAGAAAGAAAAAAGTATAAAAAACGGAATCTTTCTTTTTTCAATTACAGTGGTCTGATAAATAAAATCAAGCTGTGAGGTTTCCATGGTTCTGTCTCAGTTGGTAGCTGATCAAATTTAGAGTATATTACGAGAATAAAATACAGAAGTCAGCAAGCTCCTTATCTCTGGGTCTCCAAGCCTAATGCTTGCAAATATGAATTAAAGCAAGTGTTAGATTCAAGTGCAGTCTCCGCTGAACATGATTAGCATGAAAGTAGAAGTGTAGTTATAGTACATGTCACATGTATATCAGAAAGTCTAGCAATGAGTTCACTACCGGCACAATCCCCCGTATACTATCCGTACCTGTGCAATGCCTATTCTGTGCCATTATTTATAATAATCTTACCAAAACCCAGTCAATAACCATCATCAACCATCTGTGGGGGTATTTAAATCACATAATTTGATGGGAAACTTGGAAACAGTGTAAAATCAATACTTTTACTGTAAAGCCATAGCCTTTCTCCCTACTCTGCCTTAGAATGAGCAGTCTAAATACTCCTGTAAAATTAAGTGAGATAATGCATGAAACATTCAATACTAAAGTACAATTCTGCCATACTGGATATTCTAGTGAATGGAACCCAGGAGATTTAGAAGCCAGTTGATCATTAAATTGTACAACAGCTATTGAAAGTTTAAATATCCCTTTTGGCCAAATTGACCATTTGAAGCATTACACACAATCTTAGGCTGGCCATACACGGGAATCAATAACGGGCACCATTTCTTCAAGCAGGATCAATCAATCCCACTCAAAAACAGCCTCAAACAGGGAACCAACATGTTGGCACATGCCTGTTAGATTTCCAGGGTCCTCATCCAAACTATCATACAGGAATTGATTGTGTGCATCAATCACCAATGGCGATCAGGTTCATCAATTGAATGGGTATCAACCCGTGTCATTTTGAAATGTCCATGGACAATAATGAGAAATTATATTTATCACAACTAAAAAGAGTGTTTACATGTGCTTCTTAGGATGCATATTTTGGAAGTTGTGTTCCTAATGTGCATGACCTTCAGCAAGTAATAAAGTTAACAAATAATAAAGAGGGCTGCGCCAATCACTCAATACAAATGTATTTTTGTGGTGCAAACTCCACCGTAAACTCCTGTAGAAAAGAAGTGAGTTCAACTGCCAAGCCATGATTAGAAAGACCATGCTGGTTTCACACTGTGTGCTATTTCTCGACCTATCTATGAGCTTCTATGGCGGGAGTGTCAAACTCAAACAAAGAATGGACACAAATTTAAACCTAGCACAAAGTCACTAGCCAACCTTGAGATTTATTGAAAAAATATCTACAACTTACAACCTTATGAACCTTTTCATATGGAAAAAAGTAAAGATACGCACGCAACATATAATACTATAACACATGCAAAATCAAATGTCAAAAAATGGCATCTGTGCCAGATGCAGCCCACATGCCAGAATTTGACACCCCAGTTCTTTAGGGAAACATAATTAATAAGCATGTAGGTATTGTATATACTAAAAATAATTACCATATTTTTCGCCATATAAGACGCACCGGCATATAAGACGCACCCAGTTTTTAGGGCAGGAAAACCAGAAAAAAAAATATTTCATAAGTTTTCACATCACACGTCATCTCTACACTGATCTACAGGAGGAAGGGGGGGGGGGGGCCGAGCTGTCTTCTCTCCTTTCACTGTGTCCGTGGGGAGTGATTGCTGTTCCCACAGATAGAAGAGAAGAGGTATAGATGCAAGTTCATCTATACTTCTCTCTTCATTGCCTATGCCAGTTTAGGGCTGGCATAGGCAATTACACAGTTCAGATGGGAGAGCCGGCATTAGCCGGCATCTCATATCTAAAAAGCTCCCCTGGCTCCCTGGCTAATCTCCATGCCGGGAGAGCTAGCAGAAAGCCAAGGTGCGACCACCGGCGGCCGAGTGGCCGCGGGGGTCACACATTCGACGTATAAGACGCAGGCACTTTTTGTCCCCCAATTTTGGGGGTGAAAATTGCGTCTTATATGGCAAAAAATACGGTAATGTTCTATTTTAAGAGTACATTTCGCTGCAAAACATTCCTGTACATTATTTAAGTGATATGTTATATGTTTATTACAGTTTCATTTTTCATACAGTTGCAGACACAATTACACAATTGGTTGTCTGCCAACTACTGCATTCAGTCCACGTAATTATTAGTGCTGAATATGGTTTTATAAGATCTTATCAGAGACCAACATGGATCATTATCATACTGCTAACGTTGACTTAATTTAATTGCACACTTTTCTTGCTGTCAGAAGACAATCAACTCCCTTCCTCTTCACAGGATGCAGTCATTATGGATTTGTCCTTTGCTTTCACCAAAACATTGCTAATGCTGTCTGTGTTATGAAGGGGACCTCAGTGCAGTCTTTAACCTTCATTTTAGCACATCCTTGAGTAAGTCCATCCAAAGCACTAATCCCCAATTGCCACCCTTTTAACTTGACATACTAACTGAAATATTGTTTTTTACGACAATCTGTAGCATGTACACTTCAGTACAATGTGCCTGCGTGGTCTTGAATCGGCAAATCCACACTTATAAATCTCCTATGGGGGTTGGGGTAAGGAGTTTTTGATTTCTGCACTGCCCACACATTGCAAAAAAAAATAGGTCCTAGCAATAATGAGTTAAGATTATATTATGCGCTATTACCAATCTCTTTAGCCCTGCACTCAACCAAGTATATCTGAACTTCTGGCAAGAAGCCAAATTCACAGCTGGATATAAAAAGATTTCTAATAAAAAGATGAGGTGAATAGATTTTGCAATTTTCTGTAGATGATTACATTATCTGAAGACAAAGTCAGGTTCTAGTTTCACTAGTTTCCAAAAAACAAAAGCAGCTTCAAGCAATGGCAACCTTACAACACTGGGATTGAGTAATATTCTATATTAAGTACACTCTTTATAATTATTGTTCCAAACCAATATTAGGCTGGATCTACAGTATGTTTTTTTTCCTATGGTCGATGAAAAATATGTAGCGCATTCTCCTATGGCAAATGATGTGTCAGTCAATACTGGCGTGCCATTACCCAAGTCAGGGTACGTTGCAATGGGCAACGGGGTCTGTTACCATTTTGCAGACACATGGCAGTCACGTAACACACCCATTGATAAGCAATGGGCACAAATGCATCCGATGTCACTCAACAATGATGCCTATGGATTTGGTGTGCCAATACTTTTTACCATATATCACTGCAGACTAAACTAAGCCACAGTGTTCATTCATGCATTTATTGCACTGTGATCAAACTTGCAAATGGACAGCAACATCAAATGGAGGGGCTCTGTACTTAAAGGTACCTGTTCTACGAGTTACCTCGAAGAAATTAAATATTTTTAGCAAGAACCAGCAGCAATGGCAGCCGAGAGGTTAATATCTAGCAAGCTCCGAGGCATTTGGGCTTCTATGACACTTAATCAATAAAATCTATCATAGCTCTCCTGCTCTTTCACTCTCACCCCAAAAAAAGATTTATTTTCTGGTAAGGCACATCTATTCATATCATCTGGCACCGCGGTTAGCTTTGACAATAGACCTTGAGTCAATAAACGTTCCATGGTGTTTATCAATCCACATCACCTGTAGAGGCACTTTAAGGGACAGAAGTGGCACATCGGAGAAAGCCCCCTTTGCAATTACATTAAATGGAGCTGCTCCAGCTGCTTTTATCAAATGATTTCAAATATTGCAAAGACTTCGTTTTTTTTTTATATCCTTGAAAGGATGGGACTTAAGCAATTTATGCATCTAGAAACTACAAATGCAACTGGAACTCCTGAAGATCTTCTGCAATAATGTATTGGAAAGTGTACCTACCAATGTAAATGATTAGAATACCAAGCTATACCAAATAATTCTGCAGCCATGTTTGAGCACATTTATAAAGGCCATTAATGTCCAAAACACAGAATAACCCAGTATTTCTGACACTTTATTGAAAGAGGTATGACAGGATGGAGGTCTCGGAACCACAGGATGCGTAAATATGTTAACTTACTTTGTTACACATGTGGATTATTTGATCCACAAGCACCCTCCGACCCTCCTTTGATCCATTTAAGCCTGCAGTCACAACTGTCATACCAGCCACTATTATTCTTGGATACATATTTTACCGCACCACACTTTTTCAGTATATTCACTTATCCCTTGATGAAGCTGAGATCTGCAAAACGCGGTGAATGTTAAGTGAATTTTTGTTTTACTGTAATACCATGTAAGACGATTTGGAACAGCCAATTCATGATTACCAATTTTTTCATCTTATAAGCCTCTCCACTGTATAGGACACACCCTACAGTGGAGAGTCTCATCCCGGTAAAAATAACAAAAAACTGCTGTTCTGCCGGTGAGAGCTCTGTGCTCCAGCCGGCAAATCTAGAGTTAATTGACCCACTCTGCAGAGCTGTGTGCGAGTGTGTAGAGGACCAACTTTAATTTCCTTCTTTACTCAATGTCAGACTGTAGTCCAATATACATCTGTATCAGATCCGTCTAGACTCTCTGACTAGACCATGGGGTAATCAGGGAGAGCAACAGTGGGTCCCTGAGGTTGACTGGGTTCAGTAGTTCCACACTTTCCTCACTGAACTTTTACCAAGTCAGTGCAGGGAGTGCCCAGAGGGCCATGACTACACCACAGCTCAACCCTCAGTCCAGCTCCACAACTCCATCCCAAACCCAATTCCATGTACCTTCTGTACACTTCAGGAACACTTCAATCATAACAGGCCCAACATTATTTATATAAATATCAGTCTACACAGTTTCATAAATGAAGACAAGGAGTTTACTGAACATGAAGAACTCAGGATACAGTCAATATCCAGTACACCAGCTCAAGCGCTGCAAACAGTTGTGACCATCCTTAACACTACAGGGCTTCTCCTTTCAGATGGCCATCACTACCAAAGATATTCCTCCTTATTTTCTCCCACAATAACAATAGAAACACCTGGGAGAGTACAGCAAGGTGCCTGCCTTCCCCCAGGACATGGAACCTTATGTAGCAGAGACTCACATAGAAAGTCCAAGTCTGTCTAGGAGCCAAATACAAAAGATCTTTTACTTCATGAATCCAGGAAGACAAAACCTAAAATTACTGCCTAAATCACATGAGACTATAAACTCTCACAGGCACACTGTACCCTAAATTATGGATTCCCTGGTGCTCGGCTGTACAGAAATCTGGGAAAAAAACGACCGGTGTATTCCCAGCTTATGAGCCAGAGGCACCCAATCTCTGCCACACTCTCTACTCCAACATTATGGGACATTTGTCTAAACCCTCTTACAAGCGGACAGAAGCTGGATGGATCGTTCCTCTGCAGGGCTGTGTATGTTAACAGCGGCCTCTGTCCGCTCACATACAGAGCTCTGAGAGCTTTCCCCGCTGTGGCAGGGATTGCAAATGGTCTGGTCGTGTATTTCAAATATAAGGCAGGGAAGTGCGCTTTATAGTCCGAAAAATACCATAAGTATTTTTCTGTCTAAAGAACAGCTTGTCAAATTATTTTTTAATTATGTTTTAATAACATATCTCGGAGCCCTTAAAGTCTTCTTGCCCCTGTTGGTAGAATTTTGGAAAAAAAATATATTTTTTTACTTTTTGTTGAATATAATGAAATTCTTAAATTTTTTTCCTTCACATTACCCTTGACTTTGTGTCCTGTAGACTCATCATTCCTTATTGCATGGTGCCCCGTTGTGTAATTAATTTAAAAAAATTTCAGCCACCAAGTCAGAAATAAGCATATAAATCAGGAGGACTGACTTTACTAGTGTCATATTTGTTACAAGACAAAAACTCCTCCTTAGTATTTACATCACTCATAGAAATGCAACTAGGCTCTTTACAAAGATAGTATTAGCAACCTACACATTCCTCGAAGTACAAGTTTCGTTGAGGTGTGATAATATCATTTGAAATGTAACTGTTTTTACTCACCTGTAAAGTTTTGTGTATCAATCAGCCACTACTGAGCCATAATCCACTCTTTAATTTTTGATTCTGTACATGCAGCTACGACTATAGATCTGTGGAGACAAAATTGTTATATGTAACCAAGATTTCATCTATAGGGTTTATCTTGTTTATAATTTTTTTTACTGCAAGATAGATTTTGATAACTAGTCTTAGTTGCTGTTGACTCTATAAACTGAACCTTGTTTCTGGTCTTGTGGCAGCAAAAACTAAGACATTGTTGTGCACAATAAATTGTAGTGCACCATAAAGATGTTCAGGAGTTAATATGCAAATAAAAAACCACCATCAATCACTCTAATTGAGAGTCTGTCATTGTCCTGGCGGGTCTCCATTCAAAGTGTTCTGCAGGGAAGCACACAGAGAAGCAGTCTGTGGGTCAGGTATCCCGGCCCAGAGTCTGTCAGATGGAATCATTTGTTCATTTTATTCATGCTATTGAAATGCTTTCTTGAAATATTCCTTTATTCAGAAAATGACCCTTTAAAGTGTAATGGTACCTTCTGGGAATGAGAAGGAAAGGATTCACTTTCCAGCTGTGATGATAGACCTAGCACGAAAATACAACTACCCATGAAACTGTAGATCTTAGGTAGAAGAGTCTAGAAAGTATGTAACTGGTTTGTTTGGCAGAGTGACATGACACGGATATAACAGGTAATCAAATTTCTGTTTGTTTGTTCACATTTATAGCTTTAATTAACCAATGGTTGCTGGAGCAGTATGGTTCAAATATTTACATGTGCTCTGCCCATGGATACTTTATCATGGTGCCTTTTAACAATGCACTTGTATACTATATAGAGCTTAACTCTAAAGGTGGCCATTCAAGGTTCGATTTTTCCATTCAAATTTATTCCTTTTAAGCTAAAACGATCAACCAAAAGTGATCCGAATTGGAAAAATGGACGCATCATACGTCAAGCCTCTATTTAATTACCGTATTTTTCGTAGCAGCTTCCATGTATGTATCTCTGCTGTACTGCTTCTATCAGCAGCGCTCTGCTGCTAGAAGCAGTAAAATACTGACGAGGGATGTGGCTGTTGCTGCATCGCTCATCTGACAGCTCGAGAGAGCTGGCAGGAAGCCAAGACGCGACCACCCGCAGCTGAGCGGCCACGGGGGTCACGTATTTAGGCATTATTTCCCCCCGATTTTGGGGGTAAAAATTTGCGTCTTATGGTCCAAAAAATATGGTATGTACAGACTGCCGTATCATAGCCCATTGCCTTTAGTGCCTGTGTCCCCTGTTTGATAGGATCCCCGTCCATAGCAGCAGCATAACATAGAGGAATGTGTAGAGGAGTGAACTCCTCCCCCTGAAGTCATTGTATAAAGTAGATCCAGCTGCAGGAGAGGCTCATTTCGATGGGGTGCTCAATATGACCGATCACCGGGCTTGCTGTGCTGTGCTAACAGTCCTGCATTGTACACAGGGATTGTAGCACAGTGTAGTCCTAGCCTAATACATTAAAATGTAAAGGACCAAATTGGTGATACTGTCATTAACTTTATTACCCTTATGTATATGCAATTGTTTCCCAATAGCAGACAGCAACTTGTTGTTACAACACAAAGGATTGAAGTGACATGATTTGGTTAGAAAAGCAATAAGATAAATTTTTACCTAGAGCCAAGGCAAAAAAACAGCCCTTAAATCAAGGATGTAAATGAGCAAAGAATGTGGATATGCCCATTGTCCTTATCTTCATTCCACATCTAATGCATCAATAAAATAAATACTTTTTAATCTTTTTGTCTGGATCCCATGGAGCCGTGCAATTCATTAATTTATGGCTTCTAGAAAGCTGTAATTGAAGGAGGAGTGTCAGTAGCAATATAAATGATGTTCTGAGCTCATTGCCTTCCACATTAAAAAGTGAAACATTCATTGACGTAATGTAGAGGCTTCTAATTTCAACATAGAAAAGAACCACCTTAGCCAAGTGAATGTTCCAGAAAGTAGAACTTCCCATTCATTATCATCGGATAGCACCTTAGTGAGTTCACCTTCTTTCATCAGAATTTCACCAACAAATATGTCTACAATATTTAAGACGTTCCCTTTGAGCTCTTTTTACAAATTTTTAATACAGTCATCAACAAATGTAGATCTATTTTACATAGATCACAGACCAACTGTACATGATGTCTTACCAATCATTAAAGTGGATTTATACTCAAAATCTTAAATATACATATGAATGTTTGACTGCTTCCTTATTTATTCTATAGAAATTTAAGGCTTCCGGGTTTATCTGCAGGTGCAATATCGCGAGTGGCCCCTGGGGGCGTTTATAATGGTTTTCCATGGGAAAATACATTCTATTCAGTTTATTCAAGTTAGAGATTTAACCGTGTATCTCTGTGGTGAGTTCCAGGGGGCGCCGCGGCACAAGACAGGCAGAGTGAAGGGGTGGCAAGGAATCTAGTACTCCTTACAGGTGAGCTTTTTTTTTTTTATTATACATGCCTCCCTATTATTGGCACTTCTAGTGCCATTCATGAAATAATCAATTTCTGGTGGTAGGTCCGCATTAAGATTTAAATATTCAGCCATATCACTCACATCGATAGTATCTACACAGAAAGGCAAGAATTTTTTTTTAAAGTCTAATAAACTTTAGCAGCAGTTTATGCCCTCTTATGTATTTTTTTCTTCTTTCTCTGACTCTGAATGTGTGATTTGCAGCGCTTAAACTGGGACAAAATGTGCTGGTGCTTTAGTCTTCCACAATGGTTTCACATGTTTTCTTCACTTTAAGTATAATCACAGTGCCTCGGTATAATAACTTTGCTCCAGTGTCGGAAGCAATGATATCGGGTCTGCATTTCTCATTTAATTATATGTGCGCTCAGAGTTTTAACATTTCCCGCCCCTTGTTAAGCTGTTCTGGGAATAAGATGAATTGTGGAAATATACCAGGTGCGTTGGAATAATGATCTAGCCTCTTATCCCCTGGAGATTTAGCTTCAAATTTTTTTAATTTTTTTTGGATGACCGCACAGTGAAGACGACTTTGAATGTTTCTTGTGTCAGTCCCTTGTGATTTCTTTCAAATGTTAGAAAAATTGTTGGCAGGGAGGATTTTGCTATTAACTCTTATAAACCAAGCCATCAGACAGCTATGGTATGCAGCTAGTGATTACAACAACAAGACTGTCAGAGTTTCAAGACTGAGATTACATCAAAGAAGTTACTTTCAAGTCTTAAAATGTCATGCTGTGGACTATTACCAAATTTTCATTGAAGGTTTGCCTAATTTCATAGCCTAGCATTAGCCCACTAACCATTGCACATTCAAACGTGCCTGTCTCTTGCCTTCTTTTCTGCAAAAAGTAATGTATGTTGAGAAAAATAATAAACGTAGGATTCCTATAGCATTTTCATGAAATACATTCACCGTCAGAAAAAGTAAATGTAGGTACACCTGGAGCCTGTCCAGAAAGAAAAACAATGGGAATAATTAAAGGAGACTTTCAATCATAAGCAGATATCTGACTACCCAAGCATGTTGGGAAAATCTCTAATTGCCAATTTATTGTAGATTGGACCTAAACATGTATCAAACATTCCCATCCCAGAAAAATATTGATTACCATCAAAAAAATTCCCTTCAAGTGGGACTTTCAATTGAGTGCTTGATTAAAGAGAAACAAAAGAATTGGTATTAATTTGTATTGGACTTTATTTGGTCCAAACAAATCATATCATCATCAAAAGCATAAACATATACAAAGCAAGCATTTGTAGTACACATAAATAACGATCAACCATGTGTAGTTTTATTCATAGATGTATACAAAGTGCAACATGTTTCGCCGGTGTGGCTTCCTCAGGCTGTACACAAAATTGGATCAAGAGATTAAGATTTGTTTGGGAGATTACTCTCGCGCTCGTCAGTCGGACAAGTGCACCCCTATAGGCGGACTCGCCACCCACAAAGAAGGTCTGGCCAGATAGGGCCCTTTTTTGTTAACACATCCTGTGTGTGGAAAATATCAGTGGAGCAAGTCAGGCTCCAAAGCATCGCCTGGATATAATGGACAGATAACTCTAAAGTACCGACTAAGACCTAACACACATCAATCGATCCAGCTTGAAGATTTTTTTTTTATAGATTTAAAGGCAATTGAGCACCGTGAGCATGCACAGCGCTCGAATGTGCTGGAATCTGTTAAAAAAAACGAACCATGTATGCCTAGCTAGAGGAGACATTTCAACACATGACCAACACTACAACCTTACAGGCAGCCATTTTGTACTTCAAACCAAATGTGAGGAAAATACCATGTCACTGACACTTGGCTAGTTAAACATTTCCAATTCTTTGAATGACATTACCATTCCTTGCTAATAACAGTAGCAAGTAAGCTGTTTCCTGTTTCATTTTTAAAGTTAGGCTAAAAATTGTACATATTATGTATATATTTGAATCTGGCAAAAGTAAACTCCAACAAAAATTATTTTAATGAGCATGCGGAAATATTTGTGAGTTGACATTTACATTCAGAAGACAGTAAAAATGAATGAAATAACTTGTATAGCAGCTGAACTATTCTATAATACCTTTAAAACATTAAATAGCAAATAATCAAAATAATGAATATACAGCATGTATTATGGTTTAGTTAATACACTTGGCACATTTGTATAAATGTACATGTACTTTGTAACATGCAGTTATCAATTTAATGAGCTTAGCCCAGCAAATTCTGTTTCTCACATGATACCAATAATGTATGTGGAGCGCAGGTGAAAATGCTCACATGAATTTCTCATGTACTTTTCATAAAAGTGTACAATAAAGCTCTGATTTATACAGAGATGTTATAAAAGTGGGAAACACTCACTCAAGGTTTTAGAACAACACCGAGATAATTCCAGTGGTCATATAATACGAGTGACTGCATTTATTTAATTTTGCGTTGACTTATACATGCTAAAAACCCCTGTCAAGTTCTATGTGTCCTAACTGAGGTCATTTGTATTGTGACAGACTGTTTATCTATCGTTGTATGAATGGACCGCAGCAAGCAAGGAAAGAGACCCATGATGTGTGTCCTGGGAAGGAGTTTGGGTTTTTAGACAGCAACGGTAGGTTGCTGAGAATGTTTAGTTTGGTTACAGGGTCCTGAACTCTGGAATGGGAGGAAAGGGCCTTCCCCTTCAATCCAGGTACACACACCAAGCTTTCCAACTGCTGGAAGTAAGCAAGGGAGGCGGGTGTGTCTCCACAGTAAGTTGAGACCATTGTGTGAGGGCTCCTGATGAGTATTTCTGGAGCAGGAGATACCAGGGGGCACACAGAGAGTGTGTGGTACAGGATGACTACTAAGAGGTTTTTCTTAAGCTAAAGAGAAGTGCCTATGATGTTTGAAAGCCATGAGGCTTGGCATTTTGAAATCTTTGCTTTGTTGATATTAATCTCTGCGATTTTAGTTTGGACTGTAAATAATAGTGTGCTGTGAATAATACGGACAGGAGCCCTAAAGAAAAACATTTTGTGTGGACTATCATGGTTAAAAGTCCTCCTTTGAGGCTGAACCCCTACTGTATATACAACCTTTTATTGAAGAATGGCCAGAAGTACTGGTAGTAAGTGCAAATCTCTATAAAATGATTTGAAATCTCATCCCTTTGAAAGGGTGGTCATCTCCAGTGACAACAAGCATGTTTTCTTTTTTTATCCTGGTGACATCATGATCTGCTGAATGGCAACACATACAGCAGTAACACCCTGACGGATGTCTGTCCTAATTTTAATGGAGAAAGAGAAAAGCTATACCTTAAATGGGAGTTGGCTGGAGCCCAAAAGTCACACCATACACATCATACAGTATTACAGTAAAAGAAAATTGAAATGAATAAAAGTGACACTTTTAAAATTTCTCTTTCTCAGGACTTTACTCATGTTTTATATCTTTCAATACAAAGCAGAGTAGTTCTGAGCTCAGGAAGCTTCAGATTGCAGAAACCACAGGGAATGATCATTGATCCACTGATGATTTTATTTCAAAAGAAAATAATCATTCATACAATGAAAAAAAGTTCAAATGTAACTGTGTCCACTACTCCACTCTATAATTCTTAATTTTTCCTTTATAGGAGATTTGTAGATAGAGTGGTGAGAGTTGGAGCCACATTTACCTCCAAGGTCCCAATGCAAATAATGCCTTTTGTAAAGTTCCTCTCCAGCACCCCAGTGACAAAGGCCTGACAATAGGTTGCTGAATCACCACTGCATGCTGTAATTAGGTTGTGCACATTTGGCTTTAACCCTAAAAGCGGCAGCAGTGTAGTTTGATATGTATGGAGTGTTTTATTAGAAGCCCATGTAGAGGAGAATAGTAAAAGCTATTTCATCTACCATTAACTCATATTTTGTTCTCAGCTTTTATAAAAGTACAAGGCTTTGTCCATTTTCCTCATATTTTCTATATCCCAACTGTTGTAAGCACACCATAAACAGTAAGCGATGCTTTTCTACAGAAAGGTTTGCTTTATAAAAAAAAGCTTAGTTATAGTACTCTGTAACTAATATAAGGTTTGGAAAACAGTCTTGAACAATACCGGGGCTATTAGAAAGGTTCCAGCATTGAATCTGCAGACGATGGTTGGGTTACACTTGAAAAATAATAATTGTATTGTATTTGTAGTCCAACCTTTAAAATCTCTTGGATAAGTCTTGAATCCTCCCTTTGAGGGCTTTGATAATTCCATGTTGCTGATTAGGCTATGGTACTGACTCTTCAAAGTCCCTGGAAATTAAAAGCTGGGTGCTATGTAAATTACAAACCCCCTCGCAATTGCTCACTGGTACCAGTCTGTTTCTTATTCTCGCTTTATTCTCGCCATATCAAACGCATTTTCCTCCCTCAAAATCAGGGGGAAACTGTCTGTGTTGGAGTAAATCTACAGTATGTTGGAGCAGAGTGTGCAGGGTTCCACCTGCTGTTTACTGGTAGTCACTTGGAGTAGAGGCACTATTGTACAGAGTCAAACTCACAGAGACTGACACTCCAAGCTGACCTAAATTTCCATCCTCACCCTGTAACATGCTATTTACATATTCACCTGGGAGGAGGGGCAGTGAGAGTCTTACTCCCGAATGAACACTCTGCTCCGTGAGTATTTGGCAGTTTCAAAGTAAATATTGTTATACAGCATGCCAAAGCAGGTAATATATTCACTGCAATTAGTCTTTCTGCAAGTCATTTTATTCCTTTATTTCCTCCCCAACATTAAAGGTTCATTGTATGGCCCATTGCATCTTATCGTGTGTCAAATACTGTACCTTTTTTCTTCCTCCTTTACTTTGACCAGTCCCTCAAGGCCTTTTCGCTTCATCTTTTCTGTCGGGCACAGTATTTTTGCTTGCACATGACTAAATAATTGAAGTAAACACAATTTCACCCTATTGTCTACACATTTCTAAATCAGTGATTCAGAAAGTAGTAAAGCTAAAGCTTGGCACACGGGAAAGAAAAAAATTTCATAATAAGAAATCAGCAACCTAGTTCTTTTTTAATTCAGGTTTCCTGACAATTCCAGATCATTCCAATTTCCAGGGTGTCTTAAGCAGCACTAAATGTGCTCTAAAATGGATAGGAATATAATGGTATAGTCATTAATTTATTGTGTTTGTTTTTACACTAACATTTATCCATTTTGGCTCTGTTTATAAAAGGGACCTGTGTGTGGTTTTGTGGCTTGTGAACAAAAAAGCTGTTTGCATATTTTTGCAAAAGTCCAATAAAAGCTCTAACAGTCATCATTTTCCTACAATTGTTTTGTACTCTGCTGGGTGGAAAAAAATATATATACAAAAAAAAAAGAATAGGAGCACATGCATCTCCTTTGCAACCACATATTAATCTGCATAATTATTTGAGCCAAGGGCACAGATGGTGCAGTGAATGTGAATGGGGAGCTGCGTTATGAATATTTGTCACGTTCCTTGGTTATTGTTATTCTGCATATGTACTTTTATATCAAACAGCTAAGTGATTTTATGGAAAATAAGGTTGTCTTAGTTTGCAAGAGCCAATGGCAAACAATGTTTAGTGAATTATGTATAAGAAAGAGACTAGGCAATGATAACCTATTAACATTCTTTGTCCCGCTTTTACACAGGGAGATTAATGATCAAATTATAATGTTATAAACATGTTATTAATAATGCCACATTTTAAGGATCGTTGAAAACAATAGTTTTAGTATCTCAGAGAGATCCAACTTCACACTTTTCTAGCACAGAGACACAAATGCTGTGATTTAGACAATGTTGGTGGATGCTGTAACGCTGTTTAACCTCCCTAGCGGTTGAGATGAACCCAGCTCGTTCGCTCTGGACGTGCAAAAAGTGCACTGAACGAACTGGGTTCGTCCGCCACTGAGAGGTGCCCCCCCATCGCTGGCTTACCTGATCCAGCGTCCGCGGCGGCTTCAGTACACTGCATCAAGGCTTCTGGAGGGGAGAAGATCCCTCTCCACCACCCCCCGTGTGACGTCATTACGTCCGTGACACCAGGGGGGGGGG
>CM070040.1:41764678-41793471 GCA_036250615.1 Ptychadena robeensis
TGTACTGGATACAGTGATAACTGTATCCAATACAAATCAAATACATAAAAAACCACACAACCACACTGTCAATTGAATTAAACATTTGTTATAAACAAATATAAATACACACTGTTTTGAAATCTCTCATACTAAAGAAGTATTTTAGAGATGTCATCATCAATTGATACATTTAAAAAAAAAAATGTAATGACATTAGAATTTTTTTTTTTTTTTTTACATAATTGTTCGTTTCACACATTTTTATAGTCGGGATGTCTACTAGACCCTTGTACAGACAGATTTTGGTAAGTTACATGCCTACAACATAAAAAAAAATTCAGTTAAAGTCTATGGTGCGCTTTTGGTACAGAAATCTGTACCTATGCAGTGCGCTAGGGAGGTTAATCTGCAGGTAATGTGATGTATGTGAGATGTTACAGACAAACACAGTATATATTAGGCTATAAGAGGCAGGTCTACTAGATATATCTGTCTTTTTAGTTTGGTATGCACTGTGTGTGACAGTAAGTCGTGCTTTGATTACTTATGTATGGCATGCTAACTGAACTACTCATACAAATAGTCTATCTAGAGAGAGTTGAAAGGGAAATAGTGGGATAGCCTTTGCCTTTACATACATTACATACCTTTCTGAATATGCAAATAACATCCTCTCCAGATCTCTCCTTGTCTGGGGCAGGAAGAAAACCACCATACACTTTGCTGACTGCCTGATTATCATATCAGAAATAAATCCTGACTGTAACCTACACATTCGTTTTTATCTACATGTGTTAGGATGCTGCGTCATATAAACTATGAGTAAAGTTAAGACGTAGTGCTCAATTAATGCATGTTTAAAGTGTGTGATTGACCGAAATGTCATGAAATCATAAATCGAGTATTGATCAGACATGTCAGTTTTTTGTCACTCTATCAGAAATCGAACAACGTTATTGGAGAGATATAAGATTTGCCCTTTTAATTGACCCATGCAGGACTCATCCCACTTCCATCATTTACGATCACATTTTTTTGTGTAGCCGATCTTTAGTTACGTCATCAATAAATTCGGCAATAAATCGTATCATAAAAATGGTGCACTTTTCGATGGTGCACTGATAAATCAGCAATAAATTGTATCCCGGAAATGGTGCACTTTTCAATCAATATATGACTTATGATCGAAGACTCATCGCATGTCCCAATATATGATTGATCGTGTATGGCAAGCTTAAGAATTTATCCTTAATCTGGTCAGTGATGGGTGTCAGCTTACAAAAACTGGAGAGGGTGCAGAGAAAGGCAACTAAAATAGGTAAGCTGAGCTAAATGTATCACCCATAAATAGATTCGGGTAAATTGAGACATAGTCACCATGCATAAATACATAAATTATCTTTTTTTGTCATTAAAATGTACTTACGCTGCTGATAATCCATTGTCTTTGGCAACCCCAGGGACCGCAGGCAGTTTCTGGGGAACCGTTGCATCAGGCAGCATGGCAATGGCAGGGGGATCAGTTCTGGCCGAAGTATCTGTCCAAACGGCATCCCCAGCATCCATGTGGATGTGCATAGAACAATATAATCATAGCTTCCTGCTCTGGCGAAGGGATCCGTTTGGGCCATTTCCAGTGTTTCTGTGCTGTTCACAGTACAGTCCAGAGGCCATGCTGCCTTGCTATAGGGTGAGACATGTTCAGTTTGACCCAATGGGCTGCAGGAGATTCACCAGTCAACTTTTAACCTATTCTATATAGTGCGAGGTAGCTCACTGTAATCCACCCATTTAATCTGTCATGCACAGCATTGCCCATTATAGCCTGTATAGCCGTGTGTTTGGGTGTGCTCCTGTGTTTGGCTTTCCTGTCTTTCTGCAAGTGTATTTGTTACCAACAGTGACCCATCCAGATTTTGCTGAAACTCTGCCTTTTATCTGGATATCTGGTGTTGGTAGTGATTGAGTTCCCAGGTGCATTACTAGTATATTACAGTCATATTCCTAGAACTAGCTTGCTGGAAAAGAGTGAAAATGGAGCGGGACTAATTGTTACTAGAGATGGTGGAATTTGACTTTCGCTTACAAAGCCCCTAAATATGGTATCACCCACACAATTGCTGGCCAAATTTCTTTTAATGTGTGTAAGCGTGTATGAGTTTGGGTTGGGGTGCGGGGCTTGTTTTGGACACAGGCAAGGGGGGCATTAAGGAAAAATCACAAAGGGAAAAACACACAAAGAAGCTAATATCTGTGGCAGAGTAAAGGTAAGTGGCAGAGTAAAGGCATGGAGCAATAGAAGTATTGACAAATACAAATCCTGCTTGAAGCAAGTGAAGGTTTAGAGCACGTCAAATGTAGCTGTCAGTAAGTTCTGAAAGAAGAGTCAAATATTAAACAATGGCCCAATTGTATTTTAAAGGAACAAAAATAGACATATAAACAAACAGCTCAGCCTTGTCCTTCCACCTAAAATTTTGTGTATTGATCCAAAAATCAGTTTACAAAAAGAGTTTACTAAAGAAAGTAAGATCAGATAAGACTTTGTATTGAAGTATACTACATAATGTTGCTTACATCTCTGCAAATGATTCTCTCTCTATGTTGTTGTGCATAAAACATGCAACTCTTGAATGAAATCAATAAAAATGCTGTTGGCTTGAATACAATAGGAAAAGCAGTCAGATAAATATATACGACTCATGGAAAATGTATGTGTCCCCCCCCCCCCTCCTGCTGGCGCACTGGGAGTTGTGACGTTCAGTCATTTACAATATAACACCACTTAGGGGTGCGACATTCAGAGGCTATTGGTGGAGTTACTGAAGAGATAGAAGACATTAGCAATGACATAGTTGCTTGATTGAGCCCCCAGAGGCCTGGTGCCAACAAGATTAAATCAAGAATGTATCTGTTCTGTGTCCGGGGGGAATTTTGATTAGGCAGCTTTAGAGAAACGAACAGACGCAGGGTTGTGAGGGTAATTGTTCCTAAAAAAAGGGAGCAGGAAAGGATTTCAGAATATGAATACTGAAAAAAATCCTCAACCTAGTTTGTTAACAGGAAGGTATGATTTTTCTTTAAGCAAAGTAAGCAATAACAGTGAGTAGCACAGACTGGATGTGACAGCAGGGTCTTATTTCTAATAAGGATTCATAGGCCCAAACTCCGGGAGGGTGGCACGCAGTACAAATCATTTCAGGTTCCAAAATCTTCGAAGGCAGCACCCTGATGAGACTTTAATTTGACTGCATGATTTAATTACTGTCACAGAAAAAAATTTGGGAGGCAGCAGAAAACTGAAGGTAAACACACAGAGACCTTAAGATTATTATTAGTTGTTTAGCCCAGTTATTATGTCTCCCCTGATTCCGGTCTGTTCGTGGGGCCAATACGCTCCTCTATTTTAATGTCCATGCCACCCAAAGAAGCCATATCCAATGCTATTGTGAAAACAACTCTTACAATTAAGGTAAAGTGGACAACTTTTGAATCTTTGCGTTGCATGCATTTGATTATACAAGCAGGTTGTGCCTGGGAATCGTAAAAGCCCCTCTAAAGGTAGCCATACATAGGTTGACTTTTGCACGATTGATCTTCGATTCAGTCGATTTCATATTCGATTTTGATCACTTTTGGTCGATCTTACCAGGTGGGCAGGAATCGAATCCAATTTGATAGGCTTTAAACAAACGTTTTTTGGGTTGATCAAACAGATATATTGAACCATATATGGCTACATTTTCTATCAGTACCATGTGGCCACCATTTAAAGTCACATTTTCTAAAGAAGCTTCAGATCTTTAACAATTCAAGAAACTCCTTTGGGTCCATGATGGCTTTTAACATATTGTGTCCCACCCATGTCCTTACTGATCTATGCGCCTACATTGGCCATCGTCCACATTGCTGCATCAGCAATGTGTACAGAGCGTACACCAGCTTCTCATCCTGATCTACATACAAAATGGATTTAGAAAATGTAGCAGCTGACATGTTGCTTATTTTTCCTTGAGTGGGGGGGGGGGGGGGGGGGCAATGTACTTTCAGCACAGGGGCCCACTATTGGCTACATCCTCCACTGTGCATGTGTGTTACAATGTAGCCATAAACAGCCTCCGCTGATACTATAAAAGGTCTGGGCATATGACGACAACTAAACACTGCAATAACATACATCAGCAACTGTATCATTCAGCTTCTTTCTCACTCTGTGGTTTTGTATTTTTATTCTTTGCTAAGCCTCTGTTCAAGGTGACTAAATTTAAGTGGAAACAATAACGGATACCAAGGTGAAAGCAGTGTATGCTTGTTCTCTAGAATTCAATAGAGTGGGTAGGTCACAGGCCAGCAGGACTGCACTGAAATAATTAGCTGTAT
This sequence comes from Ptychadena robeensis, assembly GCA_036250615.1. NCBI lineage: Eukaryota > Metazoa > Chordata > Amphibia > Anura > Ptychadenidae > Ptychadena > Ptychadena robeensis. The sequence continues at coordinate 41,769,041 of CM070040.1, forward strand.
GGCAGGATTTAACCCTTACAGGCTCACTCCTAGAACCAAGACAGAGAAACGTCTGTGGTGTTCTCTGTTTTAGCAAATAAATGTCAATGGTGTCTATACACAAACTGCTGTACTGTTCTTATCTAAAATATATATATATCACAAACATACATAAGCTGTATTGTTTTGTTCATCAACTGTCTTTTGTCAGCCTATGAGATGGTAAGAATTCAGGATGCCGGAAGACAATGCAATAACATTGAATAAATGTTCTTACAGTATCGATAATGTATGTTTATTTTTTTACTTAAGATGATGAGATCACAATGTAACAGTAATCATAAACATGGGACATAGGAACTGCTTTTGAAATCATTTTGGAATCATGTCAGATATAAAGCTCCACCGTAATTAACAAAAAAAATGTAGAAAAAAAAGAATGTTTGACTTAAAGAATTACATTTTTTATTCATTTGAGTGTATAACTATGAGCTGAGCTGGTGAACAGTTTACCTCCCCTATTTGCCGACCTACAATGGTAGAGTCTGAATGTTGCATGCAAAAGAATGCTGCGAGGATGGGGGTGTGCCAGTCAGTTCAGCAATATGAATGGCCGACACACTCCGGCTGCTTTATAATGGTTAATATTCACCCTGCATGGAGCTCTGAGTCATTCCATTTTATAGCTGCCAGCAGATTATCTGTTCATAGGTTTCACTTCATATCCTCCGAAATGTACCTCCATGACACTAAGTACAAATATTACAGAGGCATATTCCATGCTAGATCTGCAAGGGAACCAGAAAGAGAGATGACTTTGTGCCGCAGCATAGTAACGCTGTTACCTATTTATAGGAGGATGTGCTATTGTTCCTAGATATTATATTGCAGGGATATAAAACAACATGTCTGTTCATTTTGTTTGCTATAAAATGTAAATATAACAATAGAGATGTGAAGCACTTTATTCCTTGTGTCTCAATGCCAGGCAGAAAGCCTCCATCTATTCACTGTTCCTAGTTAGCTCCTCTCCGACATTCAAGGGTAGAACGCAAGGCTTTCTTTTTTGTTTTACATTAGCTTACATGCCGCTATAGAAACACACCAGGGGTCAGTCCGCATAGAAAACAAAAAAATGCAAAAGAAAAAAAAACGCAGATGTTGCTACATCGCAAAGCTTGTTTTTCAAGCTTTAATTATATACTGGTGCACTCCATTCTATTACTGGGACTAAATCCATTAGAAGGGATCCCTCTAATGCTATTCTGGTAGCTGGATTACAACACATGGTTTTGTAAACTGTGAGCTTCAACCTACATATCAAGACCTCTGATCCAGCCCCACAACCCAAAACCCAGCTAAGGTTCCAAAACAAGGGGCAGCTGGGGGTCTAGTTCTACAGCAGATTGATTTATACGATGGTGTGAAACTGTGACAGCATTGCGACAAATACTTTACCATACATTTATTTTTGATATTGCTATATTACAATAATCATTCATTTATCAAGAGCAAATATTTCATGTAAAAAGTGATACTGCTCTATACTTACATAAGATATCATTCATAAACCTCCTCCATCATTGGAATGTATAAGAGGAACATCCTAGTGCATGAACTGTTCTTGCTTACAATCTCTTATTTGAAATTGTACTCTGTTGCATATTCTCTATAGAACTGTTGGGTATAACAAACCAGAGAGCAGGATGAAGAACATATAGCGATACTACTACGATCATAACTACAGAAATATATGGATGTGGCATGATTTGGCATCCATCGCTGTGCCAGTAACAGATGATCAATAAAGAAATAAAGTTACAGTAAATCCAAACTGTTGGCTGTCCCTGGCACATAAAGAGTAGAAATCCTCTAGTGGAAGCATGTGTCTATGATAATTATAAAGAGAGAGTATCCAATTCATTAGAAAAATATTCTTCTACTTCCTGTTGAGATGAGGTGAAAGGTGAAATGGGGTATATCTGTAACGAGACACAAATGGCAGAAAACAACACTGTGTTTTTAGCCTACTCTACACATTTTTCTTAAAAAATGTCTTTGGTATACAGGAAATGAAAGGCTTGCCATCAAAGAGCACATAGGAGTATATACTGGGAACGTGATTATGCTAAGGTGAAGCCGGGAGGTTATTTTTTCAGGTTTTTTAACACCTAAGCATCTCTGTTTACTGATACAATAAGCAGATTCTCCCTAGCCAATCACTGACAGATCAGTGATCTGAAAATAACAACACTTATAAAGGAGGTTCTGATGGAAAGATGAAGAATATTTTGTGGGTTCTTTACCTGCCTGCACATGAAAGCGACTACACACATCTACAACCCTCAGCACACAGTTCTGCGTATTTCTGCACAGTAAAATGTCTCCTACTTGTGCTTTATTTATTTGACAGTGGCAATTGAAAGTATCTGTCAGATCGTCGTTCTCCTCGGTGAGTTGCGCAGAATACATACCAATAACAGCTAGAGAAAAAGATGAATAGCTGAGAAAATTGCTTTTCTTCAGACACAAGTTTACAGTGACCTGGGAAAGGATATACTTGCTCTGAAATATGACGTTCCTGCAACAAACTCTCTGCTTCAATTCAAGGTGAAGCAGCTTTTATAAGTAAATAATACAATACACAGCCTACGGCAACAATACAGAGACATGTACAGAAAGGAGAGAATCATGTTAATGAAATATCCACAGCTCTACGTAGGGAAAAGTCTTATTGTCCAGGCTTTATTCTATTTGCAAGTCACTTGTAAAGCAGTCGCAAATTGTGCAGCGATGGTCCTCATTAGTGCAGAGAAATGCACTAACAAGAAAGCGTATTACAGAAACAATGTGTAATACGCTTTCTTGTTAGTGCATTTTGTTTTATATTGTCAATTCTGACCTTGGGTATTAGCCTATGCTTATGAGCAAGACGGGCGAGCCAGGGAGCATCTATACAAAGGCAGTTCAGCATGTCAGACATTTGTCACTCCCCTATGAATTTGAAATAAAATGTCGCTGTAACTGAGCCATATATCTTATTCCAAAACACAGGACATATACTGTATTTTTTGCACGAAAAGACGCACCCCCCCCAAAAAAATGGGGGAGGTGCCTACTTCTTATGGTGCGAAGGTCATACCTTCACCCCCCGACGGCGCTTTTGCTCCCCTGGCAATAAGCCTAGATGGTGTGGTGGATCTTACATCTGTAATTGCCAGCTCTCTCACACACAACCAGAGAACTGTGTGATCAGTTGGACTGGCTGCATAGGCCCATGGGCTGTCATACTGTGTGTGAGCTGTCTGTGAGCTGCATAGATTAGGCCTCGCCTCCTTCACTCGTGCTCTGCCCATTGGAGCATGGAGCTCCAGCCAGCAGAGTGGGAGAAAGACTAAATTCTTTTTGCTCACCAGACACTCTGATGCATAGGGTGCTTCCTATACCAAGGAGTGTCTTATGAACCTAAAAATACAGTATCTCATACCAAAAAACACACATTACAGGATGCAGTGTCATGCAATATGACCGATAAGCCAGAATTCTGTCTGTCTAAAAATAAGAACCTGAAACAATAAGCATTTTTACTTTCATAAGAGAATCATGATGTCAGGAAAGGTTTAACTCTCCCACAGTTCAAGACATGTATTTTGGGTACCAAAGGGCTGCCCCCAAAACACAGCCTGTTGATCCTATTGAACACTGAATGTGACTCTAACCAGGAAGAGGCCTCCCTGCCCTACTGCACTTGAAATCAGAACGTGATGTCATCGGTAACCAGGAAGTGACATCATCCTAGTATTCACATGGATGGAGTTAGGCACACACACATGGCAACTCCAGTAATCCTTGCTAAGCCTGCATTGTACCTTCATTTTTTTGTGAGTGAGTTATTTTATCTTTTACAATTAATAGTTGTAGGCCTGATTTCCTTTCTGTCTTTTACAGGGGGGGCACACTACCCCTCTGAATAAAAGATGCTCAACACCATGCAACTTCCACATATACACCCCTCATACTGACCCATTTACCATTTCATAACCTGCATCCTACCTTGAGAGTTCTACCCAATTCCATACCCAAGGTCTTTCTGGCCACTGCCATCATTTCTACTGTGCGCTCAACTATTTAGTAATTTATTTCTACAAAAATTAGAAACACACAAGATAGGCAAGTATAATATTTTTATTTGTGTATTGTTAGCTACATTCACATGGTCAGTTTTCAGGACAGCTGACATTGGACAGCTGCCCTGAAACTGCTAATCAATCACTGACAACCACCATTTTGCACAAAATTGCAACTGCAGGAACCTCCAGACAGCAGGGAGAACCCAGAAGGGGTTAAGCATTGCTTTAAATGAATGTCCATGTGAAACTAGCCTTTTTTATTTTGTGTACCTATTTTTCACAGTATAGGTTCACTTTAAATAGCCCTTTCAGAATACCTAAAGTCTTCCCATACGCTAAAAATGTGTTTACGGTTTTGTATAGAAGTGAATAGGGTAACAGAACCTGTCAGATTTATTAAAGAGCTTTCCTCACCTGTCTCCTGTCTTCAGGACAAACTTTTCACCAGACATGAAATGATGGAATCTCATTACGCTCCACCTCCAACTGAACTACAAATCTGACATACAATCTAATACTTCCCCACTACATCGAAAACTATGAACACAAGTTGTTGGCATAGATTTACCTAAAATATACTAACCTGCGTGACCACATTTTAAAGCACTTTTCCAAAGCAGACACCAACGTTATTCATATAATTCATATAGCCTTCAATAGAATAGAATTGCATGTTATTAACAGAAAGAATTGCTAATAACGCAGAAATGAATGATTAGTCTCTCTGCTTGGCTGAATATCTCACAATAGTGGATGTGCTTGTAATTGTTAATGATGGTAGCCTGCTTGATAAATAAAGGCTTTCATAATAAGCCCCCAAATGATGATTAGAAATGGGTCAGTGAATAACTATCACTGAATTACTGGGCCCTGCAGATCTCTTTCTAAGACAGGTTTCCGCCCCTTAGAATCACATTAAAATATAATCTGTCACCTATTACAAATACACAGAAGATAATTTATCTGCCAGTGCCTCTTGGTAATGACTAAAAACGGAGAACCATCTATTCAGATGTCAGACATCTGAAACAAGAACACAATCCAGCAGAGATTGGGGAGCAAATTCCTGGAGAAAAACGCTAGCGGCAGCCATGCTCCCGGGAGACCGAAGTGTTCTTCAACCTATGGCATTTACAAAAATAGAAACAAATACTGCACGCAGAAACACTGAATGTGACGGCAGATAAGGACCATTTAGGCCACCCAGACTGCAGATGTAAAACCTATTTATGTCTTGCCCATGTTTTATATGGGAGTTTTAGCATCTCTCATGGGGTCAAGCTGCTGCTAAAGTGGATTAGAAAGCAGTTTCAGCTACTATATGTTACTATTCAAATGTCTTTCTGGCTTCAACAGACTTCTTTGCTTAACTGAGTGATTTGCACGTGGCACTTTTTAAAAAAGATTCTTCGCTCTCCATCTTCCCCCCTTCCCATGCCCGGGGGCCCTTCACAAGCCGGCGCCACCTCATAACATGGAGGTCAATGGCCCCATCCCCCCCACCTCTTTGGCGTCATCGATAATGCCAAAGAGGCAGACCCAGAAAAAAAAGGGTGCTATACTCACGGAAAGAAAACTACTAAAATGTATTTCATTAGTACTTCAATAATCAGACATATGTAGATGGACCAGTATTATTTTTCTTTCATCTCTGAGTTCCCTTGCTGGTACTTGGAACTGATGGGATACCAACACATAGATCTGAATTTTCTGAATTTTTATTTCGTAATATCATTTCCCATCAGTGGCTGAAGACCCACATACACCTTACAATCTTATCATACATTTTCTGTACAATAAACTTTTGTTCTTCCAAAACAATGTAATATGAGGAGCTTTCTAAACCTTCCAATCACTATGTATTCTATCAGGGAGGACCCGGCACTACATAGTTGTTGATATATCTAAAGGAAATAATATGCAGTGATCTAAAGGTTTATGGGGGGCTTTATGATACTTGAAATAGCTAAACATTTAAAAAAACTACATTTACACATGTAAAAACATTAAGACAATTGATAAGTCCGTGATGAATACAGTTGTGAAATGCATTGGTATTTGGGATAAAAGAAAACTAATTTCTCTGTATGGCATAAGACTTTGGTAATCCTCATGAGCATTCTGCATGTTATAAAAACATCAGTCTAAAAACACTAACGTGTCCACAGGAACAACCTAAAAATCCCTATTAATCAACTAAGGTGCAAAATCCCAGGCCAATTATCTCTACGCCTAAAACCCTAACAACACTCGACGTAAAGTCGTGTCAATTGTTAGATGGAGATAAAGTGATTTTATTGACACATTAATCATTACGAGAGCTTTAAATAGCTTACAATCAAATCTTAAAAGACCATTAATTGAAAGAAATCTATTTCAGTATCTCATTGTTAGCAATTCTTATAGGAAAACAGCCTGCAGTTCTTCAGGAAAATATCTAGGGACAAAATGCATGGACATTTACCGCACCAAGAACATTCGTTATAGCACTTAAAGAAACCCCTATCATTAAGTATTTTGAAAGGATCTTAATTTTATTAAGTAAACCTGCTCATTTCATTAATATTTGTTAAGTTTGATGACCTTTAGCTGTTTCCCCCTGTTCGCACCCTCTCTTGTGCTTGCACACGTTTCAATGCACATTTAAAAACAAAGAAGCCATCAAATGTACAATATGCATGTAAAAGAACTGCAACATCATCCTCCAACACTACTAGAGCTCAAACATGCACATACAATGCTGTCAACCTTCAGTAAGGATAGTCGTTACATTACAGGAGGGGTTTTATGGACAACATGGAAGAAGACAATTTTTTAAGGTTGAGAATAACATGTTTTCTCAACCATTACATGTTTCATCGAAGATTCCTTTAATCCCTTTCACCATAACCTTCATGGTATGTTTGGTTCCCAAGCCATATTACTATAAAGAATCATGGTTTCAATGCACTGCACTGCACTGATGGTGGCCAAAGAGCCTGAAACAGCTGTATGCCGTTTGGAATAAATGGCTCTGTACCATAATGGCTGTATTTGCACTGTACACCAGCGGTTCTAGATGTGTATTTGGCTTATGATGCGTAAAGGAATAATTTGCATGGCCCCGCCCACTGCCCTGAGACGGGGGTTTTTAACTTTTGGGATTTGTGATGGATTGGGCCATGTTAATACCTTCTGTTTTAAGAAGGCTTTGTTGTGTTATGCACTGATCGAGTTCAGGGCTTTTTGATTCCTTTCATCCCTTCTCACCATAACCTTCATGGTTGTTCCTCTATGTTTTATCAGGAAATTTAACTGCTTTCTATAATTCAAAATTCTACAAAAATAGGTTTTGAAGTGTAGACGGCATGAGATTTGCAGTGTTTAAACATCTACACTGCCTAACCATGTTAGTTTGGATTTGGGGTCTAAGAAAAGCTACTGTTAGAATGAAAAATTGCCTATGGCCCCATAAAAAGATATATACATCTATTGGATCAGATGTTGGTGTTTACCTGACATGGAAGCTTATACCTGGTACTTTCAGGTATGGAGGAGGTAACTTACTCATGAGATAGCAGTCTTCAACTCCAGCAACTAGTATATAAAAAAATACACTGGTAGGACCACAAGATCCTTTCTGTTCTGGGGGATACTGTTACCTGGGAGGTACAATAACAACTATTAAAATATACATACTTTCAAGTTAATTTTAAAATCAGTACACATGATGAAAATTACAATCTTAACACAACAGTATATATAAAATATACACATTAACTGGACAACAATCAGCCACCTCAAGGAAAACATATAATCTCAAAAAAAGTAATATAGATTGCCACCCATTCGGTCATAACCGGTTGGCAATTGGGAAGATAGGTGGATAGACTTACAGTCTAACCTATGTAGAGTATTACATTGCCAAGTCGGGGCGTTTCACCAAAATTTGCCTTCTTCAGGACTTATAACTTCTTCAGGCAGTTCATAACTAGATAACCATATGAAAAATCAAATCCAATGGTAGTAGTGCCCACGTTCTTACCCAGATATTTAACATTCACATACACCGTGTTTTTTTTTTTTTTATAACATATTGATGCAACAATATTTCTCTGACAGTGCTGGCTGTACATTGAGCTTCATAGCCACAGTCAGCCTGACACACAATCTCCCATGCATGCGATCAGGAGATAAAATATACTTAGTGGTGGGAAGGCTGTTGAGCTCACCCCTTCCCAATGCCGCCCTTCACTTCTGAGCCCTCCCACATGAAGTAGAAACTCTAACTGATTTAACCACCCTAGCGTTAGGGACGGCAGCACCTCATCCAGCGCTCCAACTGCTTCTATCGCACTGGATGAGGTGCTGCCGTCCAGCACAATGCGGGGCTCTGGGAGAGCGCATACTCACGCTGTCCCTGTGTCCCCATGCGACATTCCTCTTCGGCTGCTCGTGTCTTCCCCCCCCCCCCGGCGGGAGATTTGTACAGTAAATAGTATGAAAGCAGTTTTCTATGTAGAAAACTGCTTTCAAACTCCCCCTATGTACTAAATATCGCCAGAATAAAGTCCCTGATGCCCCAGATGTGCCCATTTGCAGTAACCCTTTCTTCCCTGGTGTGATTTTATCACACCAGGTTAGAGAGGGTTAAGTGCAAAGTTTTGTGTCCTAATTTTTGGGGGGTTTTTTCATTATTTTTATTTAAAAAATATATATATTTTTTTACATAATTGTGTGTTTCAAACATTATTATATTCAGGATGTCTATTAGACCCTTGTACGGACATATTTTGGGAAGTTACAGGCCTACGACATAGAGAAAAATTTACCATTGAAGTCTATGGTGCACTTTTGGTACAGAAATCTGGACCTCAGCAGTGCGCTAGGGAGGTTAAAACCGCATAGACCACTTTTAAGCAATTAATGTATCACTATAACAATATCTCTCTCTCTTTACCACAATAAAATTTAGAATTTTTTTTGCATCTTTACTAAGCAAGCCAAAATCTAACTTGTGCAGTAGTGTGGTTAGTTTTGGCAGTAATCTGTCTTGTATAAATCTCCTATTCTGATAAGGACACGGTATCCATTTCAAATGTACTGATTGGGGGGGAAACAGTGCTGCATTTTTTAAAAGGTCACAGCTCATGTAATCATGAATTTTGTATGTTAGCGGAGAGATTCCTGTGACAAAGTGAACAATGTAATGTGACTTGCATAAGTAACAACATGTGTAGCTAACCAAGCATTTGTTACAACACAAATCCAAGCAATGAAAAACTAAAAAATTACGTTTTTAAAGAATACTCCATACTGCACAGAATATACCAACGAATGGCATGAAATGTAATTGTAAAGGTTCTTTCTGTATGTGTTATTATCTATTATCATGGATGTGGAGTTTTAAAGAATAACATACACCTTGAGGTTACAAATGTTTGCTGACTTTACAATAAGACAACATATAATTTGTTGAACATCTTAAAATGTATCAATCACACTAAAATACACATGTAATACCCTGTTTCCCCAAAAATAAGGTATTCACTGAAAATAAGGCACCCTTAAATTTTTGCCTTACGTTGAAATATAAGGCATCCCCACAAAAATAAGGCACCCCCTAAGACACGGTACTGTAACTCTGGACAGGGGGGATCAGAGGGGGCAATCAAAATGAAACAGGAGGATTAGGAGGGGTTACTAAAATGGCAACCCCCTCTGAGCCGCCTGTGCCATTACGATTTCCCTCTCTGATTCCCCTGTGTCATTTTAAGTGATCCCTCTGCCCTGATACAGTGTTGTATTCTTCTTCATGGAAAAATAAGACATTTCCCGAAAATAATACGTAGGGCTTCTTTGGGAGCTAAAATAATATAAGGCACTGTCTTATTTCTGGGGAAACACAGTAGCTACTTCACCACTGCAAGGGCTCATGCAGAGGGGGGTCTGGAAACACAGCTTTGCCCAGTCACTTTTCGGGAGTCACATAGTTGCCAAGTGCATTCACATTGTGTGCAAGTGTCCGCACCCAGAAGCAGGCAGGTGCTACGTGTGAATGGTGTGTAAGATTGGTCAGTATGTTTTTTTGTCCAACCTGACGCTGTGTACAGTGCCAAAGGCTGGTTCAATTGTCGTTGAAGAGAATGATCGTTCATGATTGCTCCTAACAAGCAAGTGGCGCCCCACTGCATCCAACTTCATAGAAAACTCACTGTTTCCAATGGTAATTATTGCAATGGGGTGCCACCTTCCAGCATCAAACATGACGCTCATTTTGTGATCTACCCTGAAGGATCCCTGAACAACCTTTACCAACAGCTGTACAGAAACATATAACAAAGCACATGACTAAATAAATGGACACACAGAAATAGTGGTCCATACATGTAAAGCATGTCGAGATTTTGGTAATACTGAAACCTTTCTGAGATTATTTTGTGATTATCTCCTAACAGCTGTTGTAGTCAAATATGAACTATACCTGAGTATGGCCAGAAGCTTACATCCATACAAATCTAAAGCTGCTAGTACATATACAGGCTACAATAAATAGGCTTGCTACCCAAGGATGCCATAAACAGTAGCACTTGGAAAACAAAAAAGAGGTTGCAAATTAAAGAACTGCCTTCATGAAACCCAAAAAAGCTGAATGTGGAAAGTGTATGAAGGGGAGCCTTTTAACGATCTTCTGTGAGACTCTTTTTGTGAACTTTGTGCATGAAGCGTGCTTTAGTTTCTTCTTAAATCAAGCTGCATTATACTGTGACATTCTTTCTTTCCTTTTCTTTCTTTGGAGTTGTCCTATCGCTGCCTCGATGATGAGAGCTTTGGAGAGGTGCAGGGCTTGTTAAACATCGTGTAAAAATCTTAACGGTCAAAGGTGGATTTGCATGGATCCTTGGACAACCAAAAAGTTACATATCAAAGGAAAAGAAAGAATGACAAGAAGAAAATGTTCCTCATTGAGTTGAAGATCGAAAAGAGTTCTATAATGACAGTAACAATGCAACGTAATTAAAAATTGCCAACATAGCAGCTCCTATTGCTTTTCACAGAGAGTACGGTAGATAAGGTCTTTGTGGAAACTGACCTTTGCAGTTACATGAAAGATCTTTGCTAGTGCCACGAATTACTCTACATCTAGTTTTCCTCACATTCTAACACCTGTTTAAAATAATAGTTCTTATAGCACAGATCAAGACTCGCTATCACAAAGCACCCTGATCGCTAGTTTTTAGGACGATGTTAATTGTACATTTTTTCTCAGATGGGTATGGTGCCCAAGAGAATCACACAAAAACACCACATAAAGAAATATAAAGTGGGTGTTATTTATAAAAGTAAATGTTTGTTGTCTTATTGAAAACATTTACAAAAGTTATGCATATCAAAGGATTACCCTGAAAATAAAGTTTCACATTAATCATATATGTACTTGTTGTCCCTCAGTACTCCTAACTCTTATATAGGGAGGTTAGGAGGTGTATATTTAGTATCGGAAGTTCATCATATTTAGTGCTTTACGACCATATGATCCTCTGAAAACCAAGAATTTAGACTTACTTCATTACTACAATGATTATAGATGAAAACAAAGCATGTATTTAATTTACAGAAGGCAGAGTTAAGGAACATTGTTCTAAGGTAGTGGTTCCTACCCTTTTTTCTTAAGGCACCCCTTGCCAGTGTCAAGACAAACATGGCCCCACAATTTCTGCTCCTATAGACAGATTTAAATAAATGTTACTGGAAGTGACATCACAACGCTCCTGTCCTAGGGGAAACACCCTACCCCTGCTAACTTGCAAGCACACAACCCTTCTCTATATTGATTGTTGGGTTGGCACAATGTTCAGGGGCTTTGTGAGAAGAAAATGACACCATCTCTAGTACAAATTAGTAAAACATCCACAAGATGGCGCTCCTGCTTGTTCACATTTCACCAGCCCGTGTCAAGCTCCAGTTTCAGCAAGATTCTTTTAGCCCGAGCTGGAATTAGCTAGTTAGTGGTATTAGACAAGGCAGCTACTGAGTACTCTGGATATGACGCAAGAGGCAGTAATTCCATCGGGCAGTACCCAAAGACAACCCCACCCCTCTTCAGTCACAATACCCCGAACTAAGCTCCTCTTCCCCGCTGGATGATGTCGGGAGCAGAAGAATGGGCAGATGAAAAAATAAAAATATCCATGCCTAAAACTGGCACTGACCCTACCCCTTCTGAATTAGAATATTATATCATTCTAAGAAAAAACTACTTTTCTGAAAAACAATCCCCAGGACTTTTACAATACGACTTATAAAAGAAAATGCTGATGTATTTTAAGATGGTTTAGATCAGATGTGGGCAAACTAAGGCCTGGGGGCCAAAACCGGCCCTTTAGTCTTTAGTCTGATTTTTGTGTTTTCTCATTAATTTTATAAAAAAAAAATATATATTTTACATAATTGTATGTTTCAAACATTATTATATTCAGGATGTCTATTAGACCCTTGTACGGACATATTTTGGGAAGTTATAGGCCTAGAACATAAAGAAAATTTTACCATTGAAGTCTATGGTGCACTTTTGGTACAGAAATCTGGACCTCAGCAGTGCGCTAGGGAGGTTAATGAACTATACAGTGAGGAAAATTATTCTTGGCTTTACATGAAAAATCAAACCAGATACAGGTGAGAAAGAAACATACTACACTTACCGTGATTTAATAAAATAACTTTTTTTATTAATGAAGACAGACATACATTTAGGGGGTATTCACACGGGTGTTGTAAAAGCACTTAAGTCAGGAAGACGCAGCATTAGGCATCTCCCAATCGCTTTTTGGGAGCCTGCATCGGATGGGGACAGAGGGCGTGGGGCCTGCCAGTGGTCACTTTCTAGGCTGCTGCAAACTTGTGAAAGCTACCTAATTCAATGTATTGCCAATACATTCTCAGAATTAAAGGTTTGGTTAAAAAAAAATACCTTCCATTTTATTGTCAACACTACATGTTGGTGATGTATAGGGCAATTGGCATGCAAATGCGGTCTGCCAAAAAATTGCCGACTCCTCTAGACTTACATTTACCACTTTTGACATTATTTATTTAACCCAAATAGAACCCATCTGACCCATCACATCAGACATTACCTACCAGACTTGCAAAGAGAAGTACAGAGACATGACACTGCCATGCCGCAATAAGGTATCTAATAACAATATATATATATAGTTATAGTTATGTATATAGTTGAAGAAAAAAGGGAGCGATGGACAAGGAAATAAAAAAATAAAAAACAATACTCCAAATTTTAAAATATAATAACTTGATTTACTATTCCTTAGTAAATCAAGTCACCTGGATTAACATGCAGCATTAGATGCAGCCAAAGTTGTGTTGTTAAAGGAAAACACAGTCCTTGATCTGTGCCAAGCACCTAAATGGCCTAACCCCATCTTATTTTGTTTCCTAGTTTTTACAGGCATATAATATATTTACACACCATTGGCACCTATATGAAAAATACGGATAAGGGGAGGAAATAAACATTAATCCCTTGGATTGAATGTAACTGAAAATTATTTTTTTGTATGTTTGTTATCAGGCAAAAGCAGGCTGCACAGGCTGCTATCTAAAATAAAAGCCATTTAGACTTAGTAAATCCATGCTTCACTTGGTAATATCCATGGGGAGTATGTATATATTGCTACTTCTGGATCATTAGAAATAAAGAAATATCATGTAGCTTTCTAAGCAATAATTCAATGTAGATTCTCCTCCTGTGTATAAATTGTCCAAGAAAATGGAATTGCTGCATTGGACCAATAAGAGAAAATAGTAATATTGTTCTCATGACCTTTAACTATATATTTTTGCTTTTTACTAACAACGCAATGCTAAGCGATTTTAGAAATAGCCGTTTTTTTTATCCCCACGATACATATGTTCTTAAAACCAAAACAATAAGTGTCACTGCTTCTGTGCGTAGTAGCATTATATGTGTCTGGACAGTATATTTTAACCAAATTATCTTATGTGATCCAACAAGAATCAATGGTCTGGATTACAGACCAATTTTTTTCTCCACATTAAGAAATAAAGCTAAGGCATTGTTTCCACATAGACAATCGGCCGTTGGGCCGGCGCAATATTAAATCGCAGCTGATTGCCTCCATTTGGTTGAATGGGCTTGTGCCTGATCGCCACCAGAGACCCCTAAAAATTGTTTGTCATTTTAACCGCACCAATTCATTGTCTATTGGCGCGATTAGGCGGTAAGGGGCAAGAAGCCCCACCACCCACTTCCTGGCTACAATTGCTGGGTGCTAGCGATCTCCCACAGCTCCACACCATGATTAGAGTCGGAAGTGGGAACATAGCCTTATTGTATTTTTTCCCTCAGAATTGGAAGGAAAGTGCCATATACATTAGAGAGAGGTATACTGTCTGTCTGCTGCCAGCTGCCGCAAGTGTTTCTCAGCTCTGTGTCTTGCTCTGCTCACTCCCTGCCCTCCCCTCCTGTCTATACACGGCACCTAGGAGAAAAGACGCACACAGGCAGCGTGAATATTACTCCTCTTTTCGGAACATTTCCTGTTCTCCCTCCTCTTAGCTGCTGTCTATTGACAGGAGAGAGAGGGCAATGCAGGGAGTAAATCAGAACGATACACATAGCAGAGAGACACTGGCAGAAACTGTTAGCAGGCAATGCGTGTCTCTCTGCTCTTCACTCACCCTTTCCCTATGTGCCATCTATCGATACTTAGGAGGGGAAGCAGGAAGTTATCCCAACAGAGAGGAGAAAGATGCACCCCTGCATAAATCATCTAGAGAGATGCATCTTATCTTCCTGTGTTTCTTATCGCGCATGAAATATGTTATTTAGAAGTGTCATTTTGCCAAGGTCTCTAGTCAGAAGAAAGTTCATTTCTAAAGGGGAACCTACCTTTAAATACAAGTCTTTGGAGCTTTACTTTATAAGTAGGTGCATAAAGAATGCAAGTTGTCCTGCCCAGTAGTCTGCACACATGCAGGAACTTCTTTTCCGGGGCTCTAGGTGTCCCTGTAAGGCAATGTGACTACCCCAATGTCTACACTCCAGGTTTAGGTAGCTTTATGGCAAAAGTATGAAGAAAAGGAAAAAGCAAGTAGAGGAGAAGGAAAGACGGCTATATGTATTTTTTATTGACTATAATAACTTTTTAATTAATCAAATGGTTAAACACATAAATGCATATACACTACGGTATGTTGATGCACCTTATTAAATCTTCGATGGCAATAAGAAATAGAAAATGAAAACATCTTTTGCTATTTTCCAGTTACTTATTTCCCCTAATCAAAGAGAGACATTTCTTTTTAAATCCTTGAGCTTATGAGATGAATGCAAATGAGGTTTTCATGTTCTGTGGAAGATAAAGTGTTAAGAAGGAAGATGAGCTCAAGTTAGCAGTGATAGAAAGTAGACATTAGCTTTTGACTGTCACGCTCTGCAACCACAGCAGAAGCTGAGGATTAAACTCGCACAGGATTTCAATGTAGCTTTCATCACTACTTGTGGAGCTGAGGCTGGAGCATCTTAATGGTACAGAGAATATGGAAGGTTTTCTGTGCTAAACAATTACTTTAAAACATACTACTGTGCAACTTGGCTAAGCAGAACAGATTTCTCCTCTGGAATATATGCGTAATGAGGCATCGCTTGTACAAACACTTCTGTGAAGGAAGAAAGTGACACACCAAGCTTAAAGACATGCCCTCTTGGCCCTTTCTTACAGCTCTCCACTTTAGAGAATTCTTTTTTCTTCTAGACCTCATTACTGTTTGCTTAGTTAGCAGGGAAGAAGATACATAAACGTGATGAAGATCTTTGAAATATGATCTGGTTGTATACTAAAGTCCAGTATACTGTCAATGATGGGAGTTAATATACAGCTAGGATTATGTATAATAATGCCTGACCTAAAGACTGCCGATAGATGAAAAACATATAAATCCATGGTATGATAATTGCATGTATTTTTTGTTGTGAATTTGACCTACACTAGGTAAACAAATGTACAACCATGCATACTACCTATTTAGTGGCTTGAGCGTGGCAGGCCCATACGATAACCATAAAGAAATTTTAAGATAAAAGCATGATTGATTACAAAATCATATTTTACTGCCCTAAAAAATACTTTTGAAATAAATCTTTCTTTGGCTAGGACTCCACTGCGGTAAAATTTCGGAGCAATGCACATCCCCGACACTGAAGTAAATAAGCTATGACACAGCTGTCTCCACAGCCCATCATAGTCCCCAGTCCGTCAGTTGAAGCCTCTGTCTATTTTATGTTGATGGGGTGGTATGATGTCTCCATGTAGCATGAGCGATATTATGGCCCTATAAGGCCCTAATGATGTAGGGGGTTAAATTCATTAGATGTACAGATGTCAGCATATCCAAGCACATAGTGAAGCCCTAACCTTTCTCCTCCAACAACTTATTAGGACACTGCCCTCCTCCAACACAAGGTTTCGCAAAAACACAATTAGTATGATGTTCACACAACCATCCATATTAATTGCATAGATTCCATAGAACTGCTAATAATATTCTGTAGTCAATGTGTATTGACAGAACGAATAACAAATCTGTTAAATAAAAAAAAGAGTTGTCCCATGCTGATACAACCAGATATATGTTCAGAATAACACAACCAGTACACCAGTATATGATGGACCTAACCAGTAACATGTGTGAAGCGTTATGTATTTATGGCCCGCTGCCTTGATTTGATATTACAGCACCTTATTCCAAAAGTTGTCCTTGAAATCATTATCACATCATAGTGGAATAGGGAAGAGAGTTTGTCCCATTTAGGACACATACTGATGAGGATCAAGAAGGAGGGCATAACCACTAAAGTTATAAGGTGACTAAATTCGGTATTTACTATGAAGCTGCTAGGTCATTTTAAAAGAGCTCCTCACAGGCTTATCATTGGCTGTGACCAGATAGATAAACATAAAGAAATATTAACTGCAATTAGAAAAAAAAGTGGAGGGTGTGTGCGATGCGCTAGTAGATGAAGGCCCAATGAGGAGAAGTAAATGATAGTGAAAAGTTTCTCATGGGTGAAGGCTGGAGAGAAATGTTTTACTTATTTTTGGGCTGCTGGTAAAAATTTACACAAGCAACCTGTGTAGATTTAATCTGTGTAGATTTAGTGTATGTGAAGAATATTTATTAACATTGTACCCACGCAGCATGATGAGATTTCATGTTTTTCATGCTCCAGTTGCCTGTGGATAACATATAGCCTAGGTGCCCAACCTGTGGCCCGGGGGCCGCATGCTGCCCTTTGGGCATTGTTCGGCGGCCCACCTTGGTCCTCCACATATGGCCCCCAAAACCTAACTGTTAATGCATAGGGCATAGCGACTCATCTGTGAAGTGATCACCCGCTGACCCGGCTTTCCTACATCAGTAAAATTGTCAATGTTGATCGAGGAAACCAGGTCTATACATGAGCGCTGCACCCAGGGGCAAGAGGGGGGGGGGGGTAGGTGCTGTCTGGTTTTGACTGCCTGTCGGGATCTGGTCCACCCCCTGCTGAGATATGTCGACAGGAGAGGGTCTGGATTGATGTAATGTGCGGCCCTTTAGTCATGCAGAGGGCCACAAGTGTGGCCCTCTGCATGACTAAAGGGCCGCACATTACACATTACATATTAAGTCAGTTGCCCACCACTGACCTAGAGTGTTTGGTGCCAGGTCTGTACTTTCGCTGGTAGAAATTCATGCAAGGTGATTGGCCTGTCCACTAAAAAAGAAGGCCATAGATTTAGGTTGAACAATTCTTTTATTTGTCAAAAAACAATCACCTTGTAAGAATTAGAAAATGATGCTATTGTTGGCAGTAAATATTTTGTAAGAATATCAGGGATGCATCTTATAATGACCTGCCGACATCCACTCATTTTATTTTCTTGAGAATACACCAAAAACATAGTTGATGGTTCTGCACATTTGTTTCATGAAGACTAGGTGAAAACAATTATTTATATGGCACATTATTTTTATTATTATACTGTCTTTTCTCTATATGTAAACCCAAGAAGACCACAATATCAAGACAACGGGACAATTTGGTGTTCCATTCCCTGTTGCATACTATCTCCACTTTCTTGAAAATCACTGGACACTTATCTTACAAACTTAATTTATTCCCAACGATTGGTTGTAAGTCAAGACTATTTTTCCCATCATAAATAATGAAAATACCCATAATGCATTCTGAACCTCCCGGAGCACCCTTACCAGAAACACCAATAATTTTCCTGGTGTTCTCACCAAAAAAGTAACAATGTAAACAAGCTTACCAGAAACAAAAAAATTCTCATCTCCATTCAAGGTGACATTTTTGGCTTTCAGGAATAGAGGATGATATAGAAGGAAGGTATGGTTTTGAAGGCAATGACATGTATATCTGCCTTCAGAGTGCAGCTTACAAATGCTTTTCTGATATCCCTGTTTTTTGTTTGGGCTTAAGTAAAGTTGGTTGTAACTCAAAGGTCCACTAAAGATGTTAGCAATGCGGTACGGCACCATTTATGATTTCCTTTGTCTTACAAATCCGGCACCCTGTACTAAATAATTTTTTACATACACACTGGTAAAGTATTTAAATAAGGTAAATCATTACCACACATGGAAAAAAACACAAAATGCATACATTATTTCTGTTATTCTTTGATGGGAAAAAAGGCATTGTACATAAAATACTTCCCAGGTAACTGCATCTCCGCCTCATCCAATCCGCATCCACACACCTCTACTTCTGTTCTGCTATCCTACAAAATGCCTGCAATGTAAATAAATCGTTCCCTCACATATTTGTGTGGGAGTAAGGCTAACATCTGATGAAGACTCTTCATTATGTGTGCTGGGCTATTTTCAACTCACTTGCAATCATATAATTTTTTTTCCATCTCTCTCTCATGCATTCTCTCTTTTTCTTTCTGTGCACTGCCAGTTGTCCTTATTTAAATATCTTCCTGCCAAATTCTTTCTAATGGAGGAAACCTGCTCTTCATACACTGAATGGTTTCCCCCTTTTTCTATTTTGAATCCAGAATACTCTGGCTTTCATGAGCTGCATAATATAGTATAGGAAAAAAAAATACATTGCTTGTATTCTGATTCCTGATATGTTTGGCCTGAAGGGCACTTTGTAACGGCAGGGATCACATGTTTAAAGAGCTGAAAGAAAACCAAATGGCTTAATGGAAACAAATATTACACTTGAATTGCCTTGAATAAATAATGCAGTTTGGTAGGGATGTTGTGCATAGGAATGTAGTGAGTGATGGGGGTTTTTAGTAACCCTCCAGCTAAAGCTGATTAGGTTTTGTTACACTGGTCCTTTGTGTAGTTTCAGCGTGCTTTACCTGTTAAATTGACCTCTGAAGGCATGGACAGCTGCCACTGTCTAATGGCTGCATATTTTAATAAAGCTGAGAGACAAGGGTGCTCGGATACATACATTTTATAAGCCAGAGGTAGCTGATTACCGTGTAAAGTGCAATCGCTCATTTTTGTAGAATATTAATTATTGAAACTCCGGCTGTTAAAAACAAAGCATAGTGCTATAATTATGTATTGGAAGGGATAGAATGGCTTGGCAAGAACATTGAATGGACTGTTGTGGACCAAATTGGTAGAAAGGCTCAGGCAAATACTTACCCTTTGTATAGAGAGCGCTGGTCTCCAGGCAAAGCTTCGGCTGAGCCGGGGAGAGACAGCTCTGGTCTCCTCCGATATCTGACAGTCATCACGCTGCTGTAGGGTACATCGGACGTCTCAAATATCGAGCCGTCTGTACCCTGCTTTACTCTTAAAAGTTCCTAATCTGTAATTTGAGGAGATCTGGATGAGCTTTAATGAGCCAATCAGAGGTTTGTAAGGGGCTATAGGAGCTAAAGTTGGTTGATGTGTGGCCTTAGGGAAGCTTGAGAAGCTAAACTGCACTAGAGGTGTGAGGGGGGTGTAGGAGCAAAGCTGAGGTGGTTCTCAAACCAAGAGAAAAGACATTTTGAACATTTGCAATGTCCATTAATATCTGAACAGCAAAAAAGAATTGAAACCAAAAGGTAAAGTTGTCCTATGCCAGTGGACAACCCATCAACTAACACATCAGATAAATATGTGTTTGTGTTATTAACATTTATAATCAATCTTTATTCTTTATATTTATCTATACAGAAGTTGCCTTATATGGGGGGGGGGGGGGGGGGGGGGGGGGGATAACAGCACATGTACTTACAAAGCACCATATCCTACTAGATACCACATAAAACGTTGAACCTTTTGGAAACCAACAAGTTAAATAGTACAAATGTATTTTGGGAATCTCTTGTCATCACAGTAGCTAGCCGTTTTGCAGCAGTCATGAACAGACATCACTGGGGTATAATTGCGGCTCCTGCGGGGTCACCACCTGAAATAGTCTCTCTATAAAATCAGTGTTGAAAGTCCAGTAAGTGCCTCCTTTGGCTTTTTTAACATCACGGAAAATCTCTTTAAGAACATTTTTTGTTACTTCAATACAGTATTTGTAAAAGAGCGACAGAATAAAATGGTGTATTGTCAAGGTTAGTTTAACAGGTAATAGAAAATAATCCCCGGTAGGTTTAAAGATACAGGGCATTATACTGTCCTATCTATACTGTCTGCAATGATTAGGCTCTTCTAAACTGTCCACACTAATGACTGAAATAAAGAATTGTACAAATAACTGACAAAATATATATATATATGTCCTCCCTTACATTCTTGTTTGAGAGAGGAGAGAATATTTGCTGTGGCTAGCATGACACTGGCAGTAGAGATGTTAAAAATGTAACTGATGAAACAAGGGGAAGAACATTATACAAAAATGTTACTTACATCAATCAGCAATTATTATCTATTTAAATGTAGATTTTATTTGAAATGTGATTGTTGCCCATTATTGCTCTGTGCGGCATATTAATAAATCAGACTCACTGTCACAGTACATGAAGTAATGCTGAAACCTTAGCCCCTTATTTATCTCAGTTCCTCTGCACACAGGGAAACCTCCTTAATTAGCTAAGGGCAAGAAAAAATTTTGCCAAGTTTTAAATATGGATTTTCCTCTGGAGCTTCCATGAAGCAGAAAAGGCAGCTTGGCTACCGGCCATAAAACCTAATTACTTATACTAAAATTATTTTAAGTATTTAACTGCAATTACTAATGGAGCAACAGAGTACCACGTACAGAACAGATCTTATGAACCTAGGTGCTCGGAATCAGCCACCTTTCCACAGGGGCAGCACCCTGTGGGAATGAGACATTCATTACAGCAAAGATTAACATTACATGAGTAATTAATAGGAAGCTGGCAATGATAAAAGCTAAAGGATGAAGAACAGGGACTGGTCCACTAAATCATCTGTCTCAGCAAGTTCACATAATGCAGACATGAAACGCTGGTGAAGAAAGACTCTGCTACTGTCGAACTGTTCAACATCATTAAAAAGAGAGAAAGAAAATGAGAGCAAGACAAATAGAGGGAGAGAGTTTCTCTCTGACAGACACAAAGACAGATAGATAGATAGATAGATAGATAGATAGATAGATAGATAGATAGATAGATAGATAGATAGATAGATAGATAGATAGATAGATAGATAGATAGATAGATAGATAGATAGATAGATAGATAGATAGATAGATAGATAGATAGATAGATAGATAGATAGATAGATAGATAGATAGATAGATAGATACCCAGACTATATGTAAATCAATTATGCAAAGCAAGATACAAAAACATCCAGAGCACTAGATGATAAAATGTTATCTGTACAGTATAATAAGTGTATACAAATAAATTAAATGAAGGATTTAAATAGAGCTCTAAAACTTTCAAAGCTAAACTACATCTGTTCATAATCATTAGCTCCTCTGCCAAACATTAATTTAGGCTAGGCTTAAGGGACACTCAAATATAAAAAACTTGAATAAAATAATGATCTTGCTTGATCCACAATCCTCTATTGGTTTTAAGAGATGAGAATTCAGCTTTAAATACTTTAAAAAAAAAGTACAGCCAAGCCCTCCTTTTGCAACCACCATTATTAAAAGCAATTGTTAACTAGAAAAAAATGAAATTTTTTAAAGTTAATACACACAATGAACTGTAATGTATGCTCATATAATACAAACCGGATTCCAAAAAAGTTGGGACACTAAACAAATTGTGAATAAAAACTGAATGCAATGATGTGGAGATGGCAAATGTCAATATTTTATTTGTAATAGAACGTAGATGACAGATCAAACGTTTAATCCGAGTAAATGTATCAAAGTTGGGACAAGTAGCTGGAAGACCAAGTAACACTAATTAGGTAAATTGGCAACATGATCACCAATGGATCACCCACAATGTTGCGCAGAAAGATAGTGGAGCAATATCAGAAAGGTGTTACCCAGTGAAAAATTGCAAAGACTTTGCATCTATCATCATCAACTGTGCATAACATCATCTGAAGATTCAGAGAATCTGGAACAATCTCTGTGCGTAAGGGTCAAGGCCGTAAAACCATACTGGATGCTTGTGATCTCCGGGCCCTTAAACGACACTGCACCACAAACAGGAATGCTACTGTAAAGGAAATCACAGAATGGGCTCAGGAATACTTCCAGAAACCATTGTCAGTGAACACAATCCACCGTGCCATCCGCCGTTGCCAGCTGAAACTCTACAGTGCAACAAAGAAGCCATTTCTAAGCAAGATCCACAAGCTCAGGCATTTCACTGGACCAGGGATCATTTAAAATGGAGTGTGGCAAAATGGAAGACTGTGGTCAGACGAGTCACGATTCAAAGTTCTTTTTGGAAATCTGGGACGCCATGTCATCTGGACCAAAGAAGACAAGGACAACCCAAGTTGTCCCAACGCTCAGTTCAGAAGTTTGCATCTCTGATGGTATGGGGTTGCATGAGTGCGTGTAGCATGTAAGGCACCATCAATGCAGAAAAATATATTCAGGTTCTAGAACAACATATGGTCCCATCCAGACGTCATCTCTTTCAGGTAAGACCCTGCATTTTTCAACAAGATAATGCCAGACCACATTTTGCATCAATCACAACATCATGGCTGCGTAGGAGAAGGATCAGGGTACTGAAATGGCCAGTCTGTAGTCCAGATCTTTCACCTATAGAGAACATTTGGCGCATCATAAAGAGGAAGGTGCGACAAAGAAGGCCCAAGACGATTGAACAGTTACAGGCCTATATTAGACAAGAATGGGAGAGCATTCCTATTTCTAAACTTGAGAAACTGGTCTCCTCGGTCCCCAGACGTCTGTTGAGTGTTGTAAGAAAAAGGGGGGATGCCACACACTGGTGAAAATGGCCTTGTCCCAACTTTTTGGGGATTTGTTAACACCATGAGATTCTGAATCAACATATTTTTCCCTTAAACTGGTACATTTTCTCAGTTTAAACTTTTTGTTCCGTGATTTATGTTCTATTCTGAATAAAATATTAGAAGTTGGCGCCTCCACATCATTGCATTCAGTTTTTATTCACGATTTGTATAGTGTCCCAACTTTATTGGAATCTGGTTTGTAGATGTAAGCATGATGCACAACTTTATAATAAAGGTATTACATATGTTGCTATATTATGGATATATACTATTATGGGTTTTTCTACCTCTGCCATCTTTGAAAGGCCTAGAAAGCTCTTACTTCTTGGTGACTTACAACCCCCGGAATATAGCAGAGACAACTGCTGAGCAGATGCAGTAAAGTGCTGCTGTCAGTGATTTGATCAATTTGCCTCATCTTTTCCAGAGTGTGTTTCTGTCTGTAAATGTGTGACTGGCGGGTATCCTTTTAGCATAGGATTGCTTCTTGATTTAATTCTTTATTCTTTGTTTAGTCATTTTATGAAAGCAAGAATTACATTTTAGTTAGAGAATCAATAAAACTAGTATCCCTGACTGGTGGCCACTGACGGCATGATCATTAAAAATGATAAAACATCATTTGCTTGTATAGCAATTAACAGATGTATGCCAGAGGGGTTCTCAAAGCTCTTCTTTTTACAGACTAACAGATTTCCAATATCTGAATGGGTAAGTCACTGTTAAATTGCTGAAATAGGCAAACCCACCTAAAAAAAAAGGTACACAAAAGGAAAATGGCTACTACAGTTCTGTTATAATCAATTACATGGAAAGTAATTTCCCTTTGTCATTTATAAAGAAAACTATCTACATAGAAGGGACTTACCACTACTGCCTTACTTTGGGGAGGGCCACCATCCCAAT
>CM070040.1:41797757-41808792 GCA_036250615.1 Ptychadena robeensis
CAAACTTACAAAATCAGTGAGGGGTCAAATAATTATTTCCTCCACTGTATATACATACACTATTTAATTTTTTAACATAGGTATTGTTTACGGAATACAGTGTTTTGAAGAAAACTAAATATCATTCAATTAGGGTTCACATCTACTTTAATTATCTGATAATTTGACACTTTACTCAATTAATCAGAGGACCTCACATACATCCCCGAACATGTGTCAATCATATGATGCTCAAGCCAATAATCACCTTGAGAGAAGGATGAGGCTAGGGGATAAACATGCTGATTTTTGACAGGTTATGATTAAAATGACTTTTGTTTGCCAATAGCTGTCATGTGTTCAGCCATCACAACAAATAAAGCAAACTTTTCAGTCTCAACGGTTTCAGCGGCTTGTTCATAATTTGAAATACAAAACACTTACCTTTAGTTTAGAATATTCACAACACCCCTTGTCACAATTATCTCCCCTTGGGTCAGGAGTCTTTGGTTCCAGAAATAGGATTCTCCAGCCATCAGGATCAGTTGGACTGGGATAGCATCATTTTTATGATCACGCATAGGAGTGTATTCATCCTGACCCTTACTCCTGTCATTTGTATGATGTACACTGAGCTGTGCATGTGTGGTTGTCAGTGTACAACTCGTAAAAAGACTGTAATCAGTCTCACAGGAGGAATTTATAATGAATCCTGCACAGAATGTACGATACATAAACTTTAATTTAGGCTTTAAAACCACTTTAGTATCTATATCTTTCAGCATCAGAAGCAGTATAAGGGGTTGTGTCCATTGAGCCTCAAGGATGCTATGTGTCCATGACGCCCAACCCATGGTTTGCAGGCGCATTGTCTGCATTTAGGGCAAATTGCCTCTGCATTAGTGATAACGCTCCATCTATAGCCGAAGCACCGGGTGCAGTTTTTCTGCATCCTGCTGAAGCATCGATTGGTGTTGAATGCCCAGCATCCCCACAATGACAATGTGCAGCTTTGTTTTTGCAGCAGTGGACCCTATCCCACCTTTTACCACGTGGTTGGCGGGAAAAAAGACACAGTGATTACAAGCCCAAAGAGACAAACCATAGTTACATTTTTACACTAAGGCTTCTCTGCTGCTTTCTGGCAATAAGCAAAAACTGCGACAGTCGATTCTTTGACACACCCAATGATTGTGAATGGCGCATTCTAAAGGATGCGTTGTGGCATTCAGCACTTTTAAGTCTAAATTGTCGCAGTTTTTGCCTATTGTGAGAAAATCTCAGTGGAGACTCGACCTTAGCTTTAGCCTATCGGCTGATGCGTTTATTAGCTCACCTAAAAAACAACGGACACATACATTGAATTTCTATAGATTAATACCAAATTAAGGCTTTGTGTCGTTGGGCTCTCACGCAATGTATATACAGGCGTGTCATAGCCCATTGCTTTCAAATGCCAAAATATCCACATGCGGTGCAAGACATAGCCTTACTATGTGCTCTGCATGTTGCTAGCATGAATCTCTAAATGAATGTACCATCTGTTCACAAAGCACCCCACCCCAGCTGAGCAAGTCACTAGACTTTTATTAAGAAGAACTAGAGCCTAAAGCTCCCCATACACCTTTAGATCACTCCATACAATTTCCATTAGATCTACCAACAATTATGTAGTGCCGGGTCCTCCCCGATAGAATGCATAGTGATTGGAAGGATTAGAAAGGTCCTCATATTACATGGTTTTGGTAGAAGAAATGTTGATTTTACAGAAATTGTATGGTAAGATTGTAAGGTGTATGGGGGCTTTTAGATATATGATTCTCTTATCACCCCAAAATAAACCTATTTATGTGGAATGCTACAGAAAAAAAGTGTACAATTGTAATGGAGAAAATGATGCTGGATAATTCGAAAAATCTGTGAAATTATCTGCTAAACAATAAATAATACAAAGTTATATAATTCTCTTAAAAAATATATACTCTATCATAACATATATAATAAATAAAATGACGGAAAGTATCAGATATGTAATCTCCTATATAGTTTGACTCTAAATCGGACATGTTGCTTCATTTGAAAGTATCGTGGTGTTCTCATTCCATTTCCTTGAAACTGTTCTATAAAATAGCGAAAGCTAAATAAATAAAACTGAAAAAAAAAAAACAGTTGATATACGATGTGACCTTTCGCACCTTCTGGAATTGAAGTCTGGCATTGCTGAGTAGTTGTTTTTAAGCAATGTAGTCCTAGGTAAAAAGCAGTTTGCTGAATGTAATGGATCCCAGGGGAACAAGATTGAGCTTATGACTTCTCTGGTTTACAGATTTCAGTTCTACTAACTATGGAGAAGAGAAAACTTCACATAAGAGTGGCTGTGATGGCTCTGCGGGTATAGTTAGCATAACAACCAAAAAGAAAGAAAACAAAATTAAACATTCGTAAAGAATTCAGGGCTATTGCTGAGAAAACACTGAACCCTACGTCAAATATATCATTCTGTGTACAAGTGTACCAATGGCCCAATAGAAGTCTTCCAAGCACTGTAATGACACATGGGAAGTAAGCTTGTCCTTAAATCAGGGACAGTTTATTTTTTGGAATGTGAATACACATCTGATGAAAATCAAAATCTTCCTCAATGAAAAGGGAAATAATGGTACTGGACACACAACTAGCTGGAGGAATACAGTTTGAGATAAGGAGCTTTTACAGTGTGGTTTTATCTTATTTATCTATAATAATATACACATATGACTAACCATCACTATCACTTTTTTTTGCAAAGAAAGCATTACAGAAAAATACCCTGTACACATGTTTAAATGCATTTATATTGACTTTACAATGGTTAAGCACCACCTTACTAAAACACACTGGTTGGCCCTGAGGGCTGAACAGATAAGGGTATGTAGGTGTATGTATGTTTATTATGCCTATAATACAGGTTGACACACATATGAATACTATCATTGGGTAACAGGAATCACTAGTAGGTACTTGAGTAAGAATGCCTGCTCAAGTGTTGGCTTCCAGGCAGTGTTGGTCCTCAAGTGTTGGTTTTGAGGTGTTACTGGTCCTCAAGTACTGGTTTCCAGCCAGTTTTGGTCCTTAAGTGTTGGTTTTCAGGCAGTGGTGATCCTCAAGTGTTGGCTTCCAGGCAGTGTTGGTTCTACTGGGTGGATTAGACACTGGAATGTGAATCTGTTTGGAACTCTACTTCCTCATATTCTTTGAGATAGAGTCTATAGCTAATATGTTTAAATACCACCCCTCCCTCTCCCCTTTTTCCATACCATCTTTCCCCAACTCCTTTCTTGATTCTATTAATCTTTTATTGTTCATGGTTTTCCTACCTATGGCTTTAACATGAAAATGTTCTTTCTAGAATGGAGAACTATGGAGTATTATACATTTTCTATATATTTGTTTTATATTTTATAAACATGCGTTTCATTATATTGTGTTTAGGTTCAATGATGAGTTATCCAATTTCCTGACTAAATAAATACATACAATAAGAACTAAGTAATATACTGTTAGTCTAATACCAAGTGGCTGAAATGTGAAATCCCTTCATATAAAATCATGTTTGTTAATAAGAAGAGGTAAATACATTCTCTGTAAACTTTAGGCACCTGTTTATCCCTATTGGGGAAGTTGTTAAATGAAATCAATATAAACAGCATTTGTTATTTATTTTGATTTCTCCAGTAATAAATTGAAAGCTAGGAAATATATTTCATGAAATAAGGGAAAAGAAGGTTCCATTTTTGAAGGTGCTAGTCAATTATATATTAATAATGTCGGTAATAGATTTTCTAGTTATCCCCAAGGTTACAGTGTATAGAGCGAGGAAGAGTGTAGAAAACAAGTATTATTAGATATGTAACCACGGAGATCATGTAACCCGAGCATCCTCAGTGGCAGATGAGGGAAAAAATCTTCATATCAACAATTAGTCTTGTGCGTGAGGTTGAAGAATCTGTTCTCTGCAGATGAACAGAGAACATTCTGGAATTATTGGTGTGTACTAAACTACTAAAGGACACATGAAAGTATGATCACTTGATGCTTTATAGTAAAAAAAAGTAACTAACCATGTTCTGGCTTTGTGTAAATCTGACACTGTACTTACAGTGAATCCAGAAAGTATTCACAGCACATTACTTTTTCTGCATTTTGTCATTTTACAGCCTTATTACAAAATGGATTCAATTATTTATTTTCCCTTGAGATTCACACAACTCCCCACAATGACAACGTGAAAAAAGTTTACTTGAAATTTTGGCAAATTTATTACAAATAAAAAGATTGAGAAAGCAAATATTCACAGACTTTGCCCTGATCATCTTTGGGATGTTTCTGCAATCCACCTGTGGAAAACTGTTTGTAGAACTGTGGAAATTGATGTGATTGGACATGATTTGGAAAGGCACACACCTGTTTATATATGTTCCCACGGTTGACAGTTTATGTCAGAGCACAAACCAAGCATGAACTCTTGAAAATTGTCTGTAGACCTCCGAGACAAGATTGTCTCAAGGAACAAATCTGGAGAAATTAACAAAAACATTTCTGCTGCTTTAAATGTCTCAATGAGCTCAGGGTCCTCTGTCATCTGTAAGTGAAAGAAGTTCAAAACAACCAGGATTCTTCCTAGAGCTGGCCGCCCATCTAAACTGAGCAATCGGATGAGAAGGCCTTAGTCAGGGAGGTGACCAAGAACCTTTGGAGAGAGGAGAACCTTCAAGAAGCACAAACATCTCTGCATAAATCCACTTATCAGGCCGGTATGGTAGAGTGGCCAGGTGGAAGCCACTCCTTAGTAATAGGCACATGGCAGCCAGCCTGGAGTTTACCAAAAGGGACCTGAAGGACTCTCAGACCATGAGAAATTTAATTTGTAGGTCTGATGAGACAAAGATTGAACTCTTTGGTGTAAATGCCAGGCATCACATTTGGAGGAAACCAGGCACCGCTCAACACCAGGCCAATGCCATCCCTACAGTGAAGCATGGCGGTGGCAACATCATGCTGTTTATATGTTTTTCAACAAAAAAATACAACTTGACTTAATTTATGAAAAAACTACACGTGTCATAGTAATACTGTTCCCACAACCTTTCTTTACACCTCCAGCAATTTTGGTGATAATACCATGTTCGGGGGCTTTGCACTTAACTCACAAATCACCATATATGACAAGTATAGACATTGTCATTGTTTAATCTCTGCATAAGTCTCTGAAGGAACTCAGACTTTCCTCCTGACACTAGCCTTTTGGCTTGGCAGGAGGGAGTAAAACAAAGCATTGGCTCCTGGTAATGGAATCATGGCTTGCCTGGAGGAATATAGAATGAATACTGCATGTTCCAATCCTGCCCACTTTGACGGAATATACTTTATAATCACGTTATGTGAATGGCTGTGTATTTGACCCTTTATTTTCTTTTTTTTTGTTCTATTATAGTGCAAAAAATACGTTTTAAAAAATCATTTCCAATGTGTTAAGACACTTATACCAAACCCTGTAAAATGTTTATGACCAGCCTCAGGGTGCTTGGTATTAACTACAGGTGATTCTCCCTATGTCACTATTCCATGATACTGAAAATACTTTTAATATAAAAAGTAATTTTAAAATTCCTGTATGGTAGAACAATGCTAACAGAACATCTGAACAGAACATCTCAAATCAAAAAAGAAGCAAAGGGTAGAATTTAATAACCTCATTCTGAGCTTTTTTTCTGGAGATGTCATTAAAGAATATTTTGTGTATCTTCTATTAGGTAGGTCTAAGGTACAATCAAATAAATCATTATTGTTCGGAATTATAAGCCAAATGGGGCTCTAACAACTGTGTGACCAATAATATTGCCAACATAACAACAATGTCTTCAGCCACAAGTCTGTTAACCCCTGCTAAATTGTCTCAATATGGCCATGTACACAAAAAATAAAAAAATACCCTAGAAATAGTTTGGGTTGAAAATGCTAAAAAATTATTTAGAGGCTTTAAAACAATGAACAAATATGTCGGATTCACCATCTATAGACTTTATACCCTAAAACCATATCAAGTCCAATAAAAATGCAATAGAATAAAACTACAATACATATCAACTCTTAAATATACAATGCTTCCACGTTGCCAACATTGGGGCACCAGTTGTGTTCCCATTATAGTATTAGATAGTAAAATAATCAATGTAAAGGGTGTACAATAATTTTATACCCTTAATATTGCCTAAGTTACTACCTAACAATATAGTTGTTACAATACAAGCGTGGAATCTGGGAATTTAATCATGTCCAGCTAGAATTATGCCCTCTGAATTGTGGCCACTGCAGCCCCAGGAATCACTGAACTCCAAGAAGATATAAATGATGTCAGATATATAATCTTTAAAGTGAATGTAATAACAAAAACTAGTATTAGACAGAGTGAGAAAGTATTTGACCCATTTGTGTCACCTCCAGCCACCACATCTATAGACAAAATCTGCCTAGAAAACTACACTCACCTACTGTATCAAACATTGTTGAGGCTGCCATACACGGGTCGGATTTGCACCGGATTCCGGCCCGATCGATTCCGGGCGCGTGCACGCGAAACGATCGGGCCGGAATCCCGTGCAGCCCACCTTGTCCGTCCGATCGGGTCCGACCGATCGGGGGCTCAGAATCGGATCCGCCAGAGAACCAACATGTTGGTCTTTCGGGTCCGATTCTGCCCAGATCAGCGGGAGTTGCATTCCGGGAGGTGATCAATCGGACACGGATCCGGCAGGACAAGGTGGTATGCAGCGATCGGATTCCTTAATTGGCCAATCGATCACACCTGAGGATCCCGGCGGAATCGCCGGAATCGATCGGATGATGAATCGATCGGACATGGAATCCGACACGTGTATGGCTAGCTTTGGAGCCAGGCGCATACAATCCAGTATGTATGAACACTTAATATCCTTACTTATCAGAAACCCCATAGACAAAAATTTTCTTTAATTCAAAGCCTTTTATAAAATACTAATTACCTCGTAATTCTACCAACATGAACTGACCTCCTATGTAATTGTAAGAAGTTTTCTCCCATTGTGTTTCTTCACTAGTACCGGTATAACCATGAACAGGATATGTTCTATACCTATTTTACCTGTAGTACTTGTGTTAATCTATGGATAAGGAAAATACGCTTTACCAATGGGATCATCGAGTGAATTCCAGGCACTGGGACATCTATTCAGGAGTTTGGTAATGCACTATATGTCATTTATATTTTTGTGTTTGTAATATGTTATTTACACCTTCGGTTGAGTGCTTTCTTGCACTCCATGGTGGGTGCACCATCTCTAAAACCCCCTAAGATTGTGGACAACTGACCCCTGAATAGGACATTTATGTTACATAGCGATTAGAATATTGTTATCAGGAATGTAACCAATCTACAGTTCATGTACTCTGCTTACCATACCTTGGTCCCTTAATATGTTCCTTTGCTTATTTAGATGCTGTATTGGTTTGTATCATGTGTGGTATAGACATATTTCAAACTGGGCTACCATGCACTCCTGAGGAGGCTCTCTATCTTGGGCAAGATGTTGGAGTACTAAGGTGTTCCTCTGTGTGCCCCCTCCTAGGCCTATACATATGAACCATGCCGGAATACCTTCATCCACCCTTAATTATATATATGTAACTGTGACCAGGATGGTAATACTGCTGTTGACCCTTGTGGAACTTTCTATGAACCTTTGGACATTTATTTAAATATAGTCTTTTGATATGTAATAAAAGTTGTAAAAATTATTATAGCCACACTTTTATGTGTGGGTTCAATTTATGGTTTTGTGCCACACCAAGTCCCGTGGGGTTGGCCACCCTAATTTTCTCAAACCTAGTGGCTGAGATTCTTGTTAGGATGTCTTCATACACAGAACTAGAACATTCTGATTTCTGATACGTTGGTCTGGTTTATAGCAGAACTATTCTTTGAATGGTATTGTACAAATAAAAGGGTGACATGGTGCCTATTCACTGTCGTCATAAAATAGGATGAAGAATAAGAATATTAGGCTAGCAAATATACCCCCACAGCACCTGCCCATCATAAACATGCAAAGTATCTCTGCATAATTCAAAATAATCACATCTATATTACAAGGCAGATGGCCCATACTTATGTTGTTTATCTTCCACCCTAGTCAATAAGTCAAGTCAAATATGCGAGCCTGTCAGGGAATAACAGACAAGAAGATACCTTAAAGGGCCAAGAATGCAGCACCAAATCAATAGAATGCTACCAGTCATATGGTTTCTGCCTTTTTCTCCCCATCCCCCAGGCCATATTATGTGAAGCTTAACTGCATCTGGATAAGACAGAATGATGTATAAATAAAGGTTTATATAGGGAAAAAGAAGGTTGAGCAGCATGTATAAGTCCAAGTTGAGCACCCAGTTTAGTTCTTGCATATAATATGGGGAGATATCTACCTGATACAGTATATTTGAGATTGTTTGGGTGTTCAGCCCTTTGTACTTATTTAATTAAAATTCCAGCAGTTAAGGTGTGCTGTTTCGTGAAATATTTTATATTTTGATATGAACCATAAGACTGGGTTCAAGTCAATGATTTGTGCTAGGAATACATTTTACAAAAGCCCTTACTATAGTACACATTATTTTTTTCTTCACTCAACACTCAAAAAAAATTGTTGGCAGTAGTAAATAGCTATAAAAAAATATAAAAGGCAAACATTTTTATTTATTAGCTGCTAAAAAAAACTACTACAAGAAAAAAGAAATTTCTGACAGTCACCGACTTTAGATATAAAGATTTGTGATGACACCAATCAGGACTGTTTGCAAAGCTGATTATGGAAAGTAAAGTGAACTGTTTATTGTCTAAACAGATAATA
This sequence comes from Ptychadena robeensis, assembly GCA_036250615.1. Taxonomy (NCBI): domain Eukaryota; kingdom Metazoa; phylum Chordata; class Amphibia; order Anura; family Ptychadenidae; genus Ptychadena; species Ptychadena robeensis. The sequence continues at coordinate 41,806,658 of CM070040.1, forward strand.
ACTACACCCTTCTAAAACAACACAGATTATATCAAAATTTTTGAAATGTAGGGAATAAAAACTGATAATCAATGCTTTTCTTACTCTTCATAACCTCAATTATAACATTTGTTAATGCTAAGATTCTCAAAACCACATCAAACTACTATCACCTAAAATAAATCAGTGAGATGCTTATACTGTCCCTTAACCACAACAGTAAGCTAATAATAACAATAATATTATATCATATATATAATATAGTAAGATACTAATACTATCCTCAAAACCACTTAGTATTAATACTATAATCTAAACCCATAAGTAAAACACTAATACTATTACCTAAACCACATCAAAAAGCTCTCAACATTTTTGTGCAAACTACATCAGTTAGATTCAAATACTGTTTTCCAAACCCCATTAGTCTGGTTCTAATCTATCATCCAAACCATATAGGTAGGCTAATAATTCGGTCCTCCAAACCATATCAGTAAAGGTGGCCATAGATGGTTCAATTTGCGGCCGATTTCACCACAGATCGTCCGCCATGCATGCTCACGGGATCTGGCCGCAAATTGAATGCGAATACTTTAAATTCGGCCAGAAATCGGCCCAGAAATTTTGGACAAATTATGGACATGTCCAACACAACCGGCCGAGCATGATGACGCCTGGAATGCAGAGCTATTGCTCTCAGGATATTTGGGCAGAGCATGAGACGTACTAACACTTTCCTATTGATTTTAATAGGGAAATTATTGAGTAATATAGTTTGAAAGATAAACCTTGGCCTATTCTCATTCAACTCAACAAACATAGTAATAATAGTGCAACATTTAAACGCTTTATATTTGACCTTTCTTTATAATTGATAAACTAATTGCTGGACAAGAATGTGAATTGTGCCTAAATACTAATAAAAGCAGCAATGTTACACGGATATGTCAAAGTATTCATCATGGAGCTGTGCCTTGATCATTCCAGAATAGGTGTATTGATGGACCTACATTCTCCCCTGCATGAAAGCAATAATGAGTTCAAGTGTGTGATGAAGATGCAATAGGCTCCGAGCAGTCAAGTCAAATAGTTAACCTCATTCTAAGATGAAAATGGGTCACCATAGCTTACAATTGATAAAGTCCAATATGAGAGCTCTTGCACACACACACACATCTAACCCTGCATGTGATCATATGAACATACTGGCTATATATAATCTTACAATTTGCACACAAATTTATTTGGTATATGGTTAGCAGAGCATTAAGTACATCATTAGTTCTTGAAAATTATATCATAAGCAAGTGTTTTGACCTAATATTAGTATTTTGACTGCAACTATAGTCAAATAGCAGACCATAATAAGTTTTTTTTTCCGTTTGTTGCAACAAATTCAAGTTCTGATGGCTTTAAGGGCCGTTTCACACTATATGCGGGTTTTTTAAGGCATGCTTTTCTGCATATATAAAAAAAACACATTTCTTCACATTACATCTGCGTTTGCATTTTGCATTTGCGTTTTTGAATAAATCAATGAAAAATGCAGGAAAATTTATAAAAAATGCATACAGCGGTGAGTTTTTAAAAATTCAACGCATGCAGTGTGAAAGGTAATATTGGTTGTCTATGTAAAAATGTGTGCAGTAAGAAAACGCAGGAGACTTGGCTACATTAAGGGGTTACTGGACTAGAAAACTAACCAGATAGAAGTACAACTCCATAAAATTGTAAACTATTAACTGTTAATGTTAATAACCTTTTACTTCCTGTTGTATCTATGAGACATGAAATTAAGGGGGAAAAAGTAAAAACAGCCCCCACAAAAACAACAAAACACACCCCATACTTTACATTGGTGTAAACATGTATCAATGACATACAGGCTGATTTGTAATGATTGATTAAGTTATATTTAAATTACATTGGAAATTGATTTCATCTGAAGCTTTAATGTGGATATAAAAAGTATATTATGATGCTTGGTTTTTGATTAATAGATCTATCTTTAATTGATAGATATAGATTGATGTATAGATATAGATTGATGTATAGATATAGATTGATGTATAGATATAGATTGATGGATATAGATTGATGGATATAGATAGATAGATAGATAGATAGATAGATAGATAGATAGATAGATAGATAGA
>CM070040.1:41825596-41841239 GCA_036250615.1 Ptychadena robeensis
ACAACGCAGAACTACTTATATTACGAACTACCTCGAGAACCAAAAATCCAAAAGACAGGGTTCAGTACCAAGACCGTCTTGGGTCATTGGCCCCAACCTCGGACCTCCATTGTTCCTCTCTCTCGTGCACCGCTTTCATAGGCACCTGATCAAAACGTCCAACACTTACTCCCCCCAATGGGACCAACCATGCCCGGTCCTGAGGAAATTGTTGAGACACGGCGCGTCGGTGCCGTTATAACAGTCGTGTCGGTTTAAATCCGTTGGAATGGTGACAACTTGTGTCATGGCATTGCGCTCGGTGGGACTTCACCTTTACAAACATCCATGAATCGTCCCAGCAACAGAATATTAAAGCCCTCTTTTATGAAACATACTGCTTGTTACTGTTCAATGAACATTTATTTATTCCGCACACCCTTTTTTTTTTTTCTTTGAACTGTACCAATCCCCAATTGGGGTTTGGTTGTAGAGCTGGGGTGGCCCCAGGGCAGAGAGAAAAAACCGGATGGTTCGCTGATCTGATTACCATCAGAACCCGCTACCCATCCAACCCTCCTTCTACAAACAATACCTCTGGGTACCAAACAATAGGTACAAATTACTGGGTTGGAAAAGGCTAGGTTCATGCAGGATGTTGTGTGCCACATGGTATCAACTCTCAACTGTCAGGAACTGCAGCCACAGTCCTTTTGACAAACAAACTGCATTAAACATGTCTTCCGTTAATATAACTTTAGTTCTACTTTAACTGCTGTATTTTTCAGACTATAAGACGCACTTTGATGGGAAAAGGCATCTTATGGTCCAAGTATGTAAAAAAAAATGCAATGCAATGGACATTGACTGTAATTTACGTTCATGTCCGATATCCCTGTTTTAAAGCGGGATTGATCCTGTTCAAAAACAGGGATGGCCGCATTAGATGTGGGCCAGATAGATGGCCATGAGCGCGCACAGCGTTCAAAGCGGCCATCGATCTAGCCCATATCTATGCATGTGTTCCATGCTTAATAAATGCATTTCCTCCAGCAGAGCTAAAAGGTCATTGTCAATAGGGAGATTATAGTTGTATTAACACTAGTAGTACCCATTCTCTGAACACAATGACCAGACAGCTAGGTGAATTGAGGCTATGTAGATAGCGTGAGTTGTGTATTTTCAGTAACATTCTGCATTGCAATAAAAATTATGACACAAAGATATCTCCTACAATATGTAAATAGCTGCTAATGGGTAATGTAGGTCAGTGTGTTCATAGAACGGGTACTGCTAGTTGCAGCCCTGGAGACTCTGTTGGAACTAAGACCTCCCTCATTCCTTGCCCTGGACTTTTGGTTTGGCTGGAGGAATATAGAGTGAATACTGCATTGACCTGACCTGCTTACTGGGATGGAACACTCTGTATTTATATGTGAATGGCTGTGATTCTGTGATTTTCTCTTCAACACTATGGGGGTCCTTACATGAGAAAAATGTGGTATATATGTTTTACATTTGAGTGGCCCTAGATTAACTGTCAGATATGATTGCAACCTTAAAGTTCATACATCCCTCTCTTCCTTTTACCCTGCTCTTTCCTCCGTCCCCTCCCATTCTTTCTTCCCTCCTCTGTGCTAGCCTCTTCTTCTCCAATGTCTTTACTACTCCTACTCTAATACCCCCTTTCCTTGATTGGCGGAGGGGGTTGTACATTTGCTTATTCACAGTTAGGTTTATCCTGTGCTGCGTTAAGCTTTATTTATCAACTGACTGGATCGTTTGCATTTGACATTTGCACTATGGTCCTCCATTCCTTTTGTTCCTTCTGTTGATGGGTGTCTCTCATGCTCTTTTATGTTTCCCATTCTTTTGTTTCACATTCTGTAATTTGTACTCTGAAAATTAATAAAAATTCTTATAAAACAAAAATAATTACATCCTGCCCTAAGACCTTTGCTCCAGAGTAGTCACATGGTGTGCCATTGCACAACAGCTCCCCTGGCCAAGCTGCCTGGATCACGCCAGAATAGAGCAAAATGGAGGTATTTAAAAGTGAACCCAAAAATGGTTTTGTAAAATATTTTTAAGGCTAAAATAATGTAAAAGCTACATGTCACATTCATGTAGGTAATGGGATTAGAAATGAACAGTTCAGAAATGCTAAACACTGTAACATGAAAGGAAAATGCGCTCACTCCCATTATACACATGCACTGAGCTGTCAGCGTTTTCTGAGCTGAAATCGTAGCTGTAAATCTGTACTGGAAACGTGTTTTATAGCCTGGAATACAGATAAATTGCAGAAAAATCCAGCATGGTTTTTACCCTATTGATCTCCTAATTTTTCACTGGTTTATATCAGGTGAACAGAGAGACACTCTGGCGGCTCGGGTGAAAAATGACAGAAGTAGGAAGCTGGCCATTCATCTGATTTGTGTTTGTTTTTGCTGGAGTTATAAATGTAACGCTAGCGTCCCAGCTGGGATAGATACATTGCTACTGGCAAAGCAAAAGCTTTATTATCCGACTACTAACGACAACTAAAAGCGCCACGAAAAAAAAATCCTATTCTGGATTTTATGGGGATGTAGCAGTTTCTGATGTCAGAAATCTCCCTCGGCTTTGTATTGTCCTAAGGAGGGAATTCAGTAAACTAATTTTGAGCTCATAATACAACCCTAGAGAATAATAAAGCAATAAAAAGGAAATAAACTGGGTGTAGCCTGCAGACACCTACATCATTGTATTCCCGTGTTACAAAGAGATTGCTGGGTGGAAATCTAAAAATATGACAGTTAGCAAAATTATCTTATCAGGAATTTATACAGAAAGATTTTCAATCTTTATTATATATAAAAATATTCATTTCTGCTTAAGCTGTGCAAAACCTGGTTTCTGCATATAGTTTCATATTAAGCACTGATTTTTCATATGCAGTCTCTTTATACAATGTTTATCTGTTATGTCCATTTACTAAAGGAGTAAAAGAGCAATTTATTCTTTGATTTCACTTATTTACACTGGACACTTGAGTTACAACAGGCTTCACTTAAGGCCAACTTGAGTTACAACCAAAATTTAAGTTTTAGCGTACATTTACAAGTTCGCTTTCAGGGCATCTGCTCTACTTTTCATGAGACCGGTTGTTGGAAATGCTTCTGTAAGATGACCATGTGACTAAGCCTTTTACTTACAACCAAAGTCTTGACATACAACTAAGGGTGTAACAAATTTCTGAAAGGTCAGAGAAGCATTTGTAAGCGTGATTCTGAGCCCAGATACGCATGTGTGAGGACTTAATTTCGGACAGTTCATCAAAACTACCTCAAAATAGCTAGAAAAGACAGAAGGAATGAAGAAAGAGAAGGTAAAGAAAGCACAACTGAAAAGAAGGAAATTGTGAAGAAATATGAGTGTCGATCTCATTATTAAGCCCAGCATGTCATAATGCACCATCTCACCAATCCACAAAAGTCTACAGACCCTTCCAAGGAGAGAATGGAATCCAGAGAGCCAAAATTCCAGATTTCCTATGGAAAAGACTCTCCTTCCAAACAATAACCACCTTCCATGTCACCCTCTAATGACTTCAGTTAGCCAATAAAGAATATCACTAAAACACTAAATTGTCTGCATTCATTGATTGCTAAAGCCCCATACACCTTTAGATCACTCCATACAATTTTCTTTAGATCTACCAACAACTATGTAGTGCTGGGTCCTCCCTGATAGAATACATAGAGACTGGAAGGTTTAGAAAGGTCCTCATATTACATGGTTTTGGTAGAAGAAAAGTTGAAATAAAAATAAATTGTATGGTAAGATTGTGAGGTGTATGGGGGGCTTAACACAGTACAACACTCTACAATTCTCTCTTCCTGAAAGCCAAACATGTCAACTTGTAACATTTGGTGAGAACACCATGAAAATTATTGGTATTTCTGGTAAATTACACATATTATTCAAAGCTTTTTAATAATGAAAGGTTAGTTAAGGAGTGCTTTAGCTGCTTCAGAACCCATTATGGTTATCTTCGTTATTTCTTATGTGAAAAATAGTCTTGACTTACAACCAACCCTTGGGAACTAATTAAGTTTGTAAGCCAAGAGTCCACTGTAAAAGTAATTCCAGCTTCACCTTTTACAAAACTAAGCAAGCATTGCTTTACCTAAAACTGATTACTTTAAAGCATCTTAAAAGCATGGTATTCTCTATGTAGATGACATAATAGCTCAATAGCTTTTAAACACCCAATAAAACTAGTAGACTTAAAAGGACAACAGACAATTGTTTTATTGGACGTTATGTAACATAGTTGGGTTTACTTTTTTGGTCATTCATTTTGACATGTTTTAATATGATACAAATAAAGGTTAGTTTTATAGTATTTTAAACCTGTGACTCAGGTAACATCCCCTTAAATTTGATAGCAATACGACAGAGAAACTCTATCTAGAAGTTTCCCTACTCCACATGGGAGTGGGACAAGGGAACAAGATGTTTTTTTAAATCATAATCAGTTTTATTATGAGAGAATCAAAAATCCAAACATGATTCCAAACAAACATTTAAACAGATATATAACAATCTTTATATCGCAGTAAAATCACAATTTGCATATTCCAAGCTAATCATAGCTGGCACACTCTCAATGTGTTTTGCTGTCTAGCTTCATCAGGAGAATCCTTAACCAGCATGAAAATCATAGTCAACAATCGAATATAGTTTTCCCACTGTATTGCTGCAGTCAAGGAAGGGACCAGAGGTAGGTTACCCCCTCCAAGAGTGATAAAGGATAACAAGGGACCCACAGGGGCATTGTACATGGCCAACCACTTGAGGTACGAGACGTTCATCATAACAAAGTATGGGCAGAGAGATGCTCTGCAAAGCAAACCCTTCCAAGTCTCCCAAAATAGTCCCTGAGACTAGCCACCTCCTAAATTATTAGCCAGTGCTAATACCTATTGTTTGTTTGAATTTGGGATGTTGGCAGTAAGACCATATTTGGCCCACCAGTAATATGTTATTGTAAGCTTTTAAACATGTTTAAACGCAATTGTGCTCCCTACAGGCCACTAAATATTTGCCAAATGTAAGATATAAACCCAGCTTTTTCACTAATAGAAGCCAGTTTAAACAATATTAAGCTGGTTGGTTGCCAGGGATTGTATGATTATTAGCTAAACTGCATTTTAAGTGTATCTATGAGTGTGGAGTGGGTATAGCGTATCTAAAACCCAAATAAAAACTGTAATATATATTGCAGATTCATTCTTACATGTAGTGGCTGCTTTAGTTTTCTATTTGTGTCTCTTTTTACTTTATAAACATCGGAAAAAACTGTAAGTAACATATTTCTTGCCCATTGGCTGCTATGTTCGTTCTTCCACTGTATCCATATAGAGACCCATGATACATGATGCTAAAGCCCATACAAGATCTGAAGCCCAATTCAAAGTGGGTTATCGGATCAGTAATCTACATAGTGAACAAAAGGCAGTGGTGCCTTGTAAAGCAAATGACAATACTGATTGTCTGGTAAAAAAAAAAGTAACAAAACCACTAATCTATATAGTGGTATACTGCAGCATATTAAATTTGTATTTGTTTATATAAAAATGTTTGCAGGGGCAGATAGTTTGCTTCACCTATAGTTTCCTGATACATTACAAAACTTTCATTTGAGGTTTAGCAGCTGCTCAGTACATGTAATGCACAACCTATGTAAAGTCATCTTAGCTTTGTGTATTTTTGTTCAGTCTAATTATTCTTCCGTCCCTAGTGTTTATGTGGATTTAGGAAGTACATGTGATGTGTAGAGCAATGAATCTGCATTCTATGCTGCGCACATAATACTGAGGAATACTGAAGTACTGTGCGTTATGATAATACTGCACTGCACCAAATAATACATTGCATTGATAAACCTGTAAGCTCTGTGTCCATGCACTAGGCTCAGATTAATATCCCCTGATGTGTCCTTGGTAGCGTTAGCCCTGGGGTTCACAAAGAGAGAGGGCAATCGAATTAGAAATAGGGTGAGTGGAAGGACAACTCTACTTCAGGAACACAGAAGAAGACAAGGCCAAGAAAAGGAGCTTCTTTTATGTCTTACATCTCTGTTCATGGTGTTTGTGTGAGTTTAGGAGTCTACTATTCCAAGCCTCTCATCATCTGCCATCCATGTCTAGAGAGTAACACACTAAAATATGGAAGCGCTGAGCACACAAATGTAACAAGGTTTGAGCATGTCTCAAATCTTAATTATCACGCCGCTCACAATGTCTTTAGCATCAGTTCACAGTTTATCTGAGATGATTGCATAAGTAAAACTAAAAGGAGGCCTCGTGTAATAAACACATTACTAGTATAGATGAAAAAAAGAAGCTGAAGAACAAAGGAACTTTGTCTGTTTCCTTTAATAACTATAACAGTAAGTGTAAACTCAGCAGGTATTTGGAAACAACGCATGGAAAAATGCCTTCACCCAGACCTAGTTCTTTTTTGAAAAACATGACATACCATATTTTCATGACTGGACAGTATACTGCCCAGAAATTTGCACAGTAAGAAGCAGACTGTCTCTAGGCTTGGTGTTTTGATCTGATCATTCCCTGCTCTCCCCATAGGTGTTGATAGACAGCACTAAGGAGGAGGGGCAGAGCAGAAAGTGATCAGAGCAGAGAGGAAAAAACTCACATCCCTGTATACAGCATATATACAGGCACTTTCTGATCATCCCCTGCTCTCACTCCTCCTTAGTTCTGTCTATCAACACTTAGGAAAAGGGGAGAGAGCAGGGATTGATCAGAGCAGAAATGAAGCAGCCCTGTATACAGCAAATAAAAAGGCATGATGTTTTTCTTTGCTCTGATCACTCCTTGCTTGCCTCTTCCTCCTCCTAAGAGCCATCTATTAATACTAAAGAGAAAGGAGAGGGGAAAACATGGACTGATCAGAACACAGAGGAAAAACAATCATGTAGCCCCTGTATACATGCTGTGTACAGGGGAGCATCTTATTGTGTATAGACAGAATATCGGTGCTGGAACATTTATTTGAAACACATATATTGACCTTATTGTTTCCAAAACAAAATCAACCAACAACCATGGGCATCCATGTGTACAATAATCTGTTGTGTTGTTGTAGACGTGGACACATATTATTGAAGATGTATATGTAGAATCAAGGCTCAACTATGTTCACAATGTGAACATGCTTTCTAGCTTCCATCCTCTAGTTATCCATTTATAGTCTATGTTCAGCAATTCTACATGTACCAAAAACATTTAGTGAGGAACTTTTTTTTTACAGATTGTAGGTAAAGATTAGATTTTGATGCCATTGAGAAGATCCATCTCACTACCTATCCTTGTGTCCACTGTCAACATTATAAGTACAAGAACCAGTAACAAGTAACCACTTTGTCCACAACCTTTATAAACCTATATAGCTGGGGGTCTGGTCTACCTTAAGGTGTCCATATATGGTTCCACTTTCCGTTCAATCGATGAACGATCGATTGGCGTGCTCGTCCGCAGTGGTCGTTCGTCGATCAAACAGAAAATAGAACAGGATTGGTTGTTCCTGCTCAAAAAAGGACATGTCCCTAAATCCCTGGGACACAGGAAAGAGGGGGGAATATGGGCTTCTGTGCACAGTGCAGGGGGAGCAGGTGGCCCATTCTATGCCACCATCCTGTGTCCTCATTCAGTGCTGCCTGTCAGCAGCTTTCGATCGATGTGCAAAGTGGTGCACATCGATTCCCGTTTGATCGACACATGATCGAGTGCAGAGTGGTGACACTGTGATCGATCGTCGGTTAATCGAACGCGTATCGACCCTTGTGTGGCTAGCCATAGTCTGTAAAAAATGGTTTCACACTTCCTAAACAAACACATAAAATATATATTATGTAAGAATAATATTGAAACGCAACACAAATCTTCTAAATGATAAGTCATCCATTAGACACCCAATTGTGGTTGCTACTATTTACCGCAGAGACAGCTAATAATAGTAACAGGGGTTTTGTTTCTATGAGGATAACTTTAATGATCCATAAAATCTGTACATTTGTCAAACATAAATACTGTACATCAGTCTATGTTGTTATGGAAATAATGTTTAATATGCCACATTATCATCGTCTGATAATTATAACACAAAATCACAGATCACATTTACCTCTAATAAGCAAATATGATCACCCTCCGTACATAAATCATTTCAAACTATATTTTTACCTAAAAGGATTCCTTTTTAAAAGCCTATAATAACGAATGTATTCTCCATTTTCTTTCACTGTGTCATTAAAGTTATTTAAATAGAATATAAATTGCATTGAAAAAGTACAATAATTTTTCGTTTCCAGTTAGACAATAACCAAGTTTCAGTACAGAAGAACATTTCCAAAAATATACATCTAATTATTTTTTTATGCAGCATAACAGAGAAAAACTTCACACTAAAATACTTAACTGCTACAGTTTAAAATGGTCAAAAAAAAAGTCATTTCGGCATGCAGTATCTTCGCAACCACACAAGCAATCAGCGAAAAAAACTTGGCACGTTGTGAGCCAAATTATTCTCACTGTGGAGACCGAACTTTATTCAAATGAGAGGAAAAACTTTATATAATGCTAAGATATCGTTTATGGCTATGAAGGCTAGCACAGACTGAGAAACATGTTAGGAATGCATTTTTAATGTTGTAATTAAATACTAAAGTGTATCTGTACAAGGCCCAACAAGCTGAACTAAGGGGTGTTAAAGATTTTTGGAAGAGATTATCAACTTTGCCAAAGCTGGAAAGCTAAGACACTAATACCCTATACACCCGCATATAATCCTACCTGAATATAAGCAGAGGTACCTAACTTTAAAAATAAATTCTGGGAAAATGGGGGGGGGGGGCTTGAAGCAGCAGCTAAGCCACAGAAATACAAATGAGCTGAACAAAGCCCCTGAACATGATGATATCACTAAAATTGCTGGACATGTAGAGAAGGGATGGCTCTAGCTTATGCAGTTTTTGCATATATTAAGTTCAAAATTAACTTTTGACCTGATTTGAACCAAATTTAATCAGAAACTACATGTGCTAGAGCAGTGGCAAATATAATGTGTGTGTCTCTGCATATAGTGTATAGAGTATAGAGTATAGTGTGTCTCTGTGTAAATTATGAATGTTTTTGTATAGTTGGTGTCAGGGCTGTGGAGTCGAAGACATTTTTGGGTACCTGGAGTCGGAGTCGGCAAAAAATGAACCAACTCCGACTCCTACTAAATTTAAATGGGAATAATTATTTTTTTACTTCAAATGTCACAATTAACAAACAGTCATAATGAACGACTTTCTCTAAAAGAATAAATGCATGCAGTGCATAACATTACAGTGGCCACTGTTACCCTCGCCTAAAGGCCCCCACACACGTACCAAGTGGGTGCCGACAGACCAGCTCAGATGAGCTCTAGACTGCAGTGTGATGACGTCATCACTCTGCTCTCCAGAGCTGACAGCATCGGCAGGCACCCTTGACAGCGTGGGGCCTAGCTCAAGGAAAAAGCAGCAGCATCTTCTGCCTAACTTCCTTTCTCTGCTTTAATTGGCCATTACAGTCCATTACAGGTGTTGGTTTCCTGGCCAGTAGTTCTGTGGTTAATATATGTTGCCTTCCTTTCCTTCAATGGATGGATAAAATACATTAGCATATTAAATACAGAGGAGTCAGAGTCGAGGAGTCGGAGTCGAAATCTGAATCGGAAGAATCAGAGGAGTCGGGGAATTTATCGACCAACTCCACAGCCCGGGTTGGTGTGTGTTTACACAATACATGATCGGTGTGAAAGCCAACGGGTGTTTTATTGTTGATTTAATGCTGTTTTATGCACTTTGTGGGGCTAATGTACCTTTTACATTGTATAGTCTACAACACGACTTGAGGCCATGTCTTTAAAGCACTCTTCGCACAGATAGATACAGAAACATTGGCTTCAGCCACACATGGTCCTGAGATCTTTGTTGGCATTTCACATTGTAACTGTTTATCTGCTGCTCCAGCAGTGGAGCCCACCCCAAAGGTGTGCATAAATAGTTTAAATTAATTACATTAATAACATTTTATATGCTAAAAACATCTCTCCTAAATCAAATGTAATAACAATTTCACTGTATTCCTGATGAAATTTGGGATTAATGCCCACTAGTACAAATTGCAAATTACAAATTTTTCTCACTGCTACAAAGACAGTAAAAACAAACATTTAGTTATATTCTAACTCTCCACTTTCGTTTCTCAAAGGAAAAAAAGCTTTGCCATTCAATACACTTTATGTTTTTTCAAAGCTGAAATCTTGGCCCGAGAGTAAATTCAAATGAAATGTAAAAAAAGGACAGTCAGTCAGGGGAGCATTTACAGAGCTGAGGAGGCCGGTGCCTGCAAATCACAGGAGACAGATGTGCCCTCTTTTATGTTTTACCAAAGAGAACCATTATTAGTGGAATCACACACTCGCTACTTATATCTCTCAGAAACATAGACATGATTCATTTGCCTGCGATGCATCAGTGACTGAAACAAAAGAAACCAAGATCTAGCTTGATACAAGAATACCTTCTAGCATTCATGGCCTTTCTAATAGGAGCTGAAATACACAATTCTGCAAAGATGGGGTCTGCAGAAAACTGAAAAACTACTACTACTTTCGGCTGGACTTACTCTTTTAACACAAAAGGGAAACTTTCAACACTTCTAAAATATAAGATGCAATTGGACATGTCCCCTTTTCAACATCCTCCTATTTACATTCTAAAACTAAAGCCCCCCCACGCACTTAGATTTTCTGCCAATCTCCTGGAAGATCAACCCCGTGTGATGATGTCATCACATGACCGGCACCAAAGTGTCCCCATACAAAGTAAGTACCAGCACACAAAGGGTGCCTGGCCGATTTGCGGCAGGGGAGGCTGCACGTGATGACATCATTATAATTACATTGGTCTAAGAATTATGAACATGTGCGTAATGGCTTTTCACTGAGGTTGATCGGCCGAAAAATTGGGTTAAAATCTAAGTGTGTATGGGGGTCTCATATCTCATAGCCAATCTTCTTTGCCTGGTCCACACCATGGTACCTAGCCATATTCTCATTTCCCTTCCCAACCCCCTGGATCAAAGCCATACACTTGTTTCCACCATATATATCCTGTAGGAAACCAAGCCAGGCCCATTGTCTTCGTTAAACCTTAACTCCTTTCTCCTTTCACACCCTAGATCAGGGGTGCACACACTTTTTTGGTTTAAAATGACCAAGTAAAAATTATCTACCAACAATTAAAATGGTGAACATACATTTAGTTGTATATATATGTTACCAGTAGATAGTGATCTTCCTGCAAAACTGTCATCCCTCTCATTTTGGCTGGGAAAGACACTTTTTTTTACGTACACTTGAAATAGGGGCAACTTGGGAGGGAGGGGGCTTAAATCTCTCTCCTAAATGTCCACCCCATTTGTGGCGTGATGGGGTGGGAAGTTAGGAGGGAGAGTGACTATCACTTCGGGTTCCCCTTTTTAGATATGAGAAAATATATGGGATATGGGAAAACAGGTATGCTGCTGTTAGACACCCCAGATGTATGGTAACACTGCCTCACATACACAGAAAAATCCAGAAACAAATAATAAATATAACCCAGTCACGGGAAAACTATTTTAAAAATTTAAAAGAGCCCCTATTTAAAATGAAGGAATCCTTTATGGCCCTTGAGTCAAAAAGTTTGCCCACTCCTAGTCTAACCTGTCCTTGCCATATTTAAACGTGAAAGAAAAGTTGGTATTTAATCAGAATTGTTTTAAAACAAGAAGCTGTAAAATCATTAAATAAACCAGTAAACACGTCAACACTACCTCACTAGTAGTGGCATATCAGCTATTATTAAAACCAAGAACATGCAGAGCTAAATATGGAATGACACAATGAGTACTCAAACACTAAACTAATTCCACAAACTAGTGCACAGGAAAGTGGAGTTGTTATGTAAAGGAATCATTAAAGCCATCCCAGCAACTTAAAGCTGAAGCAAAATGCATACATTAAACTAAAACAAGGGAGGACTTCTTGTCCGTCCGATTCTGAACTTTACACAGCTCTCCTACACCACACAGCCATGACTGGCAGAAAGAGTTCTGTTCAGGGACTGCAGAGTAAGGGCTCTATTACACGGGCGTTTTTGAGCTATAAATGAGGTAAATGAGCTATTACCTGAACCGCCTGGCGAATGCTACATGACCAATAGACCTGTCACGATGCATTATTTAAACACCCCCTGAGCGCCTGCACAACTGACAGCACCCCGGGAAACAATCATGTAAACTTAGCCTATATCATTATACCATTCCTTGAACCAAAAACATATATTTTTTTAAAACAAATACTGTGTATGTTACCTTTATTTGCTGATTACAAAGTACTGAAACAGACCCAGTCTATAGACTTTATTTAGTCTAATTAGTCTGATTCTTCTTTTCAAAATCAATAAAGATGTCAGCTAATCTTAAGTTTAAATCTGTCACTGAAACATAGTGTGAGAAAAAAAAATTCTGACTTTGGTGCGATTTTGCCTGCTGCATTTTGGATATTGATCAATACATTTAAAAGCACTGTCAGCAGATCAGCAAGCAACAAGGCACTGTAGAGACTGTGGAAGATGGCATCAGTGCCCAGGCCGCAGCATGGATGGGCTTACAGAAGAGGCTCTTGGATGGGGATCTGACAGAGGAGGAGGCTGTACGAGCAATACGCAACAGGAATATGAGCTGTTTTTTTCATCCTAGTCATTGAGGGCCCTTTCACAATACAGCTCATGCGGCCAGTTACCAGCAAAAAAAACATCGGTTTGCACTAGGCTGTGTTTGAGTCTTCCATACAAGTGTATGAGAGATGCTTGCACTGACCCTACAAAAATGCATGCAGCAGAGTGGTTACGGTAACACTGTATTGCACATTACCGTAAACCCAAACACTGGACAAGTGTAAGGGTAAGATTCCACATACATCGGGACTTATCAGATAGACATTGCCTGCACCGCGGATGGTCTGTCTACACATCCTTCGGTGCAGAGACTCAACTTATTCGACTACGTTGAGCCTTGCAGCAGCGGAGCAGCTCGGCGCTGTGAAGACAGATCCTCCGAGCAGGTAAGTGTATCTGCTATGTTGGGGCTATACGCTTAGCGGAGAGGGTCCTGACGTATGTGGAAACAAGCCCTAAGTCCTATGGAAACCTGGTGTACCTTACGTTAACGCTACCAAACACAGCTCGTGTGAAGGAGCCCTTACACCTAACTTTTCCTGAGGTTATAAAGGCAAAATATTATGAGTATGTATTCATTACAAAAACAGAAAATAAACAATAATAAGCTGCGGCTTTAATTATTTAACGATTTAAGAACAAAAAACCAGTGCCAGAAATATAACGCCAATAACATCACCTACAATGGGAGTGAATTAAAACTCCAATCTGCCTGCTGTGTTAATATTGTTCCAAGGACAACGACTACACTTAACTAAAGCAGGACTTTGGGGAATATTTAGCAGCCAGGCTCCATTAGCAATGTCAAACTGTACTGTACTGAAGGCCGTCGTGTCTTCTTATGGTCTTGACAAAATGTAACCCCATAGAGTAAGACAATATGCAAGTAAAAAGCAATATCCCAGGTAAAATCACTAATGGTGGCGGTGATGTGTAAAAGGGGACATGTGACAGGGATGTTATTATGTTTTTAAATTTCCTGCACATACAAAGAAATGCTCATTCATTGCAATGAGTAGAGATCATTTCTAGAGACTGCCTGTTGTCGCTATGAGATGCACCCATAGTGTCATGATCACCACTGCATCGTCCCAATGTTTGAACAACTCTAGGCATTATGTGTACTCATTGCAAAGAACAAGGGGATGGGAGCTTCTTTTCAATAAGGTGACAAAGGGCATAAAAAGAAAGCCATACGAGCCAGATCCGGACCACGGGCTTTAATTTGCCCACCCGTGCTTTATTCCAAAGAATGAAATATTGCACCTTCAGGTAGCTGCAGTGCATTTTTTTTGCCCATAACAGACATGCTAGTGGTAACGCTACCATGTCTGTTACTGGTAATAAAGCCTGCTCTTGCAGGTGTATGAGAAACGCTTGCGCTGTGTCCCCAAAAATGCATGCTGTAAGGAGTTTGAGGTAATGTGGGCTATGTTGCGCTTTACCGTAAAGGCAAATGCAGAGCCAGTGTAAAAGGTAAAAGTTTTCTTATGTACCTTGCCTTAACAGTTGCAACACTGCATTACGGTACTGTAATGCAAGCGCGGCTAGTGCCAAATGGTTCTTTGTACTTTGTCAATGGCGGTAAGGCTAATTCACAAGGCTAATACTTCACAATGACAATCATTATTTCTAACTTATTCTCAGAAGAGCTCAGTGAGTAAAACCATCAAGAGGAACACCACACATTGAGGTACAACGTTATATTCTTTATTTAAGTGATCAGCAGGAACTAGTAGTGTATGGATGTGTTTCACACTAGGCGCAGCAGAAAATTATAATTGATGGTCACACAGTTAGTGAGAGCTTAATCATGGGCTATTCTTATTTGATTTTGGCAGACTAACATGGTAAGAAATGTGACAATGTCTGTCTATCTGATGTGCCCACCTAATATAAGTGTATTAAACAGAACATTGACTGGGGATAACCTTTCCTTTTAGATCTATATGGAGTCAGGAGCACTCCGTAGTAAAAAAAAAAAAAAAAACAGCCAATGGAAGTGCTCCCTGCTGTTTACTATAACAACATGGCCACACTGTTCTGTACTGTAAGCAGTAGGGATGCTCCTCTGGCTGCGGGTTACTGGGGAGCACTGTAAGCTGAATATCAGATGGTCCTGGTTGATAGGTACATGACAGTAATACAGGTAAATAATTTATAGAAGGAAGAAATTGGTCTTTATCAGGGCTGGCATCCATTGGTCAGCATTACTATGTGGAGCTCTGATACACTCTCCAACCAGACACACAAGTGTCAAAGATTTGCTGATGCCAGTATATTTTTGACACCTCATTATGTACTAAAAACCCCACAGTCATGGCTCATTATCACGACAAACAGTATTGCTCTTTGGATTGAAATATATTTTACATGCTAGTCTTACTTTACTTTAAGTAGCCATACACAGGTCGATCTTTCAGATGTTTTTGTCCAATCGATCACCGCGCATGTTTGCATCGATCAGCCACAAATCCAGTGCTGCCCACTCTGAATAGACCAAAAATCGGATCAAACCTTGATCAGACCTGTTGTTTTTTAGTCCATTGTTTGACAATCGAAATACGTTGGTGGAGACCCTCAATCACTTCCTGTGAGATTGCCCCATAGCTCCCTATGCTGCAGCCATTCTGATACATCGATTTTTAGGAATCAACCTTTTTGGCGATCCGCTCCGCTCAGTTTCCCAAGATGCTGTGCTCATCAATTGCAAAACGATCAATAGCCGATTGCTCGAATCAAGATCGAATCAAGAATGGATTGCAGACAAATCAAGGCGCCTATGGCTAGCTTTATAGTCTCAAACCAATAAGGTAGATATATATATATATATATATA
>CM070040.1:41846570-41888554 GCA_036250615.1 Ptychadena robeensis
AACTTATACAATTCTGAACTGATTGACTTAAAATATAACTGTCTTTACAATATGAGGATTCCTACATGCTTGATGGGATCTTTACCAGGAAGGTTAATCCTCACATGAACAGCACAGTGTTCCATACAACATGGGTATATGCCCAGATGAAAGAACACCCGTACATGCTCAGAGGTCCATTCATTCTACCACAGCCAACCAAGACAGATGAAGATCCAAAAGAAGAGCCACAGTTTAATGAGATGCTGAAGATTAGGTGAGTATATTTCCACTTTAAATACAGTTAGGAGAGTGCTGACCTCAACACATCAGTGTAACTAAGGGGGAAAATGAACACAGGACTAGAGATGACCACATTTTGATGGTAGCATGCAAAATGAATGCAGACTGAAGTTGAACAAATCAAGCACAGCAGCTCCAGAGTCTGAATGGCACAACTTCAGTCAGCATACAGTTTGCATGTTAATGTAAAACATAAGGTCTCTATAGGAGAACACTCTCGGTACATACATTAGGCAAAGGTGTACTGGCTAGTGACTCAATTTAGGAACCCCAAGCTTGGCCATGCCTACCATGGTGGATCACAGACCCCTCCACCCATGGTAGCACTGATAATGATCATGTATCCAGTTATCTTGTAGCATTGAGCATGTTACGTACATACAGCAATTTTATTGAACACACCAAAGATTAGTAACCTATAGCAGCCAATTATTCTTCAGTTACTTGTAATTTCAACAATAAAAGATGAATACTGAATGGTTGCTGTAATTACTGCACTTTACACAGTGAGCTTTTTTTATGTGGTGTTAAGAGTCCTTTGCTGTAAATCGTCTTGTCGTAGATCTTTATTGCATATGCTCGTAGCTCAACTTGCTTTAAGGCAAGACCTCCATAGATGTACACATACAGTATATAAGCAATAAATATTCATAGGCTATGGGTTGTACCTATATTAACCCCTTCTGTACTTGTGCTATTGTTGAAACTCAGTAAGAGAGCAATGCTTTCCTTCTTAACCCACCCAGAGCTCTGATTCAAATATAGCCAAGGCTGAAGGAGCTAATGCATTAACTCTGGTTGGTCTGGTTTGTTCCTTATGATTATAATATATAGAGAAAGCTCTGCCAGGGAACACATCAGCAATCTATCTGCCATATAAAATGAAGCCACATTTTTCCCCCCAGAAACATATTTACCTAAGATTGTGTTTGCATCCCTAGGTCATATGAAATACTTCTGTTACAATTTAAGTCATATTAACATTATTTCTGCTTTTCTATCGTTAGATACATTTGAGACATAAGCAGATGGCTGTAATACACTTGAAGGTATGAAGCTATATTCATGGAAGTAATGAATACTCATCTGGGTGACTCTTTCGTAACAGAAGATTTATAAATCATATAACTGTGCTTCAAAACCACTGTCATATTTATGCACAATGTATTCATTTCTGTACTTTTTAAAGGGTTATTTTCACCTTTACCAAATATTCACACATTTTTCACTTAAAGTAGTGAATTGTATTCTTTGTTTTCACATTCACAACCACTTTTAGGAGAAACACCTCCTCAGAAGCAGAAGTTTTAGCATCTGGCGCTCCTCGACCACCTTTGACTTGCATACATTTAGAGGATAAGGCCATAGTAGTTCTTTTTAAGCACACACAGTGGGGGATCCTATTCATAACACACAATGTGAATGCAGCTTCTGGGGAATAGTGGAGTGTTGACCCAGACCCTGCTCTTCACTAGTGTCCTACTGCATCTCACTGTGACATGATTAAGCTTTTTAATTATATGTTTTTTACTACATAGTGCTTAGTTTAAACATTTACAAGAGAAAAGGTTTATATAGCGCACCTCCTGACCCACTTCTTTCTTTTTTTTTATCTGTACTAAAAGTTGAAAGTGCTCTCTGATACTGTGAATTGATAAGATTTGTTTATTTTTTTAAAAACATGTGGGGCTCACTTATAAGCAGCAGTCCAAACCCTGCATATATCTAATGCAAAGTGCTTTACAGATGTGCTTTGGAAATATGATTAGGGGGCAGTGATGATGAATGGAAACTAAAACAATAAATTATGCTATTAGGGTCTGATATATTTTTACTTGATAAATTCTTCTATAAAATAAGGGATTATATTGTGATTACACACACTAAAACAATGTTCAGTGTATTTTAACTTGAAATTTTGGCAAGGCTGTCAATAGAACAAAAGGATGCACACAGCATTTTCTACAACACATGTTGAGAAGGTGAACTGAGGTGCCATTCGGAACACAAGAATGGGGTCTGATTTTATCACAATTTTGAAATGAAAGTCAGATGTTAGATGAATAGCAAAATATCTTTAGGAAAAACCCAGCAAGTCCAGTTGCTTTGATGTTTTGTATTGTATGGAAGTCTTACATGTGACATCTCTGGCACACCTAGATGTCATGGTGCTACAAACAGGCTTTGTTTCAAGTAATGGCAATAACCTCGAACGACCGAAAACATCTCCATGATATTGTGTGCAGGAAAACATCTAAGCAAACAGCTGTTCATATACCATAATACTGCGCTTTGCAGTTTGCCTTGAGGTTATAGAAATTACTTTCTTGTACTTGAAATTGGTTATATTTAATTCTTTATGGGTATGCATTAATATGAATGCAAGTTTTCACTTACATCAGATATGAGTAAGATATTCATAGCTCACAGAAATGGCAGATTAAGAAAATCAACAACATATGAAGCAGTTTAGAAAATTGCAATATTTAACAATATATTCTAAATGAACAGTTTGATCTTAAGACCACCTACCTGTCTTCATTCTGTCTTCATGCTAAGCACATACCAAACTTAGTGAATTTCACACCTTTCACAAATGCTGAAAGAAGATGTGTGTGGGATTCATTGCAAGTCTTAATAAATAGAGCATACTGCAATCAATATACTTAAATTATGGATAGAAAATTTGTGCTATATTACTCACTGACTTTTAATATCTTTCATCTTTCTATAAAGTGCTCAGCCATTCTTATTGCTCAGTATTTCTAAATATCTAAAAAGATAAATTAATTAAACAAATTGGGAGAGGGGCCATCAAGACCAACGAGCATTTACTATTCTGCTTGAGTTTAGAAGCTGTCTTTTCCATTAAAATCATCGATTACTAGCATGCCATGTGTGTCAGATAGTCAAGTCACTAAAGGGAAAATAGATGTCATCATACAAAAGAACGTATCTAATTAACTAATAAGTTCACTGGTTTCTCCCCCCAACCATTATGCTACTGTTGTGCTCCTCAAATAGCTATGTATTTACTGTTTTCTACACATAGAACCTTTATATGCAAGTGTGATAGATCCTTATTTGACACCACTTTAAATAAAAGTGAAATAAGCCCCTTGTATTTCCCAGTCAGCCTCTATGTTCTTCCTAAAGCAAACTGCAGATCAGCGGAGAAAAGGGCATGCCAAATGGTATCTTAATCTTACTGTGAGATTGGGATACACAGGGTACATAGAATACAATGAAGCACACGCCTTCTGTCAGATTTGCAAGGCTGTTTAATGGTCTGCATTGGGGGGCAGCCTTCCATCTCAACCAGTGACAACACTAGTATTAAAAGACAAGGGGGGCTTAGACCCCAGGGTTGAAGGAAGGATCTAGAGTATATTGTGAATATGACTTTATTTTTAGGGGGGTTTTATTGGGATTATGTGGGTGGGGATGTCTCTAGTAGACACAGATGTCTACTAGAGACAACAAATGGTCATGTCAAGAGACATTATGCAGGCATGGTCCAAGCCAGAGAATACTATTCAGCCATCACTGAAGTATTACATATATGTATAGGATATAACCACAAAGATGAGCCACACTAAGAGCGAACAAACATCAGATGTGAGAACTAATATCTAAACAAAAATGTAGATTTTTTGTTATGCAGTGTTTTTGGAATAAGTTACTAGTAAGGGTTCACATCTACTTTAACATGCTTTAAATAGGGCTTTTAGTACATATACAGTCTAAAGTGTCTAAGTTCCTAAATATTTACAAACTTATTTGCAAAGGAAATGCTTATCCCAAGATAAGCACACACACTCAAGATGCCATGGCTTGTGGGTCCATGGCACACTCAAGATGCCAAGAGGCTTGTGGCAATCATCCAGTGAAGTTAAAGGAAGATCAGATCTCTTTACATTGTCTTCTTTACTGGTTTATTCAAGGCCGTTTGCTCAAAATCTATTGTATATTTTGTATCACTTTAACAACTAAGCAACAATTATTTATCAAGAGTTGGGACTACACATGTTTTTTTAAAGGTTTCCTAGTATAAGGTCCTTGCTTTTTTCAGATGAGCAAATTCATTAACATGTCATACCAGAAATACATTAAGATGATATTCTATTTATTTTCAAGGTGTTGCAAGCATGTGAAAGAATAAATGATGCAATCTGAATCTATTTTTCTGCATAAAAATCCCTCCTCAGAGGATTATTGAGTTGACACCAAGGCCTGTGTGCTGTCAAGAGTCTTGAAGTGACCTTTCACTTGTTGCTGCAGACAGATATACTCAGCCTTCAGGTTATGAAAAGCACATTGTATTTTTAAGTCCTGACCTTTATGGGGTTTTTTTTCTAATTCTCATCATGTTGCATTGGACTGAAATCCTTTTTCAAATTCTTTAGGATACTCAACTGAACTACAATAACACAAATAATTTCAAATACCTGTGAAATACATTTTTAAAGAAAAACGGATTGTTGCATACCACCATATCTAAAGAATAAATAGTTATATTCAAGATATTGTTGTTACATTGATTTTTTTAGTATTTGTAAAATATTTGTACTTTTGGAATGGATATTTAAGAGCTGCTGAATGCTGCAAATCAGCTTAAATTCACCGACTAGATAACCTCTATTGTTAAAAGAACCGGATCTACTCAGCTGGACATTTAATACACAGGGCTGTTACACACTCATGAATAAAGTTGTACAATACTACATTCATGAAAACATTGCTGTGAACCTTCACTATGACTTCTTTGCTAGTTACAGAGAAGCCAGACTCCTCAGCACAAAATATATTTCCCAAATAATCATGAATACCTTGAAATCATGTATTTCATTAAGCTCCAGTAGCTTTCTGCCTCCCCCTGTCTTATCTGTGTTTTATGTGTAAATGTTGTCCCTTGATTTGGATTAGTGTTTGTCTCGCATTACCTGTAGAAATTGGCTTACGAAAGCAACAAAAATTTCTAATAGCAAAACTGCTAATAACTGCTACGAATGGGGTGGCTAGCCTTGGGGACTATTAAAAGGTGCAAAAAGTACTGGTCAAAATAGTATTGACTAAACATTATAACATTTATTTGTACAAATGTTAAAAAGTTTGAGAATATGTACAAATTATATACACAAAATTCATAAATGAAAGTAAATAAATAAATCTCCCCAATTGCACTCCAGGGGGATGTGCACCGCTGTACTATAACCAAAGTAAAGGGGAGAGACGCTCCAAACAACGAATGGTTCCTAAAACCTTCTCTACGCGTCCATCTGTTGTTTGGGGGATTTTAGTTTTGGGATGTTGGTGCTGCAGATAATTGTATAGAATTATTGTATATCCACAAACAATTTATTTGGAATATTGGTTTTTGAAAGCCAATCTTCCATCTATGCCTTTGTTTAATCCTTTGATGCTGACTTCTTTAAGCTTGCTATATTCTTTAATTCACTTTAGGACTAGCTACTTGCCTTAGCAGTTAATGTTTAAGCCACTCAATGTGGTTGGTTCCTTGGACGAAATAAGTACACCTCATGTGCATAAAGCTTCTATTTAGGATGGCTGCTATTGGTGAAGCAGGTTTAAGTAGTGATCATCTGTTTCTAACAGATGCAACCTGGCCCATTCTCCAGCTAACCCTATCCCTGTCACTTCCCATTCCCATCCTTTGATAGAAAGAAATATATATCCTTGGAACATCCTACTGAATGCACTGCACATAGAAAACTGTGCAATGAACCCAGTTATTATATAAATACATGTGACATAGATGTGTGTGACAGGATGCAATCTTTCTCACCATATTAGTCATGCAGGTGCTGAAATAAATTGTTTATATCTTAGTTGGTATATGTTGCTTTCTTATTCCTATATACGTAATGTTGCCCAGGGTAAAATGCTGAAGCAACCAAATTATTTTCGGTAGTTTCCTATGCCCAACTCTGTCACACGTCTTGCACACAATAAATGTATTGTCCACACAGCTGGTAGGGGCTATTTACAGTTCACTGGAGGAGTATATATAAGTTCTTCACCCACGGCGGAGATTGGGTTCAAGCTTAGGAATGCTAGTAGTTGCAGAAGGAGTAGTCTGAGGAGTAGTCCGTGCACTCTGGAAAGATCAGGGAGAGGCTACCCTGGTCCAAAGGATGCCAATTTGATTCGCCATGGACATATAACATCATTGTTTAGTAGGTATAAAATTACAATTTGTGCAAATATTTTATAAAGATAATCTGACTCTTGGGCAGAAGTTGACAGAGAGGTCCAATCACGGGTTACCCCACACTTTGAGGATGAAAAATAGCAGAATTTCCCAAGGGCTCCACATGCAGCCTCCCGTCCGAAATATGCATGTTAAACATCTATCAATACAACATTAGTATATAGCTATATATATGGCTTAGAAAGGGACTACTTAAAATGTTCTTGATGATCACTAAGGTCTAGCCCCCAGGTGCCAAACCTGCGGCCCCCCTTGGTTTTCCACTTGTGGCCCCACTTAGTTTCCCACTTGCGGCCCCAGAAACCTAACTGTTAATGCATAGGGCATAGGAACTCACCTGTCCTCGCCCAGGATCTTCTTTTGGAAGGAAGAGGAGGAGAGGGACTCACTCTGGCTGAGCACATGTAAGCCAATGAGCAACCCAGGCAGCGCCTGAGCAAGTCCCTCACCTCATCAAGAATATCCCGTTCTAAGAAGATGTGTGACTATGCTCCCACAATTCCACCAACGAACGGTGTATGTGGCAGATAACCTCAGAATAGAGACACATAACCTTTGAAGATATATATGACACAAAATGTGCATTACCGCACTACAGTGTTCTTGAATGCTTGAAGTATCATTAAAAACAAGTTTTGTTATCTAAAAAATGAAAAATGTCTTCTAGCTCCCTGCTGTAATTTTTTATGATTTACCAGCACTTTTTTGTTTGCTTCAAAATATATTTAATAAATTTCAATCAACAATACACTGTGTTTAAGTTACAATGGGCACAAAGCTCAAAGAATAAAACAAAACAAGGCATTTTGATACAAAGTTCACAGTATTAGACACTTATAACAAATAATAATATACAGTGGGTGCGGAAAGTATTCAGACCCCCTTAAATGTTTTACTCTTTGTTATATTGCAGCCATTTGCTAAACTCTTTTAAGTTATTTTTTCTCCTGATTAATTTACACACAGCACCCTATAATGACAGAAAAATAAATAAACGAATAAAAATAAAATAACGAATTGTAGACATTTTTGCAGATTTATTAAAAAAAATCTGAAATAACACATGGTCCTAAGTATTCAGACACTTTGCTGTGACACTCATATATTTAACTCAGGTGCCGTCCATGTCTTTAGATCATCCTTGAGATGGTTCTATACCTTCATTTGAGTCCAGCTGTGTTTGATTATACTGTTTGGACTTGATGAGGAAAGCCACCTTACAGCTCACAGTGCATTTCAGAGCAAATGAGAATCATGAGGTCAAAGCAATTGCCTGAAGAGCTTAGAGACAGAATTGCACAGATCTGACCAAGTTTACAAAAAAAATCCACTTATGGTTCCTAAGAGCACAGTGGCCTCCATAATCTTTAACTGGAAGACTTTGGGATGACCAGAACCCTTCCTGAGCTGGCCGTCCGACCAAACTGAGCTATCGGGGGAGAAGAGGTAAAGATGAACCCAAAGATCCCTTTGACTGAGCTCCAGAGATGCAGTCGGGAGAAAGTTGTAGAAAGGCAACCATCACTGTAGCCCTCCAACAGTCGGGGCTTTATGGCAGAGTGGCCCGAAGGAAGCCTCTCCTCAGTTCAAGACACATGAAAGCCCGCATGGATCCCAACAGTGAAGCATGTTGGTGGCTGGTTGCAATTGAGGGAAAGATGAATGCAGTTAAGTACAGGGATATCCTGGATGAAACCCTTCTCCAGAGTGCTCAGGACCTCAGACTGGGCCAAAGGTTTACCTTCCAACAAGACAATGACCCTAAGCAAACAGCTAAAATAACGAAGCAGTGGCTTCACAACAACAACATAGGGGACCCGATGGAGACATAGCCTTAGGTTTTGCTTAAACATTGAATCTAGAAAAAGAGTAATACTATAACACATAAAACAATTATGTGTCAAATAAAAGACATATCTGTAATATTAATTTCTTAAATAAAATTAGAAAAAACTTTGCAGGCCAAATATAAAAACACTGCAAGATGGATTTTACTCTTGGGATCAGAGTTTGACACCATTTGTTTATAAAGTAATTCCTCCAGCTCACATGTAAATGTAACTTCCCATATCATTCCCCTACCCAGCTAATGAAGTATGGCTGGTTTTCAATGAATCCTACCTTACATAAAAGAACATATGACAAACCCTTTTTTTTAAACGCATTGTATGAACTCTTGTCATCATCACACTATCCAAGCCTTTAGGATATGCCTACAACTTCAGTCATTTATCTTATGTGTCCTCTGCTGGAATTCCTTCAACAGGCATTCTAGTTTAAAAGGGAAATATACCCTATGTGTTCCTAGCTTTTATTTTGACATATTTTTTCTATTAATGTTCAGTGAAACATATGGGTATGTGTTATTCTGCACATCAATCCTTATTCCTCTGCATATTTACATTCATTTATATCCCTTGTACTTGCCATATAAATTGCTCTCTGTCATTTGAAGGATGGGAATACTGAGTAAGACTAGCAATAAAAGAAGTATTGGCTCATTTGTGCATCCAGTGAACACGGCTTTGGTTTATACTGGTGTTGCTTTATCAATACTGCAGTGGCCATCTAAACATGCCTATTTATGTGTGGTAAATCATTGTGGGGACAGTTTACATTAGTTACACAGGCTCCTCAACCTGTTTTACTAGACAAGTAAAAGAAATTGCCACCTCTGTGTTCTCAAATATATTTTCTTAAATTTCTTGTATTGAAATTAGATTGACCATGTCAGGATGTATTGTTCCTACCATCATGGTGAATCCCAGGCCAAGACCCTAACGCCTGTCTCCCTTTGGCCCCTCATGGAACAGAATAGTCTCATAGTTATCAATAGTTATCATACTGATTAAAAAAGAATTGCACTGGTCTCCTATTTGATTTCCACTGGGTGTATCATAATGGTTACATAGAAAATCAATCTTCCTTTTGAAATTACCCCAACTTGTCCATGTTGGTTAGCTGCATTGGATATTGATGATTTTTGAGATGCTTCCTTGGTGTGAATTTCCCTTGCTAGTGATAAATATCATGTCCACCCTTTATCAAAATGGTCTTGTGGGAGTATTTTTTGGAAAAACCCAGATGGAATTATCTGATTCCACTCAGAAGATTACTTTATTCTACTGTTTCTTCAAAAAATCAGCTTTGCTTGATAGCATGTGACCGCCCGTTAGCCAATTGTCAAGTCATTCCAAAGGTTTTAATTAGGGTTCAAAACCGAGGATTGGGCTGGCCAAGATAGACTAATGATTTGGTATTCTCTATCCAGACCTGATTCCCCATTCCCCAGGTGGTAGCATTGCACTGCTAGAAATACAAACCCTCAGAGTTGATAAACATAATGTTAGCAGAAGGAAGTAAATGTTTTTCTAGATTAATCTTGTATGTGGATTGATTCCTGTATCTTTCACATCTCTGTCTTATTCCAGCCTTGCTGAAGCATCTCTAGATGTTCACTGACCCTCTTTCCATATTTTACTGTTGATGTGTGTAACCATAAGAGGACCTAGTATTGTACAAAGTGAAATTGGACTGCAAAATGTACTCTCTTTTTGCATTTCACTGAAGACTTCAGCTCTGTCTGTAGGAGCCGGTTTCCAACTGTACTTGCAATGCACTTTACCTTGGTCTCAGTTTGCCTTTGTGTTTGAAGGGCAGCCTGTAGTTCTTGAGTGATATTTAAATGAGTTTGCAGTCATTCCTAATGGTGCTGGTTTGTGTTCAACCTCTTACAGGTTGTAACTTTGTTGCCCCCTGTACATGTAACATGACTTTGTTCTTGTGTACTACAGTGTTTGAAATCCTATGAATAGAAGCAACTTGGCGCTCACTGTATCCTTATACCAGTAAAGCCAAGATTGCATCCTCCATTTCCTTACTTGAATCCTTTCTTTTCACCTGTTTAAGCATAGACAACTTATCTTGGATGTACTTCTAGCAGTATCCAACTGGTCCCACTGCAAGAGGAAAGTGTTGACTCTAGCAATAATTAATTTTGTTCATTTTTATTCAATAAACTTTTATTGAGGTGATCACTGTTTTGATTGCGAATATTGGAATCGGGAATTTTTATTGGGAATATCAGCACAGGAATTTTCAAAGATCTCAGATACAGTGCTATATCTCCATAAACGCAAATGTTCAAGATTTTTCACATCCGCACCCGGAACTACCGTGCATTGCATTCCCAATACGTGCATGTACAAGTGCTGATTTGCGCAAGGAAGGTAATAAATTATTTTTCATGTGATGTGATTTCAGTGTTGATCGTGAAAATATGCAAATATCATTTTTAATGTAAAAATCTTTTGCATATTGAAGGTTATAATGACTGGAGATCCTGAATTCTCGAATTTACGATTTTGTTGAGAATATTAGGCCACAAATATGCAATATTTTTCAAATACAAATATTGCTTGTGCTGCTCATCACTAGTGATCACCTAATCAGCACAATGAGGTGTGCTCGTGTGGAATTTAATAGCCGGTGACATGGAATGCTTTTCATACTGAATCAAAAATAAATGGCAGTGGTCTCCTATTTGTTTTCCACTTTATGTATCATAATGGATACATAAAGGATTCAGTTTATTTGTAAAATGACACCAATTTGTTTATGCTGGTTAGCTGCATTGAATGTTGATGGTTCTTTGGGATGTTCCCTTGCTGTGAATTTCCCTTGTTAGTTATAGACTCAGTTACTAGATTTACCGTATTTTATGTATTTTAATCAATAAGAGCCAAAAATAATGTAGCAGATTCTCAAAAAAAAATCTAATCGAGCCCCTTAAGGAGCATAGGTCTCAGGGATTTCAATGGCACATAGAATTGTATAACATTATGGTCTTAAAAGGATTGTAATTGTAAATCTGTCAATACATTTTTTTTCATAAATATAATATATATACAGATAGCTTGAATTCTTCTTAAATACATACAATAGTATACATAAACAGGGTGTTACCATATATATTTGAGTATAAGTCAACCCAAATATAAGCAGAGGTACCTAATTTAAGCAAAAATTTCTTCAAAAACTGGGGATGCAGCAGCTAAAGCTCAGAAACACACAGCAAATGTGCTTTTGTTAGGAGATGTTATTATTAAATCCAGTAGATTTGTAAGTTAATTACAAAGCCCCTAAACGTGCTGAATTGCTAAAATTGCTGGAGATGTAGCAAAATTCTGTGGGATCAAGTTTTTGCACAAAATAAGTTCAAATTTGACATGACTTTGAACCTAATTTATGAAAAACCACATATGCTACAGAATTTTTTTTTCAAATGTTCCCACAACCCTTCTACATCTCCAGCAATGGTGATGATAGCATGTTCGAGGGCTTTGTAATTCACTCATAAAGTCCACCTACAAAATGCTGCGATTCTTTTCTTGACCCGAATATGAGCCAGATTTTATTTATTGAGCACATTTCAGGTGGCAGAAATTTTGGCTTATATTTGAGTATATCCAGTATGTGATACGTTATAATTCAGACAAACAATTCTCTGATTTTTATCTAGATTGACTTCTTCAGCAAATTTTGTGTGCAGCATCACTACAATTTACATTAAATAGAGCTATAAAACTAAGTACAAATATATTAATCCTTATTATCATCATCCTTATTATTTAGTTTATATAAATAATTTTGTTAATATCAATTAGTTGTATATAATGTTTATAGTTAGTAAAGGGTAATGCTTAAATTGTGCAACCCTATCTTACACCTACTTGCCATCTAACTATATATATTTATAATCTATACAAATGTTTAAAAGACACAATCTTACTTAATATAGGTGTGACTAAGGTATGTGCATAGTGATCAGCAGTGTGCATATGTGTACCTATTCTAATATATATTACCAAATGGAAAAAAACAGAAATGTATGACCAACTATATTGAAAAATCTGAACAAGTAAACGAAAGCAAAATGATTGCTTGTCTAAGAATATTTGCGTATAGTTCTGTCAACCTGTAGGGAGATCAGGATGACCTAGTGCTAACCATCCCGTGTAATGTGTGATCCTCAAGTGCCTGTGTGCTTAGAAACATAATGTAGTAGTTGCGTAATCTCATTTATTACTATTTGACATCATAATTATAGACAAATTAAGATTCTGGGGAGAATTCCAACAGAAGGCCTGCATGTTACAAACAGATATACTGTATAATATTTACATTTTAAGAATGGTAAGAATGTTCTTGAATAGAAGATCATTAGATTCCCTAGAATATTGGGTTAATGTTTCACCCTTTAATTAGTTGTCCAGCTTTGTATAAAGAGGAAATAATCAAAAACCAAAAAGAGAAAAAATGTAAACAACCTTGAATACAAAAAGGTACAATTCAGAAGTTATCAAAGGAAAACAATAGAAGTACATACAAATGCATAATGTAGTCAAGCTGGTTTACTGTAAATCTGAAGAGAAAAAAATTAAGGGAGGGGAAGGTTATAAAGTGAATATTATATCAGGTGGAGATTCAAGTGATAGGTGAGGTTTCAACTTACATTTTTGCCAAATACGGCCCTGATGGGGGTCTTATCTAAACCAGCCACCTCTGCACTAGGAGCGGCGTGATGACGTCATCACACCCGCCTGCTAGTGCCGAGAATCGGACAGCACTCTGCATTTGCAGCTCATTACTTTGGCTGTGGGCAGCCGTCCCCAGCTGAACTAATAGGATCGGGTTAAAATTTACCATCCTGTCGGATAACTGTGCAACATGACGGCTGATTTCAGTCCAATCCTCGTCAGTTGCAGCCTCCAATTCCTGCACGACCCGATCCTTATGGGATGCGGGAGCACGCACGGCATCGGATCGGGGATTGGATCGTGCAGAAATTGGACCGTCTATGCCCAACTTAGGTCATTGGCTTGTGGAGAAAAGTCTAGCACTGCCCCCAGTGATTTTGATTCAGATGCCTGGTCACGCTCCATTGGCCTATGGGTGACCGAAGTCTTGGTTGCTGAGACCTTATTTCTGATAATGAATAGAAAGATGTGGTGGGTACCCACAGAAAAATAGCTCCCCAGGAGGTGCCCGTAGTTTTATATTTTGTGCACCTCCTACTGAGCTTTTTTTTCCACGGTACCCACCACATCTTCCAATAATGTAGTCAAGACAAGTGCAAACACAGGGTTTAAAAAAAAAAATTAAGATTTGTATACATTGCTACTTGTTAGATAAATTACATTTGATTATATATTTTTTACAATTTAGATTGGAATTTAGAAGTAAAAGAGGTTGCGAAAGTCTTTGTAGCATTCCATAATTTGGCGCTTATCCAGAGAGCCTCTAGCAAGGACTACCACAACTTAAAAGAAATGCAAAGTAAAGCTAGCCATATATGTATAGATTTGCACGATTGACCATCGATCAGGATGTTTGATATTTTGACTTAATATTGATCGTACCTATATCGATATCGAACGTATACAATATCGAATGTATACATTCGACTAAACACGATGGCAAATTATATTTGATCGTATATACTAGTAGTGTTGTAGTAGTGTCGAATTTCGAATATATTAGGCGAATATGGGCTATTTGAGAATTCGCAAATTTCGTGAATATGGCGGCGGATATTCGCAATTTTGAATATTCGCATTGGGATGCCGATGGGCATGGATTGCACATGTGACCATTTATTTTAAAGGTGATTATGAGGCGATTATAATTGTGAATCTAGAGTCCCAATCATGCGCATTCGTGCGCAACCACGTGCGATTGTGAATAGTCACAAATATAGAATCGAATATTAGTAGAATTATTTGCGAAATATCGCAAATTCGAATATTGTCTATGCCGCTCATCACTATGTTCTAGAACTTAATATTGTTCTCTTTTTATTAGGATTGTAAGTACTGTGGTGTAGGGGTATAGCCAAAAACACTTCAGGTCGTTCGCTATAAGAACAAACATAACACGAACGAACATAACACAAATGAACATAACATGAACGAATATAACACAAACAAACATAACAAGAATGAACATGACATGAACGCGTGCTCAATCCAACTCTGCACATTAAACCAAGTAGCTTAATGCAAAATTTCAGATCAAATAAATAATAATGGAATGACATTATGACACGTCCTATATACATCTCATGTTTAACATTGACAGATCAATATTTACCAACATGTTTATTCACCTTACGATTTTGTTCAGTTTTTTTTCGATATCGATAAGTTTTGATCAACCAGCATGTTCAGTTCTCGATTTTCGTTCGATTGATTGAACAATCCATTGTGTACATCAATTGAACGAGAATATCGAACTGTGTATGGCCACCTTTTTGCTGATAAACAGGTTGAAGGGTAGTATTAATGGCTTGTATCCATTTTGTCAGTATGTTTAAATAAAATCATCATACTCTTGTATTTATATAGTGCCAACAATGCTTTACAATGCATATTTATAGTCATATCACTCACTGTCTCTCAGAGGAGCTAACAATCTAATGTTCCTATCATAGTCTTGTATATGTAACTAACATAGGAAATACAATTATAACTAGTTCATCGAATTTCTCTTATAGGATAACAATACTTGAGAGTTGTTATCATGTCCCACAAGCTTTCAGTTGGTACACATGGGGAAAAGATGAAGTGGAGCCCTAGCCAAAAGACGTAGTGGAGCCATAGCCTTAAGCTAGGCATACACTATTTGATTTTAGCGTTTGATTGACCAAAAATAATCAAAGTTTACATCGATCTAACTTAAATACTGCACTGCATGGTTCGTAGCATTTTGTTTGTTGGTCGCGTCCATTGTATTAGATGAACACGTTTATATATGACTCTTTCCTGTGTTTTTTGATTGGAACGAAAATCGTCGATTTTGATCGGATTCTGATAGAACCTTCCATGTGGTACTACTTTGGATTTTATTACGATCGGTGTAAGATCAAGATCTAAAATCGAATTGAAGACAGATCGTGCTAAAATCGAACCGTGTATGCCTAGCTTTACTCTGAAGGGTGCCAGGCAACTATTCGTGGACAAGACAAGTAGTGCCTAAAAGGACATCAGCATGGGATAAGCATTGGGTGGAAATGTTTATAATACACAATCTTGCTTTCTTTCCTTCAGTTAAGTAAGTAGTGCATCTTTTTAATAGAAACATATAATACAGCAATATCTTAAACTTTCCTTGAAACACAGAAGAGCATGCAAGTCCATTCGTTGAAACTTCTGAATTGTTGCCTAATGCACAGATGCATGGTTAGGATGGCAGACGTGCAGTTTTCTTCCTAGCAAAAAGTTACATCTGTCGTCAAATTTACCCTGTCTTACAAGCAAACCTGCCAGCTTTTAGTGGAATGGACAATGGGGTGTACTATAGTAGCAGGATATTTCAAGCAGCAACTTCTACAGGTATCTGCCAAAAAGAAATG
The DNA here is from genome assembly GCA_036250615.1 of Ptychadena robeensis. Classification (NCBI taxonomy): domain Eukaryota; kingdom Metazoa; phylum Chordata; class Amphibia; order Anura; family Ptychadenidae; genus Ptychadena; species Ptychadena robeensis. The sequence continues at coordinate 41,862,497 of CM070040.1, forward strand.
ATTGTACAAAAACCTAAGACACATCTGTGTTTAATATCAGTTACTATTTATATAGAATTGTCTTATTCCTATTTCCTATTCGGTTTTAGAAGGAATATCTTTAATGTTTGAACAGACGTTATTTTTCTTCAGTTTTTTTTTCTGTCTCTATGCAAATACAAACCTATTTGTGGATTGTTATGGACTGACGCTTGGAGAATTAGTGTTGTACAGACCTTTATCTGTGTGTGGGGGATGTACTCAATTTGAATTGCATTTTAAATGTGCTTGGTTAGTTATATCATTATATAAAATTCTTATTTCAAAATGTTTTTTTTTTCCTGTCTCTCTCTCTCTCTCTCTCTCTCTCTGTCTAAACGGCTTCAGACCAAAACTTAAGCAGATGGACTCATGCCTGAAGGATCTTGGAATATTTTCAGAAACAACTTGGAGCCAGTAGATGGACTAATTTGAACCAACATATGCCAGCATGGACAGTCATGTCGGCTTTCATGTGGCTTCATCAGGACTGGCGCCAAAGAAATTAAAAAAAAAACTCGGATCTTATCATTCTCACTAGTGCCAAGAAGGTACTCAAAGTACTGAGGGAGTAAGAATGGAATAGCACAGCCTTTCCTTACAACTATTTATAATATCCACATTCATAATACAGGAACCCTTATGCAAATAGACTCATATTTGGGAGGAGCTTTTATAAAGTAATCAAAAATTAAATAACCCCCTTTTAAAAATAATTTTGATTACTATATTGAGTAAAAGAAAGAATTTAGTCTCTATCTCATGGAGTGGGTGGCCATCATCCCAAATTACAATTTGCAGAAGGGGCTGAAGAAGGGGTTGGCTGAACAACAATCACGGTCTACAGCTGGGAATGTCCTCTGTAGCACATACTATATTGAGTAATAAGGGGATTGGAGCATATTATGTGATGAGCAGTATATGATCTCTTTCAGCTAAGTGACAATTGATACAACTAAATCGAAGAGCAACTTTTACATAAATTAGTCTTTATGTATAAATCTATAAATCTAACATTATGTTTTAAATCCAGTAAGAATAGAAATGCAATACATATTGTAGAAGTAAAATCAATATAAGGAAAAGGTGACTGAGAAAAAAGAAAACTGAAAGAGCACTAAATCACTCTGAATCTCTCAACTCTGATACTCTGATAGTATTAGGGACAAATATGCAATAATATAAAAGGGACAGATATATGTTAATGGCTTATTAAATGTTCATTTAAGACAAGCATTTAGGCTAGAAATGCAGAGCTATAGTAGGAAAAGTAATAATGTTCATACTAATAGCAGTCCTATACATACTTACGTTCACTCTTTCACATTCTCTCTTTTGGACATTGAGAATAAAATTGGTCACAGCTAAATGTTCTTGTTCCTCCATATATGACATTAATAAATGCTGTAGTTGCCAATCATCAGTATTGTTCAATAGGAAGAAATAGAAAGCTAAGAATTCATATATAGGAAGCCAAGCATTGGAAAAGCATAGATTCACAGAAAGCCTGGGAGGCCAGGCATTCACAGATACATTACCCCTATTAGGTGCCAATCTGTTGAAATCTATTACACCACTTCGGCAAAGTGTTGTCAACTTGGTTCGGACCTTACCAAAACTGCATTTTTAAAAATGAAATGAGCCTACAAATGGGGCATTTTCCATATGTTAAAATGTTTACATTTTGCGGCATCACATTTGCTTCTCTGTATATTTTAAAGTTAATTAGCAGGTATCTGCAGCTGCAGAGCAGACCGTGGTGCAGTCAGTGCGTCATAGGCACACAGTGATTCTGCCTTTATGTGTACAGCTAAGAGCATTCATCAGGAGCATCAGACACCAGCAGCTTGACATGAGTTATAAACTGTGACATTTGTGCCCTGAGATCATAGCAGATGTGTCTCTGCCAATAAAAGCTCTGGACCTATCTTATGAAATGTTGAATCTTGGGATATAAAGAGGGAGAACCAGGTGGGGGGATGTTTGCAGCAATTAGCTATTATTCTTGAGACAGAATTAAATCACCAGAAAGGAAAATATCAATTCCTGTGCTTGTTAAGATGTATTGACAGCAGAAGTACTGGTGACATGCAGAATCTATAAGGCTACACAACTGTAACAGAAAATATGACAATAAAATTAATGTGCTACTAAATGTATTGTTTCTATAAACACATAGTTCTTATCTGCGAAAAATTAAGATAATAGGTATGATCAGTATTTTAAACATTTATGTGACATTGTGGTCTACCCTTCACTAAATAGGGCAATATTTAGGGACCTTACCATCAGTCTTGTCCAGTTGTAAAGAATTTTCTTGTACTTTAATTGCATACTCTAATTGCACCGCGCACAGACAGCTTCTCACAATGTGCATTGGCTAGGGTAAGTCAGATAGAGTCCACCTCATTTCATGTCTGATGGACAAACAGCATTGTTTAGCCCTTTCCTCCCCATCTTCTTCCAGTCCTTGGTCCATTATTGAGACTCAGCGTCACTTTTTAGCACTTTTGTTTTAACAATGCTATGTAGATCACCCTGCCAATCACCCACAAGGTTTAACCTTTCAATAAAGTTTAAAGGGTCTTAATTATAAAATAAGATTTTAGAATTATAGAATAAGATAAAAAATATTATAAGCATGTTAATGGCTAGAAAGTTGAAATCTAATAATGCAAAATATAGGCAGATTAAACTATGCATCAAGTGTGCATTGAAAGCCACTGTCCTTGGGACTTTGAAGTTATGTAGCCGAAAAATAAGTGCTTCCTCAGTTCTTCTGATAAAGAATTCAATAAAATCTACACTCTATATATAAGTAGCATAATGAAGCCTAACTTATTCAGCAAAGACTATTTGGACAAATTTACATTGGCATTAAAAGATTATACAGAAAATACGATGGGCCACCAGAGCCCTTTCTAACTACTTAAAGTTGCATGGAGTTAGTTTCACTTTATCAAAGAAATAGGTTTGGTAAAACTAGGGGGACAAAATAAAGAAATATACAAAAGAAACTCAGATATACAAGTTTAGAAGGACCAAATCCAGATCAACAAAGCAGCCTTCTATTCTGACAGCTTGCTCAGGATTGCATTCGTTTTAACCAACTTAACAAGGCAATAACCAATGAAAATAACCTCTTAAAGTAGAGGATAGAAAAATTCCATGTCCTCATTTCAGTTCTGTCTCTATCATTGCGGTAGATGTTCTGACACTTGTCTAGTAAAACAATCAACCAAAAGCAAGGGGAAATCTTTCTAATGAGGAAACATATTTTCCTCTGTAGTTCAGACACAGGGAAATTCGGATCGCAATGAAGGCTAGAGATTATATAAATCTTTCAATTTGTACAATTTTTCAAGAAAAAGTAAAGCTGGGCATAGACGTTCCAATTCCTGCACAATTCCTTAGGGATCGGGTCGTGCAGGAATTGGATGCAGCAACTAACAAGGATTGGGCTAAAATCAGCCATCCTGTCGGATCGCACAGTTATACCCCAGCTGAAGTAATGAGCTGCTCATAAAGAGTGCCGTACGATTGTCGGCACTAGTGGGCGGGCGTGATGACGTCATCACGCCCACTCCTAGTGCAAAAAATCGGATAAGGAATAGGTGGTAAATCGTACCGTCTATTCCCAGCTTTAGAAAGCTAGAACGGGATAACGAGTACTCCTTTTCCAGCTATAGAAGGAATGTACAGTGAGTAAATTCAATATGTAAAATGTATTCAAGTTTGTAGCATTATGCAGAAATTATACTGAGACTTGTGGGGGAAGTGGGGGGGGGGGGGGTTGCTTTTCTCTTTAGAATTATAGGGTCAAAGTGGAATGGTCTCTTTTTAGTTGAAGTGTTGCATCAGGGTGGGTGGTGAATTGTGATAAGGTTCATTCTATGTAAGAATTTAGGAGTCAAAGTGTCTCTTGTATCTTTTGTAGCTAGAAATGTAGAAATTAAAAAACAAATACTAAAGAAAATGTTTTATCTTATTTAGTAAATTGAAAAGAGGGAAAGCAGCGAAGATTTCTTATAATGGATCAGCTATGTAAAATGTTTCATGGGTTAAGTGATGGGTAGTGTAGGTAAATTTTGTGGCTATGGTACAAGTAAGGTTTTGAATTGATCCCATTGTGTGCTGGTATGATTAATTGATGTTAGAGTAATTATTGATATTTAAATTGCACAATCCAATTAAATCAGAGATCAATAAAAAAAGTGCACAAGTCTATGGCTACCTTAAGATTGGTGAACCTGGGTAGATTGCGAAGCCTATGGGGCTGACTTAGGATGTAAGAGTGAGTTGGACATACGAAGTACTGTTGTACAATATAACTGGTTCTCATGAGTATCCTTAGAGTATATTGTGTTGTGGCTGTGACTGATTTCAGAATCCTGAAACGTCAGCGATAGGAAACCAGAAACATGTACTTAACACATAACAATAGTTTAGGATAGAGTATTAAGCTGGGCATAGACAGGCCGATTCCTGCCTGACCCGACCGCCGATCAGATGCTGTGTGCGTTCCTGCATTCTATCGCGATCGGGTCGGCAGGAATCAATCGGGTGCGCCAACTTGTAAGATCGGACTTAAATCACTGTGTGATCCCACATGACGGATGATTTAGATCGGATCCCATTAGTTCGGATAAGGACGGTAGTCCACATCCAAAGTAAATGGCCGGCACACAAAGGGTGCCCAGCCGATTCTTGGCACTAGCGGCCGTGCGTGAAGACGTCATCACGCCTGCTAGGTCAGCTCGGCAGTGGACGGGAAATCGTCCCATCTATGCCTATTTCAGCTAGTCATTGTTTACATTTGTAACTAGCTCCCCTAAAAGGAAATACAAATGCCGCAATGCTCTTGGAGTTTAAGATGGGAAGTATATTTTTTACACAACCTTGGCTATAGCATTTAGTTTTAACCTTGTAACTATTATTGTGCCAGCATTCAAATATACACAGTTAAAGCATAATTAAAATTTACAGGTGAGAAGCTTAAATACATATAATGGTACCCTGGTAAGGATATCAACTTTAAATGTAGCTGTACAGTAAGAAAGCATTGTGAAACTGGAAATATTTTAATTTGTATGTATAGAAAACTTATTCCGCTTACAGGGAACGGGGGTTGAAATACTGCAAAGAAGTTTGACTTAGGGGACCTTCCCTTCCGTTAAAAGTCGCTATTGTACTCCAGTGTTATACAGTTATATGTAGATCACCTCCAGGCAAGTATATGGATAGACACTGCTGATAATTTGCTCTGCTCACTTACTTCTTTTGGGAGGATTTTATGGATAACATATTGTAAACTAATTAAAGCTAGGTAACCCAAGGCAACTTTGTCTAAAGACAGTCAGGTTTTCCAGTGATATGTCAATACTAAGTCAGTTTCCTTTGCAATGATTACAGTTAAGTTGATTAGCAGCAGGATGATTGGGTAATTATGTGTTAATGAGAGAAACCTTGGAAACCTGGACCAGTGGTGACCACTCAAAGTGTAGACGAGGCAGTTACACCACTGGTGGACGTTTTGTCTTTGAAGTGATTGGTCACATTTACAAGATTATTTTTAACTATAAAGTAACTATAAAGTATATATATATATATATATATATATATACCCAAGAACAAGTCATTTAATGTTAATCCATAGATGTGTTGGCTGAAGTATTTGTATTTTACTGCCTTTACATACGTCATATCAATGACAATGTCTAATTTTGCTGCCTTATATACAGATAAGTGGTGATCCATGGTCACACCTACCCATTATTTTCTTTAATGTGTGTACATTTTTTATATCCACTGTAGATCATTGTAGCACACCAACACTTTCTAGGTGATGCAGTATATGGATGTACAAGGACATTACTAGCTTGTCCAGGATCTGTTTTGAAGCAGATATAGCCATTATGGCAATGAATTGTTCAGGTTATACATCCAAATCCAGTAGACTATTAAAATCACAATTTCATTATACAAGTTATGTATTTTCCCAAAAACTGCAATGCACAGTTGTGTATTCACTAAGGTCTTGCATTCATTTTAAAATACAGCTGTTGTCCCTAACATGCATACAGTACAACTGTAGAGTAATGGCTTTATTAGTATGGTTTTTATTCTTCATTGTCTAATGAACTGTCTGGAAGTATGTCCTTCAATATGGTATACTTGAACATAAGCAGTAACTGATATCTGGCAGGTAAGTTTGATTGTAGAAAAAAAATAAAATAAAAAAAAATAAAACTTTTTCACAGGTAAGATCTATAGAAAATTTGCAAAGCATGTCTCTTAGCTTGCAGGACACCTTAGGACACTTATTTAAAAATACCTGGTCCTTGCTGAAGCCAAAAGTTTCTCCTGTCCTCAGTTCTGTAGTTTAGCTTTAAGTCTAAATCAAATTAAATGTGCTTACATTACGGAAGTCTAAATTATATTAAACTGTTTAACAGTGTAGAAACAGTATCATTAAATTCAACTAAGTTAAACTGCAACTGCATATGGAAGCGTGCCAGTTGCTTTGAAATAAAAATGTGGATTTGTCAGAGGTTGGTTATTTCTGTACTTGTGTATAAAATGGCTGTGCTATGATATCATATGAGTATGATTCATCAAGTAGTTATTTCAAATGTCTTAATGAATCATGACAAGAGAATAACATGGTTTGAATGCTTGTCTTAATTCTTATTTCCCTTTTCCAACTGATACTTTCTAGAATACTTGAAACTCTATAAATTTTTTCTGTTTTTTTTTTTAGATATTCTATACAATATCTATACATGTTCTTATGTAATGAATCTGCAGTGGACATATGTTGCCCTAACTTCAGACATTTGATATTTTACACACCAGTAAAGGCATGGAATAAATTATCTTTATAGATTGGTATATTCACTTTATGTGCTGCAAACCATATGGTTGATAGAAGTCATGATAGAAATGAGGAAGTTTACAAAGAAACTTAGTTTTGTAAACTGCTCAACATAGTGTCAGTGATTTGGTCCCCTTTACTGATCTTATATGACTTGTTCTAATTGTGTCTTTGTAGCCATAAAGCTGGGCTTTGGTTTCTCGTTCACAGCCATCAAGAAACACAGCAATCACCAAAAGTCACTCAAATCTTAAAAGACTTAAATCAGAGGCAAGAGTAATAGAGCTGTGCCTCTATATCCACAGACTAACCTAGACACAATTGAGCTCCGTACAGATGCAAGAGGAAATTGTTCAAAACAAAAGCTCAACAAGGAACCTTGTGTACCTTTAAAACATAGCTTTTTATTCAACTAAACAGTTTTTTCTTCCTCTCACTAGACAATCGCCAATTCAATCCATCATGAATGGCACTGCTAGACTCATCTACTCCTCTAACCACTCTTCATCTGCCACTCCTCTCTGCAATCTCTACACTGGCTTCCAATTGTCCAGAGAATTAAATTTAAAGTTCTGTACCTTGCTTTTAAATCTCTCCATACCTCATGTGCTACTTACATTTCCAACCTAATACATAAATACACCCCTAACCGCCCCATCCGCTCTCCCAGTGACCTACTAATGACATCCCGCACATGCGCGACTGCTCCTTCTCTTTGGAACTATCTTCCTCACCCCATCAGACTTGCTCCTACCCTTGCTACCTTCAAAAAAGCTCTAAAACTCACCTCTTCAGTCTTGCCTACCCATCTTCTCATTCCTAGCATTACAACCATGCCAGCCCTATCCCCTCCACCTATTGTATACTCTGTTCCCAAACCTATTAGATTGTAAGCCCGACCGGGCAGGGTCCTCTATTGCTCCTGTGTCTTAACCTGTACCTGTGTGTTATATTGTGTTGCATCTAAACTCTAATGTGTTGTACAGCGCTGCGTAATATGCTGACGCTGACTATAAATAAATGATAACATTAATAATAAATGTTAGCCATTGATAGATACAGAACGTTTGGAGTTATTGGCTTTAGCAAATAAATTTTATCACTAGAATTTTTTTTGTATTTATCACTTAGGATAATAGATTAAGAATAAGATTTTTTTGGACCAAGAAATAAAGGGAATTCTCCCCAACAGAACCTAAAACTAAAAGGAATAGCTTTAAAATCATTTATTATTTTTAGAAACTTTCCAGCTTATCCTAGGCTCAAAGTCTGTATTTTATGACAACAGATTTGTCTCTATTACTAGAGCAGAACACAGTTATCTTGCTCTTTTTATGTCAAAGCTGATCTTGGGATGAAACTAACCTCCTTAATTTAACTGGGGTGGCATTAAAAACAAACTAAGAACCCTAACAAAAACATTTTTTTTTCTTAAACTGAAGCAGCATTCAGGTCTTCCTGTAGGTATTCTCTTCTTTTCTTATTATAGGTAGTTTTTTGGCAGCCAGAAAAGGCTTAACATTATTGCAAGAGGACTGATGGGGAACGGCTGGTGCAGACTCCTATATGGTGTCAGAGGCATCCCACGCTTGGAAACAACGCTGACAACGGTGGTAGTTTATTGTTATTATTATTATTTATTGATAAAGCACCAACATATTACGCAGCACTGTACAATAAATTAGTGAGATTAGTTGAGATGCAACACAAGATATCACACAGGTACAGGTTATGACACAGGAATAGTAAAATACCCTGCCCAATCTGGCTTACAATCTAATTGATTTAGGAACAGAGTATACAATAGGGGGTGGGGATGGGACTGGCATGGCGGTGATGTTAGGAGTGAGAAGATGGGTCGGCAAAACTGAAGTGGTGGGTCTTTTAGGGCTTTTTGAAAAGGGCCAAAGGTAGGAGCAAGTCTAATGGGGTGAGGGAGAGAGTTCCAGAGAGTAGGAGTAGCACTAGAGAAGCCTTGAAGATGGGCATATGATAATGTTATGAGTGGCAATGTTATTAGTAGGTCACTGGAGGGGCGGTTAGGGGTGTATTTATGCACCAGGTTGGAGTTTACATGAGAATACTTTGCTTCAAAAGGTAAAATAGAAGGGTTAGAGTGAGTAGTGGGTAAAAAAATTATGTTTTATTTTATTGGTATTATTTTTCTTTATTGTAGTCTAGATGAGTGAAGGTAGTGGAATTAGAGATGAATATCATAGTCAGAAAGCCATCAGCTGCCCAATGAATGGCAATAGCAGTGACCTGGCCATTGTGAGTATAGGAGAGCATGTTTATGCTGCAGTGGACTATATTAGTAATGAGACACTGAGCTCACAGCAAACAGCTCAGTATGTCTATAGTCTGGCCAGTAATTAACATTGTAAATCACTGCACAAGTTATCGTCCATCAGATTGTTGCAAAAAGACTTTCAGGATTTGAAGCAATTATTTTATTCACAGGAGGGTGTCTGTTTTTTTCTGTGACAAGATTAAAGGAAGGAGGGAGCAGAAGAACAGATATTTTAATTATCCCTTTCTTCGTTCTACATTTTTTATGTGCAGAAAATATACCAGGCCAGTGCCCTCTGTAACTGTGAGAGTTCAGTGCAGGCAGAACTGGCCTTTACAGAGCAGAACACTTGTCAGCTCATTTTAGCAGTTTTTAACACCAAGTATTTTCTTAAGTTTTAAACTGTACATTATGTATTTCGGATCATTTAATAAGGCCAGTTACCTTTATCTAAAAAATGGAGGCATGTATGTCTTAATATGTATATTTGGCAACATCCCTAAATATACAACTACAAAAATGCAATTAGAGGCTGATCAATGGCTAGTTGGGGTGGCCAGCCCCAAGGACTTTAAGGTACAACTCCAATGACAATGTATTGTTCTTTTTAAATTGTTCACTTCATACCATATCATATAAAAACAATATACACAGAAAAAAATAACAAAGAAGTGGGATCATCAATGAATGTCCATAATAGGCATGGTGACATGAACACACAACAACACACACTTCATGCCGTAACTCCTAAATTCTCTTCTGTTAAAATATATCATTTCGACCATAAAAGCCATACATAATGAAAGTAATCACATATTTTAAAATCTAAAGTAAAAATCTTATTTCATAAAAGACATTCAACATTCGTTATGAGGCCCTTCTTCAAACTGAATTGGAAACCAGAGGATGAAGGGGTCGTGTAAATAAATAAACCAGATAAGGGTCTAGAGCCTAGGTGCCCAACCTGTGGCCTGGGGGCCACATGTGGCCCTTTGGGCGTTCTTTGGTGGCCCCCCTTAGTTGCCCAACCCAGTTGCCCACCACTGGTCTAGAGGAGAAGCTGGTGTCAGAAAAACAGACATCAGAGAAGCCAAAGGCAAATCAATAGTCAAGACATGCAGAAATAATAAGCAATCACATAAATAGGCATATAAATTGGGGATTATGAATAAGTTAGGGACTCTAATGAAGTTTGATGAACTGGGCCACTAGTCACCAATGAATATGAATACACAAATATAATATTAATCAGCAGGTATGTGTGCATAGGAATTTATGCCATGTATACCTATATCACTGTATTTATGCCATGTATACCTATGTCATATAAATGCCTTTTTTAAATAGTCTTTTGTTGGTCATGTCATTCATGTCTCTTCCCTTTTACTAAAAGAATCCTTAAGTCAATTTGGAGTTAGGTACATGTTGTCACAAAACATTTTTTTTTATTGAAAGCTGTATTCAACGTGTCTATACACGTATTGTGTCATTCCTTTGTGTGTATGCATCCATTAAATATCAATAGTTGGGTTAAAATTTAAAGCAGTGGAGACTAGGCATTTGTAGTTCAATGCTAATATATACTACATGAGTAAAATTTACAATGATATGTTAACACATAATGTTCTGCTTTGCAGTGGCCTTGGCCATGCAAGAAAAAAAATTCCTTTTATTGCAGAGCGTGTCACTTTAGGAGGCTTCCGTTCACACCTCACTAACAACATATCAGAATGGAATGGACCTACTGCAAAAATAAGAAGTATATAAAAAATCTTGTTTCAGTGAGTAGGCAAACAGTCTAGATCAGTCTAGATGGGACATTGTATTATAAATTACTATATTACTATATATATTACTATATAAGTAAATAAATTTGCCTGTGGCATCCTCAGCTCTCCATGCCCCATGAACCCCCATCCCTGGCATGGTAATCCCACTCCCTGCCTACAACAAGATGTTCACAGGGTAGAACGCAAGAGAAGGTTTGGTAAGAACAGCGACTACAAGGCCAAACTCTGTCAATTCAATGCTGCCCTTACCATTGCCACACAAAACTACTTCTCCACACTCATATCCTCACATGCATCCAACCTGCTGCCTATTCTCCACCTTTAACTCTCTCCTCAATCCTACACCTCCTACTCTAACAGCCACCTTCTCTGCCCAGGACCTGGCCACATATTTAAAGACAAGATTTAAGGCATCCAAATAGATAATTCTGCCAACCGCACTACCCCCCACTACTCCAATCCCATCCTCCTCAGGTCCCCACAGACGTGAAGATTTTGAACAAATCGATGTTAGATGCAATAATAAAATTAGATTTTTTTTATTTATTATTATAATACAATTGATTTTTCAAGAACATTGAAAGATTTTATAAATTCAATAGGAAGTGATGGGGTAGGTGTATATTTTAACGTTACTCGATCGAAGATTACTATTAAATCGACGTAACTTCCTATAATTAATAAATTCCATCGATCTGACTAATTTTTTAACATGCAATATATCTGCGATTACGATTATTATTGATCTTTTTAAGTCGATCTAACTATGAAATCTTCAAGTCTGTGGGGACCTTAACTCTTACCTCACCTGGCCCCCTCCAATCCAGCTTCCCACCTTCTCATTCCACACCTTCTCATTCCACTGAGATAGCAATCACTAAAGTTGCCAATGACTTGCTTACTGCCAAGGCCCAAGGCAACTTTTCTTTGCATCTTCTGCTGGATCTCTTCTCTGCCTTTCACTTTTTCCTTCTACAGACCTTGCACTCTATTGGTATTCATGACTCCGCAATTTCCTGATTCTCCTCCTACCTGTGCTCTTTCCAAACTTTTTAAAATAGCTCCTCTTTTTTTCACACCCCTCTCTCCATTGGCATCTCACAAGGCTCCTATTTTCCCTTTATACCTCCTCCCGTGGCAAACTCATCTCACCCTTTGGTCTGAAATACCATTTGTATGCTGATAACACCCAAATTTACCTATCCACCCCGGCCTTTACTCCCTCTGTCCTGGACAACATCTCTCAGTGCCTATCGGCCATCTCTTTATGGATGGCTGACAGATTCCTTAAACTTAACTTGAACAAAACATAACTCATCATCTTTCCCCCATAACCTTCCAAGTCTCCCCCCAACATCTCTCTTCCGGTAAATAACACATGTCCCTTATTCCACAAGAACACTGGCTTGGTGTCACCTTTGACTCAGCACTCTCATTTACCTTCCCACATACAGAACATTGCTAGATCCTGCCACTTCCATCTCTAAGATACGCCCCTTCCTCTCCCCAGAGACCACCAAAGTCCTGGTACACACTCTCATTATTTCTCATCTGTACTACTGCAACATCGTCCTCTCTGGTCTCCCTCTTACTAGACTATCACCTCTTCAGTCCATCATGGATGGTGCTGCTAGACTCATTTACTCCTCTTTCCTCTCTGCAAATATCTACACTGGCTTCCAATTGTCCAGAGATTTTTTTTTTGCATTTAGCTTAAATAGATTTTCATCAAACAATGAACAAGGCACAATTACACAGTACAGAAGATGAATTACGTCGATAACAGCCATATGACGTAATGTTACAAAATATCACATATTCCAGGATGAGTAACTTGTGCCGAATGTACAGTAGACAAAGGTTAAAGTATATACTTGACAACACCGTGCATTAGCTAAAATAATTTACTGTCATACCTGCTAACTCACAGAGGGGTTAGGAACTGCCCATATGCTACCACTCAAAAGCAGCCAGAATGATGACCAAACCGCTGTAGTCACTCATCAGTTAAAGCGGACCTACCACATTGTAGGTCACTTTGCACTATTGGCATCAGGCTGCCAATAGACAGGGCAATCACTGTCCAAAAAGAAAAATAAATAAATCTTACAGCAGGAAAGACAGTTTTTCCGAGGTAGCACCACCCATGCTGTGAAGTTGCGCCGTGGTGCAGAGGTCGCTTGTTAGAGCTGAGACTGCGGGAAAACATCAGCTGTGAGTGGGGCCCCATAATGCACTGCTTCTGGTCTGTGACGTCACTATCACAGCGATTTACAGTGCAGCCCTGTGTGCTGTGTGCTCCCTCCCCTCTCTGTCTTGGAGTTCATGAAACTGTCATCTGTGAGGTGGGTGGATGTGGTGGAGGAAGTGTAGAGGAACTTGCTGACTCCCGGCACCAGAGGAGGTAATAATATCTTTTATTACATCCAGTAACCCATCATGTCTGTCCTCTCCTCCATATACCATGATCTGGATAATGAGAACCCCTCCCAGACATGGAAAGTGTCTCCCTGTGAGGTGATTGTTGGAGAAGGTATAGGATACTGCTGGGACTGTCGCAGCGGAGGTCATAAGATATTTTATTACATCCAGTCCCATTCATGTCTGTCCTCATCCTTCAAAATATACCATGATCTGGATGAATGAGAACCCCCCAGACATTGGAAGTGTCAGTCTGTGAGGTGATTGTGGGGGAAAGTGTAGTGGAGACCCAGTGCTGGGGACTGGGAAGCAGAGGAGGTGTAATAAGAATATTTTACTACACCCAGTAACCCCGTCATGTCGTCTCATCCTCCATTTAAGCCCATGATCTGATGAATGAGAACCTTTCTGACATGAAGTCGTTATCTGATGAAGTGATTGTGAGGAAGTGTAGAGGAGAATTGCTGGGACTGCAGCAGAGGAGGTAATAAGATATTTTATTAACCTCAGTCTACCTTGGCTGTGCCCCCCCAAATCCAGTCACCCCCATATCACCCTGCACACTGAACCCCTTCACCAGACACTTGAGTCTCAATCTCTCCTCTTCAACAGTGTCCTCTTCGATTCACTCTGTCTCTATGTTTTTTTAAACTGACACACAGATCTCTGGAAGGACCAGAAACTGTCCTCCCATTCTGTCCCACTTTCATTTTCAACCCTGATACATAAATTACACCTCTCACCGCCCCCTCTGCTCCCCCAGTGAACTACTTTGACATCTACTCATAAAATCTTCAAATGCGAGGCTTTAAGGCTTGTTTTTATTCGATATCGAGCGAACTCTTCCCCGCTCCTCCTTTCAGCCGAGTTTGTGGAGCCCCAGCAAAAACATAGGCTGTTTTCGAGCAGGAATGAATTTCGTCCCACTCAAAACAGATATAGGGCAGATTATATGGGTAAGGTAATGGCATGAGTGCGCTACGGCGCTCGAAATAAGCCATCGATTCCCCATATCCCCACGTCTGTACCTGCCATAAAACTGCTCTAGGGTGCTCCTACTATTTGTTACTCTCTCTCTCTCGCCAAGTAGGACTCACTCCAACCTAAAAAAAAGCCCTGAAAACCCACCTCTTCAGTCTTGCCTAACCATCTACCACTAACATCGCAACATGGCCAGACCCCACTCCTATTTATTGTATACTCAATTCCCCAATCGTATAGATTGTAGTGGCCTGATTGGGCAGGGTCTCTCCTCCTCCTGTGTCTTAATCTGTATTGATGATGATATAATAATAATAATAATAATAATGATAAAGTTATTGGTTAAGGATCCTTTTTCTGGAAAACTTGAAAGTCATCCCAAAAGTTTCAGAGGTTCTGGGAGCCTGACTGTACCCTTCCCTAATGTGTTAGTGAAAGAAAAATTCTTGAACAATGCGCTAGGGTCAGAAGCACAGTTGTGGCTCACCCATGGTTCTGTGCATAGACTGTCTGTCTGAACTCAGCCTTAACAAAGATGTATGGTTCAGTTCAATTATAGGGAGGACATTCCCCTGAGTTGCTATTGATACGCGGCTATGGACTGTAGCCAAATTAAACGCTCATGGTACTATATGGGGGGGGGCCTTGTGGAGAAAAGGTTAGTTCTTTTAAAGCTGAAGTTAGGGCATAGATTAGCTTTTTCTGGAGAGCATGATCGCGGCAGGGAGGGGTACAACTCCAGATCTACACACCCATTACCAAAACTGAAACGCTAGAGCCTCCATGTGATCTCGAGAATAAATACCTTAAGGCTAAAAAAGAAAGATAGAAAGTCAGATAGATGTGGCTTTTTAAAATCCTACATTCACTGCCTGTTAAGAACATGTTCAATAGTTTAAGTCTTTAGTTTAGTTTGTGAAATATTGCTATAGATGGAATAGAAATAAATAATAATGGAAAAGATAGGGTGCCAAAAATGATTGTACAGTCTTAAAGGGCATCTATTTACTTTTTTGTTATTTTCATGACTCCCAGCCCCTTTACAATAACTCATAGCTAATGATCATCTTTCCACACTCATTCCCTATTTGTCTATATAGTTATAGCATACAGCCTCAGTACAGAATGATTATACGTCCAAAGTACAAAGTGTTACTTTAAGTACAAAAGTGTTTAACATTTTGTATATGTTTTGAATGGCAGAATGGCAGAATTAAAAAAAGCTACTTTCAGTTGCTCCTGAATCTATAGTTGTGCTTTCTGCCGCTAAGGAAAAAGCTGACAAGAAGATGTGCAATGTACCTTCCACGTGAGTTACAGATTTCTCGCCCATAAATTTCAAATATAACACAAGGTATTACAACGGGGCAAACTGGACTCAGAAAGACACATATGTCAATTGCTAATGCAGTTCAGAGAGCTGCAGGACACCTACAATTTCCAGGGTACTGAAAAATAATATGGATGTTGAGGTTTCTGTTCCTGTATAAGTACCTAGCCTGCTGATGAATGTCTACCAACTACTGAAAACCTGGTTAAATTAAAGCATTCATTTGCCTCTGCTTTTCCACTCCTAAAATATATCCGACCTCCACCCAAAAAGAGCTCCACACTCTAATAAACTCAAAACACTGACACAAAAGGCAAAAATACAATCTAGGACTATAAAAATCAAAATGCTTATAAATACTATATCTACAGCAGTGGTTCTCAACCTTCTGATGCTGCAAACCAGGAAGTGACATCACCACTGTGTCACTCCTTGTTGCAGGAATGCGGAAGTGTGTTGCGAAGTGTCACTTCCCTGGTTCAAATACTGGAAGTGACACTCAGGGACGCACTACCAGCATGATTGGATAGGCATTATGTCCCTACCCCTATTTTCCCCACCTGCTTGTGCAGATCATATGCACACTCCATTTGTCATATCTCGTAAGCACCTTACAGCCATGACAGGCAACTCACATATCTGTGCTAATGCAGACCTTACCATGTTGTAGGTCACTTTCACTATCGGCATAGGATGCAATAGATAGGGCAATCACGTCCAAAAAACGAAAAAAGAAAAATCTTTAAAGCATAAAGACAGTTTTTCCTGAGGTAGCAACTCCCATGCTGTGCGTTGTGTCCGGGCACTTGTCATAGCTGAAAGGGATGCCGGGGAGGAAGGAAACATCAGCTGTGTGTGGAGACCCCATAATCCTCTGTCTGCCTTCTCTCGTGTGACGTCACGATCACAGCGATTCTCTCTGCAGCTCCTGTGTCCTTGTGTGGCCTCCCCCCCCTCCTCCCCTCCCTTCTCGGTCTTGGATTCCATTGATGATTGGATGAAGGAGAACCTTCCCTGACATGAAAAAGTGTCATCTGTAAGGGTTGGATTGTGGAGGAAGGTAGAGGAGACATTGCGAGACTGGCAGCAGAGGAGGTAACGGGGAATAAAGATATATTTTATATTACACACAAGTAACCCAGTCATGTCTTGTCCTCATTCTCCTATACCATGATCTGGATGAATGAGACCCCTTCCAGACATGGAAAGTGTCATCTGTAAGGTGATGATGAGGAAGTGTAGATGGAGACATTGATGGGACTGGCAGCCAGAGGAGTAATAAGATATTATTTATATTTCACCCAGTAACCCAGTTCATGTCTGTCCTCATCTCCATATTACATATCTGGATGAATGAGAACCTCCCAGACATGGAAGTGTCTCTGTGAGGTGGATTGTGGGGGAGGGAAGTGTAGAGGAGGACATTTGCTGGGACTGGCAGCGAGGACGGGGGGGTAATAAGATATTATTTTATAATTACCCCAGTACCCAGGTCAGTCTGTCCTCCTTCTCCATATACCATGATCTGGGATTGAATGAGAACCCTCCAGACATGAAAGTGTCATCTGTGAGGTGATTGTGGGGAAGTGTAGTGGAAATTGCTGGGGACTGGCAGCAAGGAGGGAGGTAATACGATATTTTAATTACACCCAGTAAACCCCGTCATGTCTGTCCTCATCCTCCCATATACCATAATCTGGATGAATGAGAACCTTCCCAGAGTGGAAAGTGTCATCTGTGAGGGATTGTGGGTGAAGTGTAGAGGAGACATTGTGTGGGACTGGCACAGGGATGGTAAGAAGATATTTTATAAACCTTCAACCTAAACCTCATCCTGAGCTAACTGGGTGACCCCCAAACCAATGTCACCCCCTCTCACGCTGACCACACGAAACCCCTTCACCACCCTTCAGTCCAATCTCTCCTGTCTCCTACAGTGTCCTCAGTCAGCTTTCAATCTTGTCTCATATGCAAACTGCAGCACATAGATCTCTGGAACGACCAGAACTGTCCTCCGCATCCAAACCCTTTGGCATTGGTAAAATGTCTGCAGGGGAGGAGCACCTTAGTAATGTTTCACAGAATGGGCGGAAAGTGGAGAAGTAGCTTCAGTGCCAGACTTAAGATGAGTGCCTTAGGTGAATGAGGAAGTGTGAAGAGTGTAAGTAACTAGTTTTTTTCTCTGTGTTAGCAGTTTTCACAGAGTTTGACAGGTGTGTAATATATCCGTGTAATGTATGTGGGGGATTTTGTTTTGAGTTTACAACCGCTTTAAAGTGGACCTAAAATCAAAAATAATATATTTACGATTATGTATAAACAATCATTGGCCTCAAGTGGCAATGGTCCTTTCTGCTTACATACCACACCTAAAAAAAGCCACTGTATTAATAAAAGCTGCTGTCTTGTGTGGCAATGTAGACCTAGCTATTAAGTAATGACCTTACAACACTCCATACCCATCCCACCGATCTACCATCATATGAGTATAGCAGGGGCGGGCCTTGGCATCAGGAGGGAGGGGCTTGGTGACATCAGGATGAGAAGACAGCACAGAACCACTCTCATGAATTAAATATTTCCCAGAAGCAAAAGTTTTGGGCTTGAGAGGAGGGTCGCCATATGATTTGTACCCCAACAAAGTCAAACTTTGAGTGCACAGCTGATTACATGCCTGCCCCAAGCATACAAATGTTGGCAGTTTAGGTGCTCATAAACTTAAGTAGCTAGTAAGGATGACTTCTAGAAATTTGAATTACAAATAAACTGCGCCTCAGAAAAGAAATGGGCAGACCATCTCCTATGGGTCAAGTTCAACAAACCAGCTGTTCAGCTTAACTTGATGGCTGAAGTTGAAATATTTTTATGGTAAAGTATAGTATTTACAATACTGTAAAAAAATTTTTTAAAAAAAGAAACAAATAACTGTAATTTTAATTCCTTAATTGGAAACATAGAAGGCAATGTGAGGAAATGTTGTGCTATGATGACATTAAATGGTGTATTTGTCAATTCTGTTCCCTAAAGTTTGTGATAATACAATTTAAATGTCATATATGAAAATAGGAAACCAATATTTAATCACAGTGCTGACAAACCTCTGGCATCAACTAAACAATATATAATAAAACAGTACAATGTTCATTACAATGTGCGGTAACCCAGCGTTTAGTTTAATGTAATCAGAAGGGCTAAAACCGGTTTTGGAAAGTTTCTACACTATACACAGTCTTTGGGCCTATTTCGATCACCGGGCAATATTTACCGCGGGCAATCACGTTCATACATTTTAATGGGGTCACCTTCACAGCTGCAAATTGTCGGCCACGATTGGGTGTGGCCTGCGATGGCATGTTTCCACTTCTGTGTTCTCCTACGGTTTGAATCGCGGCGTGGTGCCCACAGGAAATCGCTAGCAATCAGCTATCTCCTGCGGTCTCCCGCATTTCAAACTGTGGCACGGACCTGCAGACAGGAAGTGGGGGCTGTGGCAAGATATCATGTCCTACCCCCCACCTTAATTCCTGATTGCGGCCATAGAGAGTAAATGGGCTCGGTTAAGAATCCATGGATGTAAGCACAATTTGTAACAGTGTCCACGATTGGGTGACCGCATCCTGCAACCACCCGTGGTCCACGATCCAAAACACGGTAAGCTGTGTTTGGCTATGTCCCCAATAGGCGGCGGGGAGACCGAGGGAGATCGCTAGTACCCACCGATCTCCCGCTGTCTCCCGCGATTAGAATCGTGGCTCGGCACCTGCAGGCAGGAAGTGAGGGGGTGGGACAGGACATCTTACCCCACCCTGCCTGATCGTGCCCAGAGTGAATGGGCACAGTTAAAATGACACACGATCTTTAACCTCGCCCATTCATGTCTATGGCCGCGATCAGCCTGCGACCCGCGATCAGAAACCCAGTGACCAGTGTTTCAGAACATTGCTGCACTGGGACGATTGTGCTGCGGGTGATCTCTCATGTGGGGACAAGCCCTAAATTGGATGACTATCCTAAGAATTCTTATTTATGTTGTGTCTACAGAATATTTGTGATCTGTGCTCTTGACCACAAAAATCTGAGTATTGACATATTTTGTAAAGCAGGGAACACATTGACATGAGGAATATGCAGCTGAGCTAGAATACAAATGAGGGCATAATGGTTTCATGTTAAATAGCAATAGGCAGGATCTATAATGTTATTGTACTTGTACTATTATGAAACTATGCAGTAAAGTGGGGAAAACAGCAATGAAATTGTTCTCTGCTTTCAGTATTATAGGTATAGTCACAATATACCATTTTCTACAAAATGTAACAAACAAAATTACAGACTGCCACTGAATGCACTACCATAGTGGTAGCAAGTAGCTAATACATATGTGGTACACCTAGTATGATGGTTATAATAAGAAAAAATATATATTAATTAAAATACTTTGTGGTTTTATATATAAGCAAAACCAGCTGTACACCCTATGTCAGAAACCCAGATTATGTGCAACAGAAATAATGCTTGCTATAAGAACATGATAATAAGCCTATTGCGGATATTGTAAATAGAGAACAATGCATGGACAATAACCTGACTGCATTATTGAAAAATGAAGAACAGGAATGTGTTGGATGTAAACATTACTTTTTACAGATCACTTGTGAATTCTCTACATTTTAGCTCAGAGATAATATCATGTCTGCCAACAGAGTACAGTGATGAGATAAAGGATTTATCATTGGTATTTACAAATCAAATCTAACCTGTCAACCAATATACAGTATATACTTTCATTAAACAGCACAGTGTCCAATGTGCACAGTGTGCATTTATCAGGATAAAAATATATCAAATAATAAGCGGTTATGTACATCTGTACATCTTCTGACTGTCAGACTGTTCTATTGTAAAGATCCCAATTTATATATATATATATATAGTGTAGTGGAAATACACTTAAACTGTATGCAAGCTCTGTATATATTTATTGTATAGCCAGGCCATGACATGCTGTATATAACTGTGTATATCATTTTATCATTCTGTATAGCAGCTGCTGGAAGGGCCTAGAAGGTGAGGTCACCCTCTTACCGGTAATTTAGAGTTAGTTATCTGCCCAGCAACTGTTAATCCCCTCCTCTGGGCAGAGGTTATAAATGTAACTGATTAGATGTCTTCATGGGGTTTTGCCACTGCTTAGTTTGGAGCTCTCAGCCCCCATGATTTTCTGGGTTCCCTGCTGCCATCCACTTAGCAACTGCAACAGAGAGACTACACACCCATGATGAATGATGGGGCAGCTTCCTCCTCATCTTGTCCGAGTGGGTGCAGGCAGCTACGCCCCTGAAGAACTACAAGTTTCAGCAGCCACCAAAGGAGTATACCCGATCCAGGGTCCTGGGTGAGCAGAACATATCTCCCCAGTTAGTGTTGCCTCCACCAAGACTGTCTGCTTCTTTTATACTCTGGGTAAGAGCCTCAGTACTTTTCAACAGCTGGTAGAGAACTGTTTGCAACTTGGATTCTAAGCTTTGGTCCCCATCTCTGCCTTTTGGGTGATGGTGATTTAAACTGTATATATTCCACCTAATAAAACAATATTCTACTACCAGCTTGTGTGGACATTCATTTCCTGTGTGCAACCTTGTAAATGACAGTGATTGTGACCATAGGCATTCAAATCCAAAAAGACCTGAGATGTACCTAAGGCTTCTTGTGCCCTTGCCAATGAGCTGTAAAAATGAACCAACCTCAAAATGCCACCATCATGGTTGCATTGCAGATTTAGTAGGATGGCTGAGGACTGAGCAAAGGAGGTTCAGGTTGTCAACCCTCTGTGGCATGATCTTACCTAGTGCCCACACCCTGAGCGGCTTGTGCAGCTTTAGGCCTGGCACCAGGTTATGATGTTCATCTAGTTCTAGCTTCCCCCCTGTTGTGATGGGGCATCAGGCAGAGTCCATAGTATGCTAACTATCTAATTGTGCCTACCACCTACCCTTGCCATGACCTTTTTTGTATAGCAATGGCAGCTGCTCCAGAACATGAAGCAATAGTATCAATAATCTGACTCGTATCTGCACTCTGGAGGTCACAATGTTCGCCAATGCCAAGGTACAGGGCCGTTTCTAGCCTGTGGGGGGCCCTATGCAAGTTCTTGCCCAGGGCCCCCTGTCAAGTGCTAATGGTGAATTTGTCGACTGGGGGGGATAGTGTGCTACAACATAGAAGGTGCAAGCTCTAGAACACATCATCTTGTCTCAGAACAAGCATGCAGCCAGCAATGTGCATTGACACTTGATGTGCACATACTTGTTCTAAGTCAGTGATTCAGTGGGAGGAATATGATAATCAGAGACATTGCAGATTCAAAAAGAACCCAGCAAGGGCAGATGCTACACATCTACACAGACCATGTAGGAATAGGAACCATTAATGGAATTTGCTTCTGCGATCTGATAGTGTAGTGCTCCCTAGACAGAAAATAAAATTTAGGTCAAACCCAATAAGATTAAATAGAAGCAGTAAAACCATGGTGTCCATTGTGTAATACTTGTATATATCTTCCAAAAATCCTCTAGGCAGATCTGACTACGTATTGTCATTTTACCAGAATCACAACACTACCAGTATCTTGTGGACCCACAGGCCAGAGGAGCGCTCTATAAAACCAACACCATGTAATTGGCATCCTTCACTTAAAGTCACATACAGCTTTAACAGAGCAAACAGCTAATGGCCCATAAAGAGATGATCTTCAGCACGCTGGTGGATTCATTTCTGACGTTCCGCTCATGGCCCTGGTGTTGGAATTGCCTGCCAATGCGGTAATTTATTCACCATAATTATGTGTCAAATCAACACAAGCTACATTATGATGTGACCTGTGAACGTCTTCATAATGAGATTGCATGTAACTCTATCACTGCAAGAGAGATCCTTGAAGCAAGGCTGAGACACGGGCTCCTAGGCCGGGCAGCACACAACGGGTTAAAGCCTTGACAAAACAGCAGGATGGAATCTCATAGAAACATCTCTCTTGTCCTTTCATTATCAGCAGCCTGCGTGGTTTTCCTTCCCAAATAGCAGCAAGACAGGCATTTCTCTGCAACAATGTGACAAAATTAACATTTATGTAGACAGAGCAACAGAAGTGTGTCACTACGCAACTAGATTACCAAACCCACGCAGGCCAAAGTGTGCACAGCCCAGGCCTCTCCGGCCCAACAGGGTTTCAGACTGGAGTTTATTAGTAGCAGATGGTGGAAGGTAGATATCAGTCACCTGTCTCCTATGAGCCAGGCAGAGTTCTACATGGCGATATTACTTCTGTTTACTGCTTAGTTGTACTTACAGAGTACATGTGAAAGGTAAAAATAAACCAGACCGTTTGGATACAGAAAGCCTTAATGAGATCTGTTATAATGCTGTCAAAGGGTCACCAGCGTTGGATGCAGTAATGAGTCTTTGGGGAGAGTAATCCTGCAGCTATTTACCAGCCATATGTACTTATCAGAAATTCGCTATATTTCTCTGTTTCTATGGATATGATATATCAGGGGAGTTGTTACTAAACAGATTTTGAAATGTAAAAGGAAAAGAAGGAGGGAAAAAATTGTGCTCTTACGTTCTGGGATAAATGGAACAGGAAGAAGCATTTAGAGTCTTCAGAAAGGTGTCGGAGTATGTGTAATTATCCTTTACTGATAAGCAACATCTTACAAAGCTTGTTTTTTGTTGCCTATACAGATAAAGATGGTAAATCTGTGGGACATAGTGTCCATGTTAGTGTTGTAATCAAGTAATTTATGTTTGTGGCATTTGGCTTTGTGGTACCTTCATAGTTAAATCACCCGCTTACTATTTGTGATGGGCACTGGAAGTTACTATAATAGGGCACAATGCAGAAAGAAATAAGAAAAACCTTCAATGACTTAAACCCAAATATCCCTGGCAACCCCTCCTCTCTCCTGGTCTGTGTTGATGCAGAGCTGTGGAGGGGAGAAAGCCTGACATCCCTGATAGCAGTGACAGCCAGGAAAGTACCTGATCTCTCTCCGTATTGTAAACTATTCAGAGATGTTTTTACCATTGAAAACCATTATATGGCTCCCCTAGTGGCCACCTGCAATATTGCTCTGAATAACCCCTGGAACCATTGCAGATACATTTGGAATCTCTAATATCAATACAGAGAACAGGAGGTAAGTATATTTTTTTAAGGTTTTTGGAGCCCTATACCACCATTGTGCTGACCCAATGGTAAGTGAAAGTTTAATTTCATAGCGGTTTCGTACCCTCGAGTACCAACATTTTACATGCTGCCCAAAACCCACAAGAACCTGGAAGAGCTGGCAGGGAGACCTATCAGCTCAGGAAAGGGATCCCTGACAGACAAAGTGCGTACATTTATTGACTTCCATCTTAGAGAATTTTTGTTACACATTCCCTCTTACCAAATTTTTTTCAAATTTTTGTTGAAATTGCACACAGCACTTTTACATTTATGGATGCTCACTACCTCCAGGTAGAGGGCGTAGCGATGGGGATATGTTGTGCCCCAATGTATGCCAACCTGTACCTGGGGGAGTGGGAGAATGAATTACGCACCAAATCAGCAATGACCAAATATTGGTCCTATGTGTTGCTTTGGTGACGCTATATTGACAATATCATCATTGTCTGGAATGACTCGGTAGAGTTACTTAAGGAGTTTGTAGCATCTCTCCAGATTATTTTATATTTACTTTTGAATGGACACACACCAAGCTACCATTCTTGAATGTAACATTAGAGCTTACCCAGAAACGTACATTCCAGACTACACTTTTCTGAAAACCCACAGCCGGAAATACAATACTTCACATGACCATTGCACATCCAAATGCATTGGTGCATTCGATTCCATATACACAATATCTACGTGTTCGGCGTAACTGCTCATGATAGTCAAAATTTCTGATTAAGGCCAAAGAGCTACAATCCCGTCTAAGAGCTAGAGGATACAGTAGACGTAATCTAAAACAAGCCTTTAAACTGGCAAAGAATCAACCAAGGGAACCCCTACTCCCCCTACTCCTACTTTTCAACTTAATCAAAAGACCCTTCTGAGAAAACTCATGTTATTCTTACATACTCTGACCAACATAAGGAAAGGTACTGGACAAATTCTGGCCACTATTTGTGACAGATGCTACCATAAAGACACCCCAGAAATAACTAAAAGATCAAGCTCATTAAGAGACCAATTAGTAAGAAGTCACTACCAACCTCCGATTGCAACCCAACAAACACCAGGATTATACAAATGTGGGAGTTGCAAGCAATGCAAATGGATCAGCAAGGGGAACAAGGTTGCTCTCTCCAACATCATAACTATGACCCCTCAGTCTTTGCTTTCAGTGTGTTAACCCACATAGCTCCCAATGTGCGGGGTGGTAATGTTAAGCGATTTCATTTAAACCCTTTTTACCAGAGTTAGCAATGCACTCTGGTGACGGGATAAATAGGCTTAGATTGACCACAACATGTATTGTGTTCATGAGCAACCATTCCTCCAGGTACATCATTACTAAATTGATACATTAGGTAGATTTTTATTTTATTTGTGTTGTATTTACACCGCAATGTAATAATGTATATGTCATATTCATGTTGTAAATTGATGATATATATCATATATGTAAGCTATTTGAATACTATTTGGACTTATCATGTGGTCATAACATTGTAACAAATACACACAATAACGTATATTAAGAAATCATATATAATTAAATTGTTTTATTATGATCCATACACGTAGAAGCAGTAGCTGCGGGACAGCAGGGGATATGTGACTGTGGGCTGGGGTGGATCCGGCAGACGCGACCCCCATGGGTGGCTTACCAGCATGTCGCCACCCACTTACTAGTAGGATCTCATCTAGGGAGTCCCTCTCCAAGACCCCCCTTACAGC
Organism: Ptychadena robeensis; assembly: GCA_036250615.1. NCBI lineage: Eukaryota > Metazoa > Chordata > Amphibia > Anura > Ptychadenidae > Ptychadena > Ptychadena robeensis. Next base: position 41,888,153 of record CM070040.1, read on the forward strand.
GTGTCGGTGGGGGACCTTGACAACTTACTGCTTGGATTACATACACACTGGTGAGCTTTTGGGGCCTATAGGTGGGGCCCCGAATGCTTGGAGCCCATCGTCAGGGCATAGTCATCCTTACGCTGTCAGTTGCCATTTAATGCATCCCAAAATTCATTGGAATATCATACCAGTAGGCAGATGTCACATCTATATATACTTTTAGTAGATGAGACATAGACAATGCAAGGAGGTTTAACATTTAAGATATCTTAACGTTAGTGTGTGTTTAATATTCTGTTATGCAGTGGATAGACTTTGTTCACTTGGAAACTTGGTTCCTAGATTGTCTATGCCAGAATGTCATTTTAACCTCCCTAGCGCACTGCTGAGGTCCAGATTTCTGTACCAGAAGCGCACCAT
>CM070040.1:41888654-41921191 GCA_036250615.1 Ptychadena robeensis
TGGACCACGTTTCCATCATCCGCTACTACCCGCGCTCCTCTCCGGTTCCCGCCTTCGTACTCCCTTGGGTTGGCGGAGGCGGACATGGGAGATGGGGTGCCACTGGGGTCGGGCCGTTGGGACTGATGGTGGGTAGCGGGCGGGGGCTAAGTCCCCTTCCCGTTCCCCGTCTCCGTCGGCCTCTGGCCAATAGCGTGTTGGCGTCCGTGCGTCGCCATGGAGATTATGTGAGCCACGCCGGTGTTTCATGGGTGGGCTCCTGGTCTCCATGGCGACGGCGGGGGACTTAAGGGCACAGGCGGATGGACTGACCGTCTGGCGGATGTAACGGGAGGTGTTCATCACTTCCGGACGGGATGTATTGCGCTGCTGCCCGGGGAGGCGCGGACTGCCGCGGCCACGCTGGGGCCATCGATGGAGACCACAGGTTGGAACACTCAGTATGGTGGATTTGTGTTGGTTTTTGGTTGGTTTGATGTAGGGGACTCTTTTTAGGTATAAGGGATTCGGACACATAGAGGTAGGGAAGTTTAGGTCATTTTAGGCACAGTGAGTTTCACATAGGTTTAGGTACACGCATCACCACTACATCACATTATCTACCCCTCACCTTCAGGGTAGTACATCACACTTTTCACTTATTAAACACTTTTTATGTAGTCCCCTTTGTTTTCACATACACATATCTTTCACATGCACACATCTTCACACACATATACACAGGGTTTAGAGTTCTATACACCTTACCTGGTGCATAGCTCAGTCACACACACATTTACCGTGCTCTCGTTGATGGCCCCACTGTGGGGGAGGGGGTCTGCTGCCTCCCTAGGTTTTTAGGTGCTTTGCACTCCGTTCTTCTAAACATCTTCTTCCACAGATGGCCAAGACCGGACACCATGGGCCCACAGTTGGTCCCCCGTTATTGCGCAACCCTTTACCCTTTGTTCCCCCCCCCGGGAGGGGGATGGGGGCGGATGTGGGGCCCTCATGGCGCCCGGGGCTTCACCCCATCACATGGAGGCCTCGGCTCTATCCCTTAGCATCCACACCACATGCACTAGATGTGAGTATACACACAATACCTAGACATATACCCTCAGTGGATTAAACACTATTCTCTTATTTTCAAACTATTTGACTCCATTTTTTCTTTACATAGCATTGGGTATCACAGAAATTCTCCTGATGAAGCCTAATTGGCGAAACGCGTCGAGAAGATGATACCCTATTGTTTGTACCCATATGGTTTCTACATGTGTCTATTATGTGGTTGAACTTTCATATGATTGAAATAGTTTTTACTATAGTATGTACTATGTTTTCTGTAACATGTATCCACTGTAATGTCTCTGTGTATGGCATGATTGTTAGACTAAACATCTGGTATTTTTCCAAATGAATAAACATGTCTAAATTTCCACTTTAAATCAATTTCATTTGACTTTCTGTGCCGCGATAGTCCCAATGGAGCCCCTAGTCTCCACATTGGGGAATACGGGCCCCCATGTTGGTTAACATGCAGACCCTACTATCCCCTAAACCCTTCCAATTCTATATATATTTCTGGGATGAGGCACTAACCTATACCTGAGGGAACTAGATTTTTTGCCATAACAAATTTGGTAACCCAAAAAGCACGCCTTCTAAAAATTCTAAGCAGGTAGAAGTGAAATCATAGAAACGCTCCAGGTCTGTTCATGTGACATGATATCATTTAACATACCTTGCCTTTTTTATTTATGGTTCCTCATTGGAAACTACCTTTGACTTTGCTCTTAGATAAAATAAATGGACTAATAAACAATTTGCTTTATACTTGGATATACAGAAACATTGACATGAACACAGCCAGCCAGCTCTGGTCAATAACTTGGAGGCGAATCCTCTCATTAATACCCGTTAATATTAAACATCAAACATAGAATGTCCAGCTTTTTAGTGCTCAGATCTAATGACTGGTTCCTGTGGGATACATCTTCACATGTTGGATGACAACTCTGTACGTGGTTAGAGACAGTTTTTTTCCCCATTGTGAAGTATTTCACAGCAAGTGTGCATCTGAAGCATGTATCAGACTGTGTATGAATTATAAATATGATTACCTGATTACAGAATCCCTCTAAGGTAATAACCTTGATGTGCAGCATGAGTCAGACTGCTAATTGTCGGTATACGTGTGACGGCATCTTTACTTGTCCTTGTATTAAGGTGTGACTCATAAAGCCGGTATGAGAAACTTTCTTACAAATGTATGGATTCTCTTATATAATTATCACCATGAAAAAATAAAAACTTTTTACTGAGACTCTGAATTTCCATGCTGGCCTAAATGATGACAAATGAAAGCTGTAAGGGTAATGTACCTTGTAGCCCAATAACAGCATAATTTTTTATGTTTTCCATTACATTGGCTTAGATGTATTCTACCTTAATGGAAGCTTTAACTTAACAGGAAACAAAACTGTTATGCGTAAACCCTAAAAACTACCCCCCCCCCCCCCCCACCAAAAAAAAAAACTTGCAGCTTACCAGGACATAGATGTAATGATTGCATTGTTTGTGGGGTTTTTTTTCAGTTTTAGGCTTGCTCTTCATACGGGACCTTCTGTCAATTACTTAGAAGTTGAATTTATAGCAGGTATAACAGCTTTTCCTGTATTTTCTGTAGTGATATTTAGTCTGTAAATTTTAATTATAGGCATTCTCTGTGGATAGATACTTAGAAAATGTCAGGGTTGCACTACTAATAACGCATGAGATTTGGGGGTTCAGAGTTGTACTGTACTGAGTGTTACATGGGCCTTGCTACCAGAAAGGTTGTGACCATGGCTTCATTATTCATTATAGTGATGGGTGCCAGGCTGACACTGTGGATGAGCCGGCGGCATCGTCGTAGTCTGGCTGTTTAACACAGTGCTCCGGCTCTGGCTCTGTGTGTGTGAGAGTATGCAGCATGCGGCCAGCTCTCACAAACAGGCAGATGGAAGAGCTGCTGGTGAGCGTCCCTTTCATCCAGCTACTGCATACGGCAAAAGCCCCTGATATCAAGGCTACATAACTAACGATAGGCAGTCTGCCAGCATTCCAACAATCGATTGACGAGAAGTAAGAACTATTGAGTGCACCAGATCGCTCTGACGATATGCCTCATATGCCTGCTTGGCAGAGTTCAGAGCAATTGACATAAACAATGTAGTATAGATGAAAGATCTGCTCGTGGGCAGATGTTCCATCTGACAGCTCATCAGCCTCCCCAGCTAGCCTATTGCTTGGCTACTGATATTGGGGGGGGGGGGAGTAAGAAACATTTTGGGCAGCAGCATCTGTCACCCATTACCATGAACACAGAACCTCATTGAATTGTTTGGTTTTAGACCAATGAATAGATTGGCCCAAACTTCTGATGTTGGGTTCAGTTCTTGTGAATTCAGCCAGTTGTTCAGAATGAGTTCATTGGCTCTTGCTAGGGTAAACTTGTTAAGTGGGGAGCAAGGAAAAATTACTTTAAGGGCCAAAGGCAACATGATTTTACAGAAACACGCTGTGTGATCATAAACTAAGGAAAGAAATAGATAGTTGCGCACAACCTTCAGCAGTGATTACACAGTTACAGTGATTTCAGTGGCCAGAAAGGCCCTCAGTGGGTGTATGGGGCCTGAGCAAAGGTCACAGAGTAAAATTGGGTCAGTATAAGGGGTGGGTGTTTAATTGCATGTAGGTGTGCAGCTCTCAAAATGGAGGAGTGGGGCCCCCCCGTAAGAAATAGAAACAAGGACACGAGGAGCACAGCCTAGTACAACAAAGTAAGGTACTGTAAATGCTCAAATAAAATTAAACAAAATAAAACAAAAGACTCACATTAAAGGAGCTTTGCAAGGATTGATCTGTCAGGGCTGTGTACTTTCCAGGATGATGTCACTTCCTGGTTATGGATGAGATAATCTCCTGCTTACAGGTGCTGGAGGGCTTAACAGGAACAATGGGATGCATTTTGAGCGGAAGTTGTTTGGTTTAATGTGAGTATTTTGTCTTTTGTTTTATTTTACCATTTACAGTACCTTCGTTGTGCTAGGTAATACGCCTTGTGTCCCCCAAGGTAGACATAAGGCTGCATTCTATTGGAGAAGCAGGGGGAACCACCAATGATACAAAGCAGGGCTTGTTTGTTTCTAGCCTGTGGGGGGCCCTAGGTAGTCTAAGGCCCCAGTAGGACGGGGACGGGGGGTGCTCAGATTGGGAAGGAAGGTCGCAGAATACGTGTGTGGATGACAGCGTTGGGGGGCCTCCCAGGGAGTCACTGGGGCCCTATGTGCATGCATACTCCACATAGGGGGAGAAACAGCTCTAATACAAAGTATGAATACTATCTTACACCTACTTGAGTAAATCATGTCTATGATGATAGCAGATATGTCCCACTTAAGAAAGTAAGAGGCCTAGATTATAAAATTAAATTAAAATGAAGTACAATAACTGTACAGAAAAGGTCTCACATACAAATGTAACCTTTTCCAAGTGGTTGTGCCTGGATAGGTGCTGTAACCCTTCTCTTATTGACTTCCCTTTTCTGTATTTGCACTAGAAGCAAATGTGGGCAAGTTTTTAAAATTCATCAACACTAGCATTTTAAATGTTTAACCTTCTCCTAACACTTTCCCAAACCTAAACAAACAAAACTACCTGAACACTCCAAGAAACCTAGAATTCTCATTGACATGAAAGCATCTTTTTGTAAATCCTAACCTAACTATAGGTTTCTGTATAAATGAGTTGAATGGGAAATTTCAGATGGTCACATGTCAATCATAAAATCCTAGCAACATTTCGGGAAATAAGGGGAAGGGTTACTTTCTTTGTTGTGTTATTTGTACATTTTCAAAGTACGCTAAAAAGAAAACATTATTTTTAAGAACTTTTCAAATAAAAAATAATAGCGTTAGAAAAAAAAAAAACAACATTCAAAGTACATCCTGTGCTGCTAACATCCTTTGTTACCCTGTTTAGTACTGAAATGAAAATTAGATGTGTTTCAACCATATATTATGATGCAAAGAGAACAGTAAAAAAAAAAACCTGACGAATTTCTATAAAATAAAATCAAGCGCACTGACTTGTCCAATTCATTGTAACTGTACATAACACACGCCTGGCAAAAACTGTGCAGCAAGCGCGCCCTCTAGTCATGTTAGTGATTTATAAATAAATCAAAATTTTGTAATGAAAATGGATGAATGAATCAATAGATGAAAATTGCAAAATGTTGTGAGTTAATTGCACAGCCACATTTCTAGTGATTCAAGGTTTGTGCGAACATTAAAAAAAAGTTTTGCTCTAGCAAATTTTATCGTTAAGTGCCCACACAGTATCACATGACCCACTTTTTTAATTTAACCTTCTGGGCAGTCTGTTCAAGTTATCTCAGGGTGAGTTTCTCAGCTTATAAAACTCACCCCCGATGACAGCACATATAAAAACAGAGGGGCGAAGGGGGGGGTAGGCGGCGCTATTGACCTGGACTGGTGACTGCGTTCAGGTCTATCCGGAGGGCAGAAAGTTGCTGCAACACTTAATGTGTGCCATGTGTGCAACTCTCAGGAGGTTAAAGTGCCAATACGGCAATTTAACTTGAATGTTACGTGTAAACAATGGGAGACAAAGATGTGGTCTGTTACTGTGCAAAAATCCAAACGCAGCCGCATGCCAGTGTGAAATGGCTCTAAAAATGAAAACATTTTGCCCAGATACTGAAGACTGTGGTATCATTGCTGTATCTGCATTAACGGCATGTTTAGAGACTGTGGCTGTTTTGTGATTTGTGATGCTGTTGTAGTCATTACACAAGACAGAGTTGATGTCACCCGCGCTGAAAAAAATCACCTCCCCTCTCCTAACCAATCAGACTGCAGACAGGGTCTGTCTACGTGTGCCAACGAAAAGGGCGTGTTTTCAAAAGCAGCGCCTGTAAAATCTATATAAATAAAGAACAATGTTGAATTGTTTTGAGTTATTAAAGTGTTTAGTGTTTATTATTGTGCTTTTATATTTACTAGTCCCTGCTCCCCTTTTATTGCTATTTTAATAAATGTAGAGATGTGCAGATAAGATCCTTTATTTATTCTATCTGCTTAACAACTATTTAGCTCAAAGCCACATGGGGGGTGCATTGTTTTCAAAGGGTTGGCAGCCTAATAGACTTTCATTGTGACAAGGTGCAGCCTTTGTGTAGCATTACAACAGCAGGAAGCAGAGTCTGTGTATGCAATCACAAAATATGGCCGTCCCCATGTACGTTTATAGTTACAAAATATAGCAGGAAGCACGCTCTTTTTTTAACGGTCCATACAACATAACTATACATTTCAGATGTAATCAGAAATTTGCTTCACTATTGGATTGTGTGTAACCACACATATACTTTTAGTATACCCTACTTGGGTTGTGTGTGCACACTTGCTCAACCAGCTTATACAGGTAATATTTTTGTTCATGTTTCAGTTAAATTGTGCAGGTTATATGTCAGATTTCAAGGTGGGTAAAGTTTTTTTTATAATTTGTTGTTTTCTCCTTTTTTTTTTTTATCACAATGATTTCAAAGGGGGTGTGTACACTTTTAATATGCACCATAGTTACATAAAATTACAGGGGTGGGCAAACTTTGTGTGGGCAACAATGGGTTTTTAAATGTGACATAGGGGCCGAGCCAAGAGCCTGTAAGTATAGGGAAAGTATAGGGATCCTAAGTCCTCGTAGCTAGGACAGGATAATTTTAAAAGAAAATATGTAAACAAAATTAATAAACAGAAGCTTAAACATTCTATTGCAGCAAACTATGGCCTAAACAATCCAAACACTTATCCTCTAAGTGTTGTCTTCACTTATTGCAGGGAATGAGGGTAGCCAGAGCATCTTGACACCAAGGTGACAAAGGGCCAAAATTTAAGACTAAAGGGCATGTTTGCCATAGTTTGGCCCACATCTGGTCTAATATATTATTATTGTATATTATTATTGTATTAATGTTACATCGTTTGCTATACAATTGTGCTTTAAGTTATGGAGCTAACATCATCCTCAGGGCAGTTGCACACATATTTTTTTAGTTGCAATATAGAGAGTTTGGAGTTTAAGTGATACTGCTTAGTTGCAAAAGAAATTGTTATAGTAACCTGATCAATGAGGATGCACAATTTATTTTACTGATATTGTGTGGTCTCCCAAACAAATGAAAGTAGGTTCTTCACACTCAACAATAGGCTTAGTTAATAGTAAATTCAACTCTAACTGTAATCTAAGTGGCTTCTCCAAGTCAAACGTATAGATAGGTGATGAGTGACATTTCAGCTAGTTTGTTTGTTCATTGCAAAAGTCCCTCAACAAGGTATTATAACCAAAAACAATTATTGTTCTAGCACATGTAGGTTTTGCATTAATTAAACCTAATTTGACAAAATTGCAACTAGCAAAATTAAGCCCTTCAAGAAAACGTTCCTACAACCCTTTTCTACATGTCCAGCAGTTTTGTTGATGATACCATGTTCAGGGGCTTTGACAGCCATAATTTTACAAACATTTCTCGCCACCTCTAGCTAAATGACTTTTAGGGACTTGGCCAAGAATTTTTACTAATACTAATATTTTAATGTTCTTTTACAACGTCTTTCTCGCCTCTAACCAGTGGACTTCTATGCCCATGCAAGGCCAAGCAGCATTTTTGAGCAGAGAGTAAAGACATCACATTGATATCCGCTTGCATACTTGGTGTAGTATGTACTCTACAACTGGTAAGTCCTTGAGATTGGATTTCTAAAGCTATTGTCTTCTAATAAAAAAGAAATGCAAAAGAATTACTGGCCAATAAGAAAAATACATATTGACCTTCTAATGCCTCTTGACTGGTCAGCTAATGTTATAATTTCGAAGGTTAAGTGCAAACAAATCCTACTCAAGAAGCCGTTTAGTCAAGAAAAACATTCATATGTTAATACCTATAACTACAAATTGAAAATCAAGCTAAACAGCCAACATTTCTATGTAAATCAGATGTTTTTGTACCTACAATAGAAGGAAAAAATGTAATATACTAAAATGTACATTTTACATTATATGCATTTCAATAGGTACAAGCTCCAAATAACTTACATGTGATAGTAATTGCAGTTATTGTCATTCTTATTCTCAGATTCTTATTCTCAGATTCTTATTCTCAGATTAGCTCATGGGGAAAGTAAATAGAAAATCACATATCAGAATGTGTACGATTCATTCAGCTGCAATTTAAAGTCATATCAAAGTTGGGAAGCTTTAAAATACACTTGTCAGACCAACTACAGACAAGAAAAAGTGGTGCTAGAGGGACACCAACATACTTTCACCCACTTTATTTAAATTAAGATACTTCAAACAACAAAAAGAATACCCTAATATAGGTACTTTGAGTATGCATACCCAAATGATAGTAGTAGACTTGAAAATACTTGTGCATCTCTTGGCAGGAATTGTCGGATTTTCGTTATGGCAGGCAGGAGAGAATACCATTTAGCACCATCAGCACCAATAGAATGTATTGCAGCTTATATTCCTGATGGGAGGTATTTACACCAGGATTGCTGACCCATCTTAATGTCCCTCCTGCTAGGATCGGCGAGTCCTTCCCTGATGTCAAGTCATCTTTCTTTGCTATAAGTTTCACATGCATGAAACATTGTTTATGTTGTGAGGAAGCCCTGTTGAGGGCGAAACATGTAGACTCAATGGCAGTGTAGATACACATTACATACTGTGAAACTATTTATATATGCACTTTCACTTTGAACCTAGATCAATCCTGCTTTTGTTCTTGTTTTTAAAACATGTTCCATTAATAAAGCATATTACGTTTTAAATAATTGTTATATGTCTTGTTGAGCACAATTTAGGGTTCTTAGCAACCTTTTACACCTATCATTTGGGTGTGATATATAAAAGGGTAATCTTTTAGTTTGGATTGTTGACAGTTGATGGGCACCCCAAATTCACAGAAATAGTTATTTATTGAATTCTTACTTTATTAAAAGAAGATACTTGATATACACCAACATTTTGAACTATGAATACATATGGCTTTAGTGGTGCCTTAGGCAAGTCATAATGTTCTTGCAGTTTAGGACCACTATTGACATCTGGAAGGCAGACAAAGTAAATGTGTCAGGGCAAAAACATGTAAGCACCACCACTGGCTGGTTTTCAGAAGAATTCCCAGGTTATAACAATTCCACAAACAAACTGCTCATTTAAGTTGGTGAACCGCCAAGGAGTGAAGTTATTACTTTTTGATTGAGAAACACACTGATGTCAAATTATTTTTAGTTAAAATATAGAGTTTGGGATATACCGTATTTTTCGGACTATAAGACGCACCTTTTCACCCCCACAATCGGGGTGAAAAAGTGCCTGTGTTGTATGGTCCTAATGCGCACCTTGGCCCCCCACCAGAACTCCCGGAAAGGAGATTAGCCGGGGAACTGGAGGATCTGTCAGATGAGAGATCCACCCACGGCCAAATCTCACATTTGAATTGTATAATTGCTCACAGTCCTGCTGGTATAAGCATCTATCCCTCTCTCTCCGTGTCTGTGGAAACTGCAATCACTCTGCAGCTTCCATGGACACAGCCAGAGAGGAGAGAGAGAAGACTGTGCAGCCTTCCCCCCTGCCCCCCTCCTCAAGATCAGTAAGCAGAATGACCTGATGTGCTGTGAGTGTACTCCTGCTAGTGACATCTAGTGGCTGAATTTGATATTGCATTAATTTAATCAACTGCATTAACCCAATTTAATATATCAAATATTTTTTTCCTGGTTTTCCTGCTTTAAAAACTAGGTGCATCTTTTTTTCCGAAAAATATGGTACTTGCAGTACAAGGCTACCCCCCTCTTCCAACGCACACCAAATCAATTATGCCTACTCTGACTTTCAACCCCCAGATCTCCAACACCCTTATAAGTCAAATCTTTTTTTTGGAATTAGTCATTTACATTCCCAATTTGACCCCTATCTGCAACCTTTCATACTTAACGTTTTCCTGTGGTTATCCAAGTGACATAAATTGTATACATTTAACAATAAAAACTGAACAAATGTTGGCAATCTAAAAATGTAACTTTTAAAGTTGTGTATAAATTATAGGGTGAACAGCTATTTAATGTGTTAGCTTGCTTTAATCTCCCTGCAATACCAATTTCAGCCACAATTTCACTAGTGAGCACTTGCCATCAGTAGCAGCACAAAGCTACTGGGAAGGATGTATGTCACAACGGGAAGGATGTATGTCCATGTCTGGTAGACATCCTAAATATAATAACATGTTCAGATGCTTTGTGAATAACTCACAATATCAGATAATGAAGATTTCAGGAATTCACTGTATCAGGTAAATTAGCACTGCAACCACAAGTTGGTGCTGCAGGTGTGCCAGGTTACATAGGAAAGCATGGGGGGTGAGTGATTCGTGCAGCTGCCTCTTCATTAGATTGGAGACACACGGAGCAGTGTGTTTGCTCTCCTGTGTCTCTGATCTCTGCCTGACGAACCCAGCTTGTCCACTGCTGTTCTGACAGGTCAGAGCTGGATGAGCTGGGACCGTCAGGAACTGCAGGGGGGGGGGGGTTAAACAAGAAGGAGGGTGCAAGGTGGGGGAAAAAAAAGACAGGCCCGAAGCTTTATTTAAAGACACTCGACACATGGGGGAGAGAGGGGGAAGGGAGAAAAACTCTTCAGTCTTCCTCATATTCCTCTAAATTCCATAAGGTCATAGTTTCTGAGCAGACTGTGAACCAGCCTGCAACAGTCCTCACTGGACATCCTCTCTTGCCTGTGCATGATGCGTTTCCTGGCACACCAAAGAGTGTCCTTGAAACAACACATCACGCTCCATGCTCTGCTGATCTCAGTCTCTGCGTATGCGCCCTCGAACAGTCCATACAGCGCATAGAAGTGGGCAACGGATGCTGGTGACACATACTGTGACAGTTCTTGTACCAAAGCCCCAAACACGGCCTGCGCATAGGGACACTGCCAGAAGAGCAGTATGTTCCAGAAAAATTGGGCAAGGAGGGACATGTGTCAGTACCCATTCTTTGAACCCACTGGCCAACGTATAGAAAGACACATTTTACAATATGGACAACTTACTCATGAGCAGCTTTTTACATATAGAAGGAGAGAGGAGTTTCTGTTACATAATTATTTTACTGCAATGCAGAATATTAGTGTAAATACATAACTTATAATAACTAATATCCTGAATTCCTTCAACTATTACACAGTTGTTTGCATATGGGAGGAGTCACATTATATATTCTCAGCAACAGACTGAGCTCACAACAGTAATAGCTAAGTGAACTGATGTTATTTTGATAGAATGAGCTGTGTATTAATATTAACCTTTCTGCATTGCAGTAAAATATTTATGGGACACAGACTCTCCTCCCATATGTAGATAGATGCTCATGGGTAACTTGTTAGTGCCAGATTGTAAAATATGTCTCTCCATAAGTTTGTCAGTGTGTTCAGAGAATAAGTACTGCTAATACAGCGAAGATCACCCTCTTGGCCTTCTTGCTTGGCTAGAGGAAATGTAATACATTTGTGGGGTGCAGAGTTATTGCTCTCAGAATTCTTGGAACTAAACGGTATTCGGACCACAAGATTATTTAAATGGGGAAATGTCTTCTAGTTTGAAAAATATGGTAGGTGCCATTTTTGTTTCCTGTTACCTTAAGAACTTTAGTAGGCAAATGTAACATTTGTATGCATATTATGCCTTGAGATTTTACATAACATTGCTTACAAATTCTGAAATGAAAAGTAATACCATTCTTTGCACTCTCATTGGCTCCAGGGATCCCAGTTTCCGGGGGTGAAGGGAAGAGTTGAAAACTGACAGTAAATAAAAATGACCAATTATGTTATATATATATATATATTCTGCAATACCATACAAAGTCCTAACTGAAGTACAGACTCTTTAACCTTTTCTGAGCTTTGTGAGGCTACAAATACAGATCCAGGACGCCTCATTTTGGTGGCTAGTGATAAGCAGCATAGGCAATGTTCCTAAAATATAAAAATTCTGCAATAAATGTGTAAATTTGAGATCTCCGGTCACTATTACCTTCATTGCGCAAATCTGCACTTGTACATGCGCATATTGCGAACACAATGCATGGTTGTGCCGGGTACTATAGTTGAGATCTTTGCAAATCCTTAAAGTGCCAATATTCTCAATATAAATTTGTGATTACAATATCCACGATCAATACTATTGTTGGCACATAATTGTCAGGCCTTCCTCATTGCCGGTATATTCAATACACATAAAGGGCAGATGTTTGCTTGGATAACACAGCCGCCACCGGGGATGACGGGTGCTGACTAGAAGTAGAGAGTTCATGTGTATTACTTGGTGAGGAAATAATATATGAGGTGAAATAATAGGATATTTTGCATGTATTTGCTTTAAAAGGATGAAGAAAATTACTTTAGATATGTGAAGATTCTTGGATTATATTCTAGGTAAGCACTCTCAGAAACATTTCATATTAGAGAAAAGTCATTGTTGTAGAGTTTTTGCATTTAAACTCTAGTAAGAGATAAGTAAAAGAAAAGAGTTCACTGAAGGATATCAAAGTTTAAATACAACTTCAAAATCCATTAGCCTCACACAGAGCATACATCCCAAAGATTCTGAGCACATAGAATTGCATCTGCAGGAAACGGAGATGTCGCATGGATTCTTTTAGACTTATTGGCCACTCGTAAAACCACCATTTATAATGGGAGAGGAATGATGTCGGGGCACTCGAGCACTTCCATTTTGTGCTTGTTGTCTCACTTTTCCTCTTCGTTTCAGGCATTAGGACAGATAAGAGTAACTAAAGGAAGCTTGTAGACTTCATCCGTCATTAAAATGGTCAGTATAGGTTCAGGCCAAAGTCTTTGCTTATGTCTACATCTATGGCAGTGGTTCCCAAATTGGGGGCATATGAGGTGGCAATCCGACCCCTTTGTGTGAGAACGGAGCTGTCAGTCAGAGGAGAAATCTGCAGCACTTAGCTGCCTATTGGCTCTCCCTGCTCTTAGTACCCTCCTCTACCAATGCCAGCCGATCAGAAGCCGGGGGTGGGGAACTCTCTCAGTGTGTTTGTGAATGATAATGTATGTAATGTGAATAATTCATATCTCTGCATGATTTTTGTGTATGTGAATGATAATGGTGAGTGTGCAGAATAGTAAGAAAAAGGGAGCTGTAATCGGGGAAATAAATTGGGGGACATTTCACATTAGCTGTGCTATCATATATACATTTTTACCTGTAACAGAAATGTTAGCAGTCCCTGTACCTCCGCTTCTCCACCTCCTGGAACTCAAGTTGGCTGGCTGAGAAGTGATTGCTAAGCAGCCGACAGAGAAATGAGAAATGCTGGCTGCTTTGCAATCACCTTATCCTCTAGTGGTCAATGCCAGGCATCTGTCGCTCTCTGAAAAAGCATGCACCTCTCTATACACCCATAAAAAATACAGGAATTCCCAGCTGTCATATTGACAGCCAGTAATTGACATTAAATAAGGAGAATTAAAGACTGTAGATGGCCTAGAACCTTTATTAAAGTTTTTAGAGTATATATTCTAATTTTAGAATCCTCAAGTGTGACATATAGAAACATCTAGAAATTATATAAAATATAAACATTCCCTTGAAAATAGAATTTTTCTCTTGCGTCCTGTTAAAGGACTTATTACTTATTCCTAATTAATATCCCTAGTCAATATCCTACGTTGGGCGTCAGTCGCTTGTCGTTGACTCCACCTACTTGTGTTTATCAACTAGTTGCCCTAATGCCTTCCTAACATGAGTGTAATAAAGCGTGGATAAAGTATAACAAGACTGTACATTACATGAGATATTTATTAAACAAATACATCAATAATAAAGTCAATTACTATGTGCATGTACATCCACATCAATGGTCATATAGATAGATATATACATAGACGCACACCAATACGCCACTACACTAACACAATAACTCAGTAAGTCCTCCCCACATCTATTTGGGTAACTATTGTCAGTGGCGCAGAACGTGTTAATGGAAGAGGACTATAGGGCAGTCAATATTGGATGGGAGTGAAGGAGTTAACTAAGGAGGTTATACAGTAAAGGGGTATGTGGTACCTGAAGGGGTTAAAAGAGGAAAGGGATATATGGCAGGAGAAAATGGTATAGGGAGGGACATGTGATACTAAGCCAGCCACAGGCTGTGGCGTGGGGACACTCCTGGCTGCTGGGGTCCGCTCTGCTGGCTGTTGGGTCCACTTTTGGGCTCCGAGCATCAGTTGCTGGCTGCTGCTTGGGGGTCACTATTTCCTCCTCTCTCCTCCTTCTCTTCCAACCTTCAGTAACTCACCCATACTAACTTTATGCACCATATTTATCCAGAATTCCTGGGATGGTCAGGAGTGAGTGTCTAAAGGTGTTAACATTGATGACCCTAATTAACTCTGGACCTGATCACGGCTCTGGTTTGATGTTTATACTATTTTGCATAGAGCCCAATCATTTACAATCTATGTGCAACAGTGGGAGGATGAGTCGGCTAGGGCAAAGAGGGGTTTCCCCTTCCCTCTAAACGTTCTATGGTTTACATTCTTCAAAGAAGCCACCTTTTGCTTTGTTGAAAGCTTTGCACACTTCAAGGTTGTCACCTGGAACAAATTTAAGTTGGGAGACGGGACTTGTCAACAGTTGGGGGACTTTCTTGGCTTCCCAATGTTTGAGACCATCAGTTCTGTTACACAAAGGTAAGAATGGTACACTCTTCCATAGTACCAATGGATCGATGATTTCTACATGTGCTACCTACTGTGAAGCATGGAGGAAGAGTGATGGTGTGGGGATGCTTGCTGAATAAAGTGTGAAGTGGGCAATAATGTGTAACAGATGTAACATCTGTAACAGATTTGCACACGGTTAAACTTCTCTGCTTTGCCCCCTATTAACACTAGTCATCTTGAGCTGTCTTTTCTTTACCCATTACATTTATGCTAATAATTTTTTCCATTACTATTTAAATCCTTTATCCGATTTGCAAACAGATTATCCATGATTTGTACCAGAATGTTACAGCCTTTTTCAAAAATAGGTTAAATTCATATTTTCCCTCAGAATTCTAGACACAACACCCCATTATGAAAACATGAAAAAGGTTTACATGAGGTTTTCCAAAATGTATTGGAAATAAAACATTTTTTTTTAGAAGAAAGCACATGTACATATATATTCACATCCTTTCCTTAATACTTTGTCAATGCCCCTTTGGCAACAATTGCAGCATCAAGTCTTTTTGAATATGATGCCACAAGCTTGGCACACCTATCCTTGGCCAGTTTCACCTATTCCTCTTTGCAGCACCTCTCAAGCTCCATCAGGTTGAATGGGAAGCGCTGGTGTACAGCCTTTTTAAGATCTCTCCAGAGATGTTCAATCAGATTCATGTCTGGGCAGGACGTTCGCAGAGTTGTCCTCATTTGATATCTTGGCTGTGTGCTTAGGAATGTCTTTATAAAAGGTGAAATGTCACCCCTGCTCTGGAACAGGTTTTCATCCAGGATGTCTCTGTACATTGCTGCAGTCTCCTCTTTTATCCTGACTAGTCTTCCAGTTCCTGCCACTGAAAAACATCCCCACAGCATCATGCTACCACCACCATGCTTCACTGTAGGGATGGTATTGGCCTGGTGATGAGCTTCGCCTGGTTTCCTCCAAACTTGACTTGGTATTCACACCAAAGAGCTCAATCTTTGTCTCATAACACCAGGAAATTGTGTTTCTCATGGTCTGAGAGTCCTTCATGTGCCTTTTGGCAAACTCTAGGCAGGCTGCCATGTGCCTTTTACTAAGGAGGGCTTGTGTCTGGCCACTTCACCATACAGGCCTGATTGTTGGGTTGCTGCAGAGATGGTTGTCCTTTTGGAAGGTTCTCCTCTCTCCACAGAAGACCTCTGACAGAGTGACCATTGGGTTGTGGTCACATGCCTGACTCAGGCCCCTCTCCCCAGATCTTTTAGTTTAGATGGTCGGCCAGCTCTTGTAAGAGTCCTGGTGGTTTTGAACATCTTCCTCTTATGGATGATGGAGGAACCTGTGCTCAATGGGACATTCAAAGCCGAAGAATTGTGGCTTCAGACAATCCTGTCTCAGAAGTCTACAGACAATTTAACATCATGCTTGGTTTGTACTCTGACATAAACAGTCAACTGTGGGACCCTATATAGACACATGTATGCCATTCTAAATCCTGTCCAATCAACTGAATTTACCACAGATGGACTCCAATTAAGCTGCCAAAACATCTCAAGGATGATCAGGGGAAACAGGGTGCACCCGAGAGCAGTTTTGAGCTTTATAGCAAAGACTGTGAATACTATTCACAGATCTGCTTTTTATTTTCAAAAAATTTACCAAAATCTAAAGAAAACTTTTCATGTTGTCATTATGGGGTGTTATGTTTGGAATTGTGAGGGGAAAATCATTGAATCAATTTGGAATAAGGAAAAGGTGATGTCATTAATTTCCAGATGCACTGTAAAATTCCCAATTTATCCAAAATGTAAAAAAAAGTTTCAACCCCCAAAAAATATTTTAAAACCATGTTGTTTACTTTTCCATTTTCAGAGAAGTAATCTTGTTTAGTGAAAGCATTTGTATCACAATGTATCTACTCCAGATGCGAGAACTTCCAATAATCGATCGGCTGCAGAAGATTATTTGAAGCCGATAATAATTTCACTTTAAGCACGCTGGATGCTGCAGTCAGTTGTGCTCACTGAGGAGCCATAAATATTCATACAGTTTCCCCAAAATCCGCCCCGCTATAGCGAACCTACATTTTACCAGTAATAGACTGCAAAAGCAAAAAGGATAATTAACGAAGGGAAAAGACGAGCGACACAGACAACGCTCATCTGTGCCTTCCCGAGGCGATTTGCAGACCAGCTCGCACGGAGAGTAGACTTCCCGAGCGGGGAAAGCAGAAAATCAAGAAAATGAAGAATGAATGAAGACAGCAGAGATGTCAGGAGGTCATCTGGGAAATAAGGATTCAGGACCTGGATTTAGATGGAGATCACATTTTAAGTCCGTTGACGTATGTTACATGACTTAAAATGATTAAGGTCATTTTCTGTCTCTCAAAGCGATATGAACTCGCAGCAATGATCGGAGACACTCTAGTGCCAGGACTCGGATTCTCACCGCTACACCGCTGGCCGGCTCCGGTACCTCCTGCTTTTGTAAAGGATGCCGCACTGTAACAGTACACACTGTAGATCATATATTCTTTATTTCAGAACATAAATAACATACTATACACCATATAGAAGGAAGAAAATTCAATTTGTTGTACAATTCCAAAGACACATTTGCCTGCTATGAGATTTGTAATAAATATGTAAATGAACGGGTTCATGAGTCTGCAGAAAACTAGCGTTTCTTCTACACTGAAAACGTGTCAGAAACGCAAGAGTCCACAACATTTCTAGGCAAACACCAATATGCTGAAGAGGCAAACCTGGAAAAGATTGGTGAGTCCACCAATATTCACTAGGCATAGGCAAGTATACCCGAGTGCTCTGGGTGAGATTGTGGGGTAAGCAAACTCTCCCTGAGCTACACTCATGGTAAACACCCAGGAGGTTAATAATGCACGGATAGCCGCCAGAGCTACAGCTCTCAAGAACCCCTCTCCCTGCAAAGAGTATTTGGTAAAGGCAATATTGCTTGGAAAAATTTTAATGTAAGTAGAGAGGAACGAAGAAGGGTGGAGGATTGCTGCAGTTCTGTACACAATCTAGTACATTCTATTTTTTTGCGGGATTTTTTTGCAGGAAAATGGCCAACAATATTCTTAGTCCATATATCTAAACAGCTGTAAACATGATAACAGAGGAAAATAAACATACTGAAGAAAGAACAGGACATGATGTCTAGATGACGAGGACTGTAGGGCACAGTATATAACCAAGAATGATCAATTTACATGGAGAATATTTGTTTCAGATACTTGATTAAGTTTGTACAAAGATGTTTTACTGAAAATATTAGGCATAATAGTATAAAGCTTAGCTGGTTGTGTCAGGAAGTTTGGACATATTCGGTCCCATTTACATTTGCAGTTTCATGACAATGGAATTGGCCCCCATCTGCTTGAGCTGCACATATTGTACACTCTGAAATTAACAACTGACCATGTTATGCATATGGCGGCCCACAATTCGCCAGTACTCCTCATGACGTTACCAGCTCAGCAGCAGTGTTTAGACTGTAAAGCTGAGAATACACGCGTAGATATGGGCCAGATCTATGGCCGGTACGTGCACGACCCATATTTAATGCGGCCATTCCTGTCTTCGAGCGGGACCAATCAATCCCACTCAAAAACAGGGATATCAGACATGACCGTAAACCACGGTCGATGTCCATTGCTTTGCATGGAGACTGCGGGATCTCCATGCAAAGTATCGGCTGAGCTGGAGACATAGCAGTGCTGCGCCCCCAGCTCCTCCGATATCTGACAGCAGCCTGATGACGTCATCGCACTGCTTCCGGGGGCCTTGAACTGCTCCTATATCGAGCTGTGTGTTCCCTGCTTAAAGCCCCCCATACATGTTCCGATTATTCTTCCAACCGATTTTTGTCCGATCCTGTCACCCGATTTTCACCTAAAATGTTATGGTCAGTCGGTCGGCTGGCAATCGGGAAAAATCGGAATTCGAATTATCACCGATCCATAAGCCCGAACCTATTTATTAACAGCAGATCGAGCAAAAATTTTCAGACAGGTCCGAAGCGAAGCGATTTTTCGGCCGATTTTGAGAAATCGGTCGGGTACATAATTCCGTATCCGATTAATCTCCCGATCGATTAATCTCCCGACCACATTGGTCGGTCAGGCAAAATTCGTATGAAAAATCGGAACGTGTATGGGGGCTTAAGGTCTCATTACATGTTCAGTTTTTAACCACCCAGTAAAGGAAAGGTTAGCGCAACCGCACGATAGACCGTCATAGGAATTGTCTTCACTGGCGGGTTGGTGGGAGAAGACCAAAACCTAAACTTTATGAATTCATAAATCCATCCAGACTTTATGAGACCATAAATGATGTCCATGGAGATTAGGCAACAAGCCTATTAGGAGAAACACGCATTTTTGTACAGAGAAGCGTGGTTTGGGGAACAAATTTGTCACCATAAAAATGAATGCAGCATATCATCAGAACCCACAAGAGAAAACGTTACACTTGCTGCACACTTCAGCATGACAATGATCCGAAACACGAGGCCTAGTTCACCCTGTAATGGCTACAGAAAAAAATGAAGGGCCTGGAGAAGTCATCACAATCTCCTAAACTCATTATTGAGGTACTCGGAGGAGATGTTAAAGATGAAGTTCATGCTAGACAACTAAAATATTTATAGTACCTGGAATTATCACCAAGCATGGGCCGCAGTAATCACTATAGAACAAAAGATGGCAGGTTGTCACTAAAGGGGCACACACAATACAGTGCATAGGTAAGCCATAGGTTTCTCACAGGATCATTTGTAACTATTTTTACTGGATTGATTTGTTTAATGATTGTGCTATTTTCTTGTGCTCAATAGGTTACAAATGTAAGCCAATCACATAAAATATAAGGTGTTTGGTCTAAATCAGGGGTGGGCAAACTAAGGCCTGGAGGCCAGATCCAGACCATTAAGCTTTCTTTTGCAGGCCTTTGTCACCTTGTTGAATATATGCTCCCCTCCACTTGTTCTCTGCAATGATGGCACATAATGCCTAGAGGTGTCCAAACATTGCCTTGGGGACAATGCAGTGGTGATCCACTGGCAACAACATGGCAACAACAGGCAGCCTCTAGAAATGATCTGTGCCCATCATACATCACAGCCATCATAAGTGATGCCGGCGATGCATGGAATTGGCACCCCTGTTCTAAATACTTCTAAATGCGTTTATTAAACAGAGATGACCCACATAACTACACATTCTGTAAAAGGTATGAAAATGTGGAAGCAGGACCGTACATGATTTCTACGTCAAACCATCCAAGTGAAGAATATAGAGATTAAGATTAAACGGCAAAAGTAGAATATTCCCTTCCTGTGGGGCTATCTCTGGATTTCAGAGCGTAACTTACCTGAGCATGTCACTCCGGGTAGGCTTACACTTACAATGCAGGACTGTTGGCCTTGCACTGTAGAATGACAAGAGAGTGATCACGAAAATGAATCCCATCAAATCCTATTGTCAGCCTGTCACAAGTGATGTGCGAGAAAAGCAAACATGTGGAAATAGGTTCTCTGACCTGATGAGACCAGGATTAAGCTTGATGGCCTCTTAGCTGCTCACTACTGTCACAGCAAAGTCTCAGTGTAGAAGACTAGTCATGACCACATGTTGTAGTGCGGTTGTCTTTATATGAAAGGGCTGTTGTAGCCGATACACCCCAATTTTAGAGGAAAATCTGTTTCAGACTTCAAGAGACCCACAATTGGGTTGGAAGTCCACATTGCAGCAAAATGAATACCTTAAAACTCTGGGTGGACTTGGTTTACACATCTGTAGTCCGGAACTTTTCTCTTGATGTCTCTATCCTGTTGGTGACACCACCAACAGGATAGAGACATCAAGAGAAAAGTTCCGGACTACAGATGTGTAAACCAAGTCCGGTAGAAGTCTTTTACTCATGTCAAGTCCAGTTATCTGTAACAGTGTTTGCCCAGAAATGCCCAAACATTTTCTTTTACCCCACGATAAAATGCTTCCGGACATCCACCCAGTGCTTTGTCAGCATAAAGCAAAGCTGAGTGACAATATAGTTCCATGCACTTGGATAGATAAAATAAGTGCAAACCCCCCTGATAAATAGCGCAGCCCCTTCAAATGAATAGGCTATGGTATGTGCACTGTGCCAAAAATCCATGAAAGTCGGTGGATGAAAGTTTCCACAACCCCAACCAGTCACTTCGAGCCTCAGTTGTGTTAATGCCGATGTGAGGCCCCACATTGACATAAACTTGATAGCGGCTTGATGTAGGTGTCCATTGACAGTAAATGGAAGTGTTAAGGTGGGTTTACACGTGTAGATTTTTTGTTTGTTCAACTGCCGATTTGATTCTTTGATAGATTTTTGCGGGGCATGTTCGGTATGGAGACATATTGACTTTCAGCACAGTGTACCTTAATTTAAAGGGGCTTCACTATTTAGTGGCCCTAACGGGGAGATGGGGATTGCACTCATTGATGTCAGCGCATCCAAGCGCATACTGGAGCTATAGCCTAATAGTCACACCCTCACGACTCTCTCAGACACATTTTGAAGACAAGGGGGTTTCTGCTTATTATGGATTAAACATATTTATACCCTTTGCATAACTGCTGTAAAAGGAAAGTGGAAGTTAGACTAAGCATGATGGGTGTTTGTACATCTGCCTCTATATTTTGTATCTGTGGATTGAGTTGGGCCTTAAACCAAAATACAATCACATCTCCATAAAATTAGTTATGCTGGGTAAACCAAACGTTTAAAAAAAGCCACTTAAATCCATTTCAATTCCGGATTTAGGTAAAACAAATGGAACCTCTAAAGAGCAGAGGGCAAATCCTTATGCAAAAACTTATCTACTTGGAGTCTATTTGGAACCAAGCCACACTATTCTGATCACTAAAAGAGTTAAAGGTCCATAAGTCCGCCTATTCCTTTCAGTGCAAGGCTGCTGCCCCTACCACACACAATCATGGCCGAGGGCATGCCCTGAGCATGGCAATACATCTGCTGGTGAGGAAACAAGACTACCAGACACACAACCATCCAAACATGGAACAAGAATCTGAATTCCATACAATGTCTACGTGACCATTGTGATGCCCAAGCAAACATTCTAACTTTGTAAACTTAAACTACCAAAAGGAAAAGGCAGCAAGCAGCAAATGATAAAAATATGAGAGCTGTTTAACGGTTATAAAGTCTTTTATGAAACCTAATATTACCAAAGCGAATTACTGTACATTAGCAGGAATCTTCAAGGTGCTAAATGACTGGACAACAGTCAGCATAGCACAGAATGACAGCAGCAGGAACATCTGGAATCTTCTCTCCAATGTCACTACTGGAGGCAATCTTTGTAAGAAAATATATTTCAGGAAGAATTTGTTACACTATGAAGAAATCAAACATATATACAAATAAAAAATTGTCAGAGAGAAAGGGCTGAATACGGAGAGATGAAATCAATTTATAGAGAGGAGGAGGAGGAGCGCCACTTCTAGTCCAGGCTGGGGACTTCATCAGCAGGAACAGTTGCCGCATCCTTTAACGCTGTTGATTATCTCCTCCTGCAACTTCTTTCGTTCCTCCTCTTTGGACATTTCTTGTCTACTTTTCTCAGATTTCTGGTTGCTTTGACTATTTAAAACCCGGTTGCTCTGTGTGTGCCACAGTTCAGAATAAAGGCTGCTGGGCTTCTCCAAGAGTCCAAAATGTGTTCCTCTCTCCGCCACTTTACCCTGCCATAAGATAGAGAGAAATGACAGTCAAGCTAGAGTCAATGAAAAACACATCATCATATCACATACAGATCATCAGTGCTACCCTTGGTATTTGCTTATATCAAGGGTCCTACGGCCCCCAGTCTGGAAACAGGTAGTATTTACCCAGAACCCAATACCCACAATATAAGCCGCAGCTGGCAGCAAGTATGAATTTGGCAGGTGTTGTGCGTCCTCTGCTCTGCGCATGGTCAGTGAGTGAGGTAGCCGATGTCTGGTGGTGCTCTCCTCCGGAATGTCAAGCGGTGTGATGTATTTTGGCTGCTTTATGGATGTCATGTGTTTAATATTGTATATTTGTGTATGGTGTGTGTCGGTGTGTTTATGGTATGTGAAGAATTGTTTATGTGTGTGTGTGTTGTTTGTGGTATGTGTATGTCTGTTTTGCATGTATGTTGTATATATGTGTATATGTGGGAATTCATTAACTTTCTGTTATTTTAAAAACTGTTGTCCTTGCCCTGACAATCTGAGGGACTGTGAACTGGTCGACTGTTTGTAAAGTTTGAAGACCTCTGACCTGTATACTGGGTACAGCAAAAGATGAGAGATTCAGGGGCGATTTATCTTAAGAGCCTCCACAGAAAATGACAACGTGTAAATTCCAAATCATGAACGCATACAAGGAACCTTCATTCAGTTTGGGTTGCTACTGTCATTGTACCTGAACACAGAACATAGTTGCCACACCTATGAGTTATATTTTACCCTTTTACATGCAAAGAATCAGTCAGTCACAGTCATTCTGTGATGGCAACCCTGGGAAGAGCAGAAACTCTAACTACAGGGTTGTCCCCAGTGTTACCGGGCATTAAATGATACATTCCCTCTGTGGGATATTTGTTACTGAATTTGCTACCAGTTACTTGCGAGCCTCATGGAAAGGTTTACCACTCAAAGCAGTTGCTCTGTTAGCTAGCATTTCTTTTTTAATTTGTTGGTAGAAAAAACAAGTTTTGTATCTTTCACACTATACGAAGCACCTATAGTTTTGGAGAGAAAATCTGAAAAAATATAAAATGAGAGACACAGCCATTCATATGTAAAATGAATATACAGAATGTTCCAGCAAGGCAGGCAGGGTCCATGCAGTATTCACTCTGTATTCCTCCAGCCAAGCTTAAAGACCAGCAGAGTGTGCAGGGCTGACACTAACATGTGTCTATACACTAGCAATAGCCATTCTTTGAACACACTGACTAGCTTTAAGCGGATTTAAGCTAAAAACAAAAATAATAAGTAAATAAATAACAAAACCATGCTGACGCATGGAGACATGGTACAGTAGACGTTTGATTACCCATGTTGCCTTGGGGCCGCCGTTGCAGCATGTCACAGTGGAGGTGGAGCATTGTGGAATTTTTAAAGATTTACCAGGTAAATATATATATATTTTTACATCTGACCTCTAAGGTGGTAGGTCTGCTTTAAGGAGACACACATTTTACAATCTGGCACTAACAACGTACCCATGAGCAGCTATTTATATATGGGAAGAGAGACAAGTCTTTTTTTTATTGCAAAATAAATAGCCTCTTAATAGTCTTAAATTCACCCGGGTAGATGATCAGTGTGTTTAGAAAATGGGCACTGCTAGTGCTCATACAGCTGAAATCTCCCTCCTGGCAGTGGCTTGGCTGGAGGGACTGGAACGGAACAAATTCCAGCGTCATGGAACCCAGAGATTTTGCTTCCAGGACGTTTGGGGCGAAACCATAAAGATGCACAGACACATTTTGCCATTGATTGTATTGGGGTAAAAAAGTGCGTCTTAGTCAGAAAATGTGGCAGGTTTAAGATTTTTGTAAAAGATCACAGCTTTTGTGCTAAAAAATAATAAGTTAAATAATAAAAAAATAAGTCTCAGAAGAAACACTTTATCCATCCCTCTCGCTCTTGCCAAGACCAACCACCTTAAACAGCACACGCATGAAGGCAGTACTGGGATATTTCCCAGCATGCTTTGCCTAACTAATTATATGGATGGATGTAAGTCCGGCCTTTCTCACGGACTCATGTTGTAGCCCTGGTAGCCGCGGACATCAGTACTCCTTCCTTACCATAAAGGCTCAGATTATTTTCTTCTATAGATCTGCTTGTTACCAGCCTATTAAGCAGCGACAAACACTAACACGCTATTAGAATAATCAATCGTTCTCAAATGCAAAAAAACAAAATCTCAATTATTTACACTGGAGGTGGTAAAACAATTTCAGAAAGAGGAGAAGTTCCCCGATGCAGTGAGAGAAGTCTTCCTCTGCCTTCGCACTCCCGTCCCGCCATGTGTCGGAGTGTCTGATCACGCTGTCTTCCTATGGGGGGAGAGTGAATGCCATGCCAGCAGGAAACAATGTATAACAGCAGGAATGGGGCTCTATGCACATAGCGAACAGAGAAAGGATGGTGATGTCATGCCTAATGTAGCTGCAATCTATACCGCACAGCACACACAGGCTCGTCACATTGTAAATGTCACCGGCACATGGCAGATGATAGAAATCGTCATTTGGAAACATATGGAAACCTGCAGGTGACAGATCTGGCTCGTCTCTGAAACAAGAGACAATTTGTCCATAGACATCCCACAAGGCTGCGGTGTTAGCAGGGCACGGCCCGCGCTCTGCCCTTACTGTCATATCACACTGCTGACAGATGTCCTGGCCGTGAAATCCAACACAGGAATTCTAATTAGCGGGAGAAAACGTATGGATGACCATTATCAGACATTACTCATCTCATTATCAGCCACAGAAATCAGAACAACCATGACATTTGCTGCAACAGAAACAGAATTCCGTTTCATAGACTGCAAATGTATTAACTCTCATCTCCTTTTCTCAAACAGATTTAAGTCAGCTATCCATCTAAAACAGGCATGTCCAAAGTCCGGCCCAGGGGCCAAATGCGGCACATGTTCAAGTTTCTAACAGTCATATCAGCAATACTATGCAGAGGTTATCTCACTCTCAGAACATGGTTGTATTCAAAGCAATAGCTTCAAGTGCAAGTCAGCAAGTGAACTGCGGATCAGAGACATACTATCCCAGATCTTCTTTTGCCCAGCAGCCAGCCAGATCTGTATATGGTAACACTGAGGTGGCAGAGTGTCGCCGGATTCTGATCTGGATTGTTGGTGGGAACGAGACAAGAAGAGTCTCTCCTCCATCTTACACTCTGGAGTACAAGACCAGAATGGAGGTGCAGGAGCGAGGAAGAGGGAAAGGTAAGTATGTGATTTTTATCTACAGGGATAAGTTTGCCGGGATGAAGACTTCATCTAGTTAAGTAATGCTTATTTGTTTTTTTGCTTTTTAAAGTTTAAATCCACTTTAAGGTGAGGAATGTTGGGGAATCTTACTGGATGCCTATATGCAATAGATAGGAGTGGTCGGGTCTACCAGGGTTGAATGAACTACAGGTCCCAGCATGCCTAGCGGCTGCCTTCGTCAGTGTTCTGGCTGTGAATGGGTTATGCCTTACAATATTAATAAAACGTATGTGGTAAGGAAGAGATCTCCCCTATGGTATCGTTCATTTGTACACCCCAGATCTACCCAATTCCCCTGCTTGTATACTGCTGCCCTAACCCTGCTGCCCACCAACAGCTCCATGTTACCTCCAATACTCACCTTTGTATGTTTCTTGAACTATTCCAATATCACATTGACAATTTCACTTATTATCGAAGCATTGATCTTTTATTATTCTCCTCTCAAATGATTTGTTATAGTTTGAAAATTAAAAGTTTTCATTTACTCATTCACCATGTTATGTAAAAATTGAACATGTTCTGATTCATTTACAGTATATCAACCCAGATATAGATTTGCAAATGTTCCTGAATGTGACTTTTTACCACCTTAGAAAACATGCATAGGAGCTATTGGTAAAATTCACATCAGTAACGGGCTTAATTCAACGATCCTTTGTGACTAAGAACAACGTGATATAACATTTCATTAGAAGTATGGAAAGTTGTACTACCTTTGAATGCTCCTCATTCTCTAAGGAGACGTGTGCTTTAGATACAGTTGCTATGCTGTGTGTGGGGTTGTTTGAGGCGATGATGTTACACTATTCAGAAAAAAAGTTAGGCTGCACCTTCCTGCAGGAAACAAATGCTGAAAAGGTAGAAGGATTTTTGTATTAAGGGCTCTTTCACACTATGTTGGCTGCGGGCTTTGCCACTAACAGTGTCTGTTACCATACAGTCTGCATTTTACACTGAGCTTGTGTCTCCCATACATGTGTACAGGAGATGCTTGCGCTGAGCCTGCAAAAAAGAAGTACAACATTGCGCATTAGCGCAAATGTGGGGCTAGTGTGGAAGGTATCAGTTAACCTTTCACACCAGCCCTGCATTTGTGTTAAACCTAGCCGTTCTGTGCTGCGGTACTGTACTGCACTTCAAGGCTAGTGTAAACGAGTGGATCTCTGATCCTAAAAGTCATGAAACATGCAATTTTCTGTGTCTGGGGTGGGGAAAAGACGCAGAGAGGACACTTCCCATTCGAATGCGTATTCTGAGCAGCGCGCCTGCAGTACTGATTTGAAGCTGCGGCTGCATCTTTATAGCCGCACCGCGCCGTGGTCCATTGAAGATCAATGGAGTTGTCTCCAAGATGCAGAAAAACCACGCCCAATGCCGCTACGCTGCTGTTTTTCCAAGTCTTTTCTCTGCTGTATCAAAAAGGGCGCACTCCCCCTGCGGGTGTCTGAACAAGTTGAAGCAATCCTGTCCTAGAAACAAAGATATCTTCCCAACAATAGCTATGACTTTTATCATTTGTTTCTGCAACAGGGATAAGTATAAGGGGATAAGTAGACTTAAACAGAGTAAAATTATCTGTTCTGCCCCAAAAAACATTTAACCAGACCACCTTCTTAGGATGACATGATGGTTACAGATTTAGCCATGCTAGCTCAGTGCTCCTCCAATCCACCCTGGAAGTTATACAGCGTTATAAGCTGTCTGATAACAAGGAGTGGGAGGTGGCAGTCTATGGCTGTGCATTTGGAAATGCCTATTAAACATGCACAATAATACCTGCATAACCACCACCGTGGACACTAGGCCACAGTAGACTGTTAACCTCCCTAGCGGTTGTGGCGAGTCCAGCTCGTCCAGTGCTGACATGCTGAAAGTGCACTGGACGAGCTGGACGAGCCCAACACTGTTTGGAGCCCCGCGGCGCTCACTTACCGATCCACTCATCCGCAGCGGCTCCGATCTTGCGAATGACTCTTCCTGGAAGGAAGAGATCCCTCTGCCCCCCTTGCGGTGCGACGTCACATCCCGCCGGGGCGGCGGTGGGAAGTTTAAAGATGAGCAGGGATTCTGTCAAGAAGCCTCCAACACACAACACAGAAAATGAGCGCTGCGGGACTCCGGGCTTTAGGTGTAGCTCACTGTAGCGCAGCACTCACTTACTGTGTTGTGTGTCGGAGGCTCTATGCTGGAATCCCGGCTGCTCAGTTATCCCTTGACCCCTCTGGTGTGACACGATGACGTCACATCGGTGGGAAATGTAAAAGTGAAATAAGTTAAATAAAGGATTCGGTCCCACTGATGCCCCCCTGATGCCCCCCTCTTTGCATTTAACTCCCTCACCACTGGTGTGATGGACCTGTCATGACACTGGGGGAGGGCAAATTTAAAGGAGACTTGCACTGGATACAGGGATAGCTGTATCCAATACAATTCTAAGTGAAAGAAAACACAAACACACTGTCCAATTGAATTAAACTTTTAATAAAAACAAAAAACAAATATAAATACACTGTAACAGTTCACAAATTTAGCAGTTCGTCTGGATTGCTAGTGTCTGACACTGTGCTATTACTGATCGTTTACTGCCTATCTGACCTTTGCCTGCATACCGACATTGATTTTGCCTGCCTGATTGACTTCTGCTTGCATACTGACCACCGATTCTGCCTGCCGCCTGCCCTGAACACTGCCTGAACTCTGACATCCCTGCCTGCGGCCCGCCCTGAATTATGCCTGAATCTGACAACTCCACCTATCTGAAAGATGGCTTCGTATTCTGGAAAGCATCTATCTGCCCATGATGTGCTGGGACAGCTGTCGGACAGTGACAGCGATCATGAGTCACTGATCGAGTCCATGGATAGTGACTGGGCTCCTAAAGACCACCAGTCATTGGATTCGGAGAGCGAGACCCCAAGTGACAGCGACTCTATGGAGGTCAGTAATGTGCGCACCTGGTGTTCGCTTGACGCAACCCAGCCCCAGCCTGCACCCCCTAGGTTTCCATTTACTGGGGAACCTGGCATCAAGGTGCAATGCGCCGTCAACCCCCTGGCCTACATGGAGCTATTTTTGAATGAGACTGTCATTCAAAAAATTGTGGACGAGACCAACCGGTACGCAGCACAACAGCTGGCTGCTCCCCATGGAAGCTGTGACCCAGAAGGACATCTGGCTTTTCCTGGGACTTATCATCCTGCAAGGGGTGGTGGGGAAACCATTGCAGAAGTGGTACTGGTCCACTGATTTATTGACAACCACCCCCTTTTTTCATCATGTTATGCCAGAATATCGTTTTGTCCTCATACTGAAATTCCTGCATTTCGCCAATAATGAGGACTTTGATGAGACCACTCATCCTGCCCCCAAGCTCCATAAAATCTGGGAAGTATACCAAATAATCTTGGACAATTTTAAGAGCTGCTATGTTCCAGACAGGGACATCACTGTGGACGAAAGCCTGATGGCCTATAAAGGGAGGCTCAGCTGGATCCAATATATAGCCTCCAAAAGAGTGCAGTTTGGGATCAAGTCTTTTCTTCTTTGCGAATCAAAATCTGGTTACATATGAAACTCAGTAATTTACACTGGGAAAGGGACAAAGTTTAAACCCCCGGTTTGAATCCTTTGGAATGGCTGCATCTGCTGTGCTCTCGCTTATTGAACCCCTGCTCCAACAAGGATGTCCGACAACAGACAACTGTTATACCTCCCCTGAACTCTGAGTTTGTAATCCAAAACCGGACTGACACATATGGGACTGTAAGGGTTAACCGCCGTGAATTGCTGGCTTACTTCAAGGCCAGAAAATTTAAGCCTAGGGAGATGGTTGCCTGGCAAAAAGGCAAAATGTTGGCCCTCCGATGGCGCGACAAAAAAGACGTGTGCATCATAAGCATGATCCACAACACCGCCATGGTTATAGCCAGAACCAGGAGTGGACAGGACATTCGAATAATCATACCATGGGAGGTGTTGACAGAGCCGACCAGGCAATGACATTTTACCCGGCTGTCAGAAAACAACAGCGGAAATTTTATAAAAAATATTTCCGCCATCTCCTGTAGCAGCGCCTGTGGAACGCCTATGTGCTGCATAAGAAACAGTGTGAGGGGCCTGTACTGCACCATGACTTTATTTGGCGAATGTGTGAAGGCATATGCGCCAAATACCTCACACCACAAGAGACATTACGGCATGCTTCATACCTGGTGAACCCAATACGGCTGACTGCTCACCATTTCCCCAGGTTTCTGCTCCCAACGCAGAGAACGCAAGAACCCACAAGACGGTGTGGGGTGTGCTGCTCTAAGACAGGCCAAGATGGGAAAAGAGTCCGCAGGGAAACCCGCAGCTACTGCCCTGCCTGCAATGTTGGATTATGTGCTATCCCCTGTTTTACATCACACACATGAAGTATTTTAGAGATTTATAGTGATTTATAGTGGTTTTATTAAATGTATCTGTTTGACCTGATTTTTGTGTTTTCTCGTAAATTTAATTATGAAATGCAATTTTCTTTACATAATTATGTGTTTCAAACATTATTATAGTCAGGATGTCTATTAGACCCTTGTATGGACAGGTTTTGGTAAGTAACAGGCCTACAACATAAAATTCCATTAAAGTCAATGGTGCGCTTCTGGTACAGAAATCTGTACCTATGCAGTGCGCTAAGGAGGTAAACTGTATATTAAAAATTCAAGAAAGGGTGTCTACTTTAGTTTCTTTTTGCACTTTGGGTTTCAACTGCTGACCAAACATAAGACATCAGTAGATTGAACCCACTCGTGGTATAATAAGTAGCTGCGAGCCAGGTTACATGCCTGAATTGAGAGTTGGCTATCAGAATGTCTCCTTAACAGATTGGAAGTGGGAGAAGACATCTGCATAATTAACATGTTTGCTACTGAAGGGATACCTAAGATTCTGAACACCATGAAGAATCTTATGAATAGTGATAAGTTTTCTTCTCTGTTC
Source organism: Ptychadena robeensis (assembly GCA_036250615.1). Taxonomy (NCBI): domain Eukaryota; kingdom Metazoa; phylum Chordata; class Amphibia; order Anura; family Ptychadenidae; genus Ptychadena; species Ptychadena robeensis. The sequence goes on from CM070040.1 coordinate 41,919,555, forward strand.
TCAGTTGAGGTCACAAACCAAGCTGAGCAGTCTTGGCGTGGTGCCTTGTAACAAAACGGACTGCACAGCCAAACTGCACCAAATGTGCCGCAAAGCATTGTTGTAGTAACAACAGACCTCACTCACATGAACTGTAGCATGAGTGTGCTTCAAAGCATAGAAAACTGCAGGGGGTCACACTGGTGCCCCAAAAGCTCTATCCCTGCTGTTTATCATGAACTGTGGACACTTGCTGGTACATTCCAAATTAGTTATTTAATGAACCTAGGGAAGCAAATATTATTGCCAGTGAGTAATCTAATGGTGCTGAGATCTGTTTGCTGCTTCATTCATTTTCACGAACATGTATCCGCACACACAGCACACCTTGTGGTGTTTTATTGTTGTTAAAGCCCTATTCCAAATTATATTAAAAAACAGCATACTTGTGTTCCCCACCACTCTTACAAAGCATTAAGTTGCGGTAACATGACTTTTCTACGCCACTCACAAATTTGGAAGTAGGAAATGCACCGTGAGAAATCAGAAACCTCTAACAAAAGGTCACATGGCTTCACCATGCCACTTACACAGTTAAAAGGACTAAATAAGTTTCCTAATTTCTACAGAAAGTGTTTAGATGATTGCTAATTAGTGAGAGTCACTGAATGGGGCAAGGCTTGAAATACAACACAGTATTAAAGGAAAGTAGATCAACTGTTGGGGGGGAATAAGATAAAACTGCAAACTCTAGAAAAGAGATAGATATAAAAATGGATACAAACGGATGTTTTGTTTATCCGGCATCTCTACAAGATTCTAAGCAAACTCAGGTCCCTTTCACACTAACTGAGCTGCAGCTGGGGTGCTGTACAGTACATGTGGAACTTCCAGTGGCCACGTGTTTGTGTGTACACTAACACATAATGCCGTGCGCTACCGTAAACACCCTGCTTCTGGCAGTTTTTCCGACATAGTGCAAATATCTCCCGTCCACTTTTGAAGGGAGACGCCAGCGCAGGTTAAAAGTGTGTTATTTTTTTGCTCCAGTAAGGGAAACTGTACCGCTAGTGCCTCCTTACAGGAACAAAACTGCACTGCAGCACAAATCGTGTAAAAGGGTCCTACCAGTTTTTTTTATCCATCTCTGCACCTCCCGTGTATTTGACCATTTTAACAGAAGCAGAAAATACAAAATAATAAAATATTCATCAGCTTCCCACTATATACTATAAAGTATCTAGGTACTGCTTACCTTATCAAGGACTATAATTTCATCTGCATCAACGATGGTGGACAACCTATGAGCGATGAACACTGAGGTCCTGTGTTTTACCATATTCCGCATTGAGCCGAGAATATTCTATCAAAGTAAGAAATATCAACAATGATTTTAGAGAAACAGATGTCATTCAGGCTGCATTTACATTTTGTATTAAATCTGCACATATCCTGTCACTTAAATCCTGTTATTACGGTTTTCTGTAAAGTGTGCTGCAAGTACACTCACATAATTACCTTTTCTTTTATGGTATAGCAAAAATAAAAACAGAAAGATATAATGGAGAGAATGAAGGCAATTATTGTAATCCAGCGATCTACTGTACAGTGGAGGAAATAATTATTTGACCCCTCACTGATTTTGTAAGTTTGTCCAA
>CM070040.1:41921291-41962433 GCA_036250615.1 Ptychadena robeensis
TTGTCATTGGACAAACTTACAAAATCAGTGAGGGGTCAAAGAATTATTTCCTCCACTGTAGATTGCAACTTTGCAAACTTACTTTTGATTTTTTTTTGCTGGCAGGAATATAAGATAATATGATGTTTGTGTAATATCTAACCTTACACAGTTACATTATTATTACCTGTCACATGTATTGTTACACAAATTAGACAAAAGATATATACAACACGTTCCAAATTATTATGCAATTCTAGTCAAGTATCAAATATAAATATTTCGTTTTTTTTAATTAAACTCGTCAATGGTATTGTGATTATTAGCTTGCCAGATGAGCCCAACAAAAGGAAAAATTACTAAAAGAAGGATTGTTAAAATGATTAAAATAGTTTGATTTCTGACTCTGCTGTCTTTCTTCCTATACCCTCCTCAGAAGTGCATTTCGTTTTTGCCAGAAGGTTGACATGTGAAGCTTGGACAATTTCCAATTTTAATGGTGGTCAACCGGGTGGTTTTCTTTCTATGCTTCTATTGTGATTCTTTGCTGTACGATTTTTGCACTTCTATATCTAATGTCTGTAAGTTTATTTTGTGAAAAATCAATAAAAACCTATTATACAACCACTTTTGGTTGTTCTCTTTATCTGGGTATTTTGAAATATTTGGGTGTGGCACCTACAGTAAAAATAAAAGGAAGAGAGGTATTTATCTTAAGTTGTGTTGAATGTTCCCATTTTTAGTCGACTACCCATTTTCCTATAATATGTGAAAGAAAAGGGATCTCTCTGCTGCTGAAGAGCATTAAACAGTTGAAGGCCTTGAGGGTCGACACAGAACACTCTGGTTTGAGCATAAAATGCACAATGATGCAGGTTTCTGCCAGACAAATACATAGAAATGAGAGACCAGCTGCTAAAATGCCATAACAAAGCAGCAAACAGGTATTTGAAGTTGCTGGTGCCTCTGGAGCCCTGCAAACACCAAAGTCCTGGATCCTACAGAGGATTGCAGTTATGTATAACGTTCACAAATGGCTACAGTAGCCCCAGAACTACATTAAAATTCATTCTTGTTTATTGGTGAGTGACATGCAACCCTGGATGGTTGGTGGACGGCCACCATGTCCCGACAAGGCTGCTTTGTCAGCAAGGAGGTGGGGGGGGGGGGGGGGGGGGGGGGGGGGGGGGGGGGGGGGGGGGGGGGGGGGGGGGAGACATGCTGGACTGGAATCACAGGGAGAGAGCTGTTCGGCCCCTTTATGGGTACCTGAAGGTGTGAAAATGAACACTAATGATTGAGGACTCTAAAAATATTCTTAACATAGCTGGTTATTTATGTTAACAAATGAAATGAAGGTTTTTAAGGCCGAGTTGGAAGAAGACGGTTAGAAAATGTTCAAGGCAGAAAGAAGTCTTAAAACCAGGTAGTTGAGGGTTAATTCCACACAAGAAACATTCAGTCCACTGAAAGAAATGAACTAAACCAAAGACACTGTTGACAGTTATGAGATTAGTGATGACTGACAGCTGTAAGAAACACCACAGCAATACATATACATTGTGTATTGTATTACATTGATTCAAACCCTTTGGTGTCACTAGAGTAACCATATGTTCTATATCTCTTTCAATCAAATTTATTTGGTGTTAAAAGGGAAAGCATCCAAAAGTTACGGAGACAAACATACAGGATTGTGTTGATTTAGAGATGAGAGCAATATCTGGCAATGAGCTGGGTTTTTATGACACCTTCACTGCAGAGAAGCACGCACTGAAGTAAAGCTGCTTCTTCAAATGGATGTCTATAAATAGGACGTTTTAGAAAATGGATTTCTCAGAACTTTTTTGTGGCAGAGAAACAGAAATACACAAAGATTGGCTGTTCAGCAACACAGTTGCCTCACTCTCCCCGTACATTTTTATTTTAGGAATACAAAAATGTGTAAGGTTCTTGTTTTTAAAAAAAAAAAATTATAAAATGGAATCTATAGATTCAAAGGCTAGAAGTGATTTAAAAATTAGGGATAAAGAAGGATTAGAGTAAAGATGGCCATGAACACATCAACTTTTGGTTGATCGATCGATTTAATTGCTTTGTGCCATTCAACCTCCAGGTGGTATTCATGAATATGGCTCGGGGTAGAATTCCATTACCATTAATGGTGGTTCCTCCGAGCCACTTGTAAGCTACTTGAGGTTAGCTTACCTTCTCTAGCCACGCTGTCACTCTGTGTCAGCATCCTCCGGGCTAGTCGCTGGGCCTACATCCTTGATGTCAGTGACGACACGGGGAGGTAAGGGGTGCCCTTGCCATATGGACTGTGTGGAGGAGGGGAGCATGGGCAATACAAACTGATTAAATGGTAAAGTGTGTTTTTCATACTGCTTTAGAAAGCGGTTTATTAGAATAATGGGACTGCCAGGGGAGAAAGTGTGATAAATTTAAAAACGACTTCCAATTCTATTCTAAAGCCCTGTGCACATGCTCCATTATACCCTCAAATACAAAATGATTGAAATACCAAAACAAGCCATCAACAACTTGTACTATCTAAATTTACCAACATAACAGCTTACTGCTTGATCCATTGTAAGTTTGATTTCCATCACTTCAAATGATTTGGATAAAAAGGAATCGATTTTTAAACAATCTGCCTTAATCCGATTTTTTCAAGTTAATCAAATGGAAAAATTGAAGCATGTATGCCATTAAAGTCCCACATTTGTGTCCAGTGACCATTGGGTCTCCTGGTACAGGGTGGCACAAATGAGACCAGTGATTCACCGGGTCTCTTGCAACCGAGTTGTTTATTATATATATGGGATGTTGGCTCTTTACTGAATATGCTATTGATATTACAGAATATTTGAAGCATGTATGGCCACCCTTATGACAACAATGTCTCAGAAAATAAAATAAATTGTTACGGACATCACTTACATCTTTCATTGCAAATTGAATATGTTTTTTTTCATAAAAACACTTCACTTCAATGAATGGGGTTAACTAATGACCTTAAAAAACATTTTTGTTTATCTTAATCCAGCTATGAAACAGAAGGTAAGTTCTGATACCAGCAAATATTCCTTCTGCCCCTTGTGCTGCTTCTATGTCATGCAAGTTTCTTATTTAACTTCATGCATCTTGTTGGTGCTCCTCTCCTTCTGAGCTACTTATCTTTGCAGATCTGAGGTCCCCCCAGGCGCCCATTGACACTCTCCTCAAATCCACCAGCTTTGTAAATAGACACGCTTAAAACTGCCATCCCCATTCAAAGTAATGGGATCGGCCAGGAATTTACCAACATGTCGCATCACTGTGCAATCTGACATGTGGGAGATTCCTGGTCAATCTGGGCGCGCTGGATTTCCGGCCAAGCTGGGCAATTGGCAATAAGGTGCACGGTGGCTGATTAGGAATCTGACCGTGTATGGCTACCTTTACTCCATCTCACTAAGGGGATGAATCTGCTGTGACAAAACCCAGCTGTGCTCATCTATCAAGATAATTTTTACCACAGGAAGATACAGCATGGAATGAGGTGATGTCAATGCCACCCTTTGGAAAAAGAACAGCTGCAGAAAGCCAAGAGCTGACAGTGGTGCCTACTCTGCTGGTTGGAGTCTGCACCCTCTGTTTATGTTAAGTTGCTAAAGATTCGTTTAATCGCATGCATGCCTTATTTGAATTGTTTCCAAGTGAGTTTTATAAAGCATTAAAACTTACCTCCTCAGTGATGGAGTCCAGAGAAGAAGTAGCTTCGTCATACAAAATAATAGGAGGGTTCTTCAACATTGCCCTGGCAATTGCAACACGCTGCTTTTCTCCACCTTAAAAGAGAACAATCAAAAAGCATTAAATTGCTGAACAAGTGCAGCTCTGTGTATGATCCAAGCATTCCTTGGTGTGACTGTGGGAATGTTTTTAAGTTATGTCATCCTTGAAAGGCCAGAATAGTCAATGCTGTCAAACATTTCTGGTGCATATAGAGTTGTGCATGCAAGTCAGAATTTTGCATCAATAAAATTAAACCATGAATCCATTCTGTTGGAATGGATCCTGTTCCTGTTTCTGTTCCGGTGTAAATGGTGATGGTGTTTCTTGGCACACTTTGGGACCCTTAGTGCTAAGTGATCATCATATAAATGATGGCCAAAGCCTACCTGAGCTTAGTTGAGGACCATGCCATCACTTTATGACTTTATGATGGGAACATGGGCTGTGTTGCAGCCAAAATAAGCCTAAAATGGGCTCTTGAACATGGCCTAAAAATTTACCACATCACAATGGGAAAGCGTAGCTTTGGGATGTGGCTGAATGGAAAATGTACATCATGTTTGTTCAGAAAATGTACACCTTGTTGTTCAGAAAATTTACATCATGGTTGTTCAAAACATTCAAAGGAATGTTTCCACTACCAATCTACGTACAATTAAAGAGGTTTTAAAAGAAGAAGGGATTCTATCCACAAGCAAAGTAACCCAGGAAAGTGACTAGTGAAAGTAGCTGGTATTAAAGTCACATCAAACAGTTATTTGTGTCATTTGGTAATTACATTCAACTGCCAAACTTAATCAGATCATTCAAGCTTTTAGTCAGCTGCCAAAACAGTCCTGGGCAGGATGTAAACATTCTGGTTGTCGGGAGGATGAATCGGTTACTTAAAAGATTTACATAAGGACCATCCTGGCACATTTTATTTTAGTCTATTTCACCAATATCATATTTTACCAGGACTTAATTTCCACCTTGAATAAAAAAATATTCTGGTATTATGTATCAAGTATAGATATCAAATTTTAGAAAATGATAAGCATGCATGTTATTAGAATTTGTTTTTTTTTTCCCATTCTTTGGGGGAAGATAATAAAGATCAGATTTTGTAATGGAAAAACAGTTTGGGTAAAATTGAGTGTGAGAGCACACAAATCTCAGATTAGGATTTGACCCATATGCTATAATTTGTCATTACACCAAACTTCGAATGGAGAAATGTACAAAAAGAAAGTTGCTTACTTGCAACTTGTCAGTTAAAAGAAATGGTGATAAACATTTAAATAAAACTGAATGCTTTCATGGATCATAAGCAGCTAATCCTGAATCCAGGCCTCAACAGTGTGAAGCAAAGAATTAACAAAAATGATTTCTTTAGCCTTTGAGAAGAAATAATGCTGAAGCCACCAAGTGGGCAGTGTGCCCAGCGAGAAGCTCAACCCAGAGGGTCAAAGCTTTTTACTGTGCTTCTCAAAGATCCTCTGAGACTTGAGACACAGAATTTAATTACACACAAAAGTCTCTTAACACCAAAGAGGTTATTGAAGGGGTTTCTTATCCAAACTTTTGTAGTCATATAAAATATTAACAAATCTCATGTCTTGCTTACCAAACAAGAAGTACTGATCTAGCAGTTCCAAACCCCACCCCTAAATATTACTGGCCTTTATTAACCTTCCTAGCGCACTGCCCATACCGCGCCGGTGTGTACACAGTACACTGCCTCTCACTTCCTCCCTCCCGCCACTGCTCTTCACACAGCCGGTGTCATTATTGACGCCAGCTGCGTGGGCGGGATAGCCAGCGCTCCCCCATTAACATGGAGGTCTATGGTGCCTCCCCCTTCCGCATCACTGTGACACGTTCGGGCAGTGCCAAAACCCCGGAAATGCTGCAGCGATGAAAACAATCGCTGCAGCTTTCCAGGGAGGCTTCCCCTGGGGTTGAGACGACCCTGAACGGCGAATGAACAGAGTTCGTCTCAACCGCTAGGGAGGTTAATAAACTTATTTGGTAATAATCATTAAAAAAAAAGGCTTCACAGTGAACATTACCTGATAGTTTGAGGCCTCGTTCTCCTACTTGGGTGTTGTAACCATGAGGCATTCGCAAAATTGCATCGTGTAGTCCTGCTAGCTTTGCTACTTCATACACTTCTTCTGGTGTGGCTTCAATATTCCCATACATCAAGTTATAATAGAGGGTGTTATGGAAAAGGACAGCATCCTACAGGAAAAAACAAAACAACAAAACACTCAAGGTTTTAATATTGTTTCTGTATCTTTATTCCTGTATGTGTAATATAGTATTTAGTTAAAGTAAGAGAGCTGAAAACTTTTACCAGGTTTACAGTACAGTAATTTTTCTCATTAGAAGGTGAACCCCGAGTTCATGTCCCAACAACAGCCAGTCATAGTTTTTCATTAACCCTACTCCACTGTATTATAACAGATCGAGGTTGATAGAGCTCAAAACTCCTAGACACAACACGAGTATCCCCACATTCCACTCAAAGTCCCAATTTTGAGGGGACCTATTTTCTTCTGTCCATAGCTTATGACTCGGGATGGGAATGTGGGTTTCGATTTAAGGATGGATCCAGATACACCTTTTCTACACTGTATTGGGAGAAATATGACAGAAGCTGTCCTCCACACAATATGACAGAAGCTGTCCTCCACACAATATGACAGAAGCTGTCCTCCACACAATATGACAGAAGCTGTCCTCCACACAATATGACAGAAGCTGTCCTCCACACAATATGACAGAAGCTGTCCTCCACACAATATGACAGAAGCTGTCCTCCACACAATATGACAGAAGCTGTCCTCCACACAATATGACAGAAGCTGTCCTCCACACAATATGACAGAAGCTGTCCTCCACCCAATATGACAGTACAAAATATTACAGAAGCTGCCCCCTAAAACAGTTTCAGGGGATGTGCATCATCAGTGGTAAGGGGTAACACCCTGTCTCCTGCAGCCTCCTTCACTGTACACATCGACCAGCCCAGATGTGGCCCGGGAAAGAGACATCATTAACATGGTGTGCAGAGCACAGACCACCCACAGAACCTGCAGGTGCACACTAGGAGACCAGGGAACACCATACTGCACACTACAACCAAGAAGTAATTGGGACCCTAACTAGGATTTGAGTATAAGCAGAGGGGTGCCTTTTTAGCATATCTCTTGTCCTGGAAAGCTTTGCTTATACTCGAGTAAATACAGTAATTTCGAGCCCCTGAACATGGGATCATCCCCACGATTGCTGGTGTAAAGAAGATGTTGATATTGTCCCATGGCAGGAGTGTTGTGATGTCATTTCCAGGAAAATCTTTTAATGCGTGTAGAAGAGTAGGAGTTGGGAGGCCTGGCTTGAACACAGGCAAGGGTGGGGAAGGGGCTTAACCTCCCTAGCGGTCGAGACGAACCCAGCTCGTTCACTCTGGATGTGCAAAAAATGCACTAAACGAACTGGGTTCGTCCACCCCTGAGAGGCTCCCTGCATCGCTGGCTCGCCTGATCCGGAGTCTGCGGTGGCTTCAGTCCACTGCTGCAGGCTTCCAGGAGGGGAGAAGATCCCTCTCCACCACCCCCCTTCTCTGTGTCACGTCAGTACGCAGAAAACTCTCCTCCCCAGCCGGAGTGTCACACTTCCTGGACTCGTATATTAGAAGAAACAGCAGAGGAGAAGAATCCCCCCCACCTCCTCCAGGAAGTAATGCTGTGACACTTCGGCCGGGGAGAAGAGGAACAGCTGATCTGCCGATCTGAAAGCAAACAGTAAGTTTTTACAATCCAACCAGTCTGTTTAGAGTGGTTTTGGTTTTAAACTTCCTGCTTTCAAATCAGACTGAATACAGCTTTCTGCTTACAAAGCTGTATTCAGTTTAAATAAAAAACTGTCAGGATGTCTACTAGACCCTTGTGATTATGGTTAGTTACAGGCCTACAACATAAAAAAATTTGGTTAAAGCCTATGGTGCGCTTTTGGTACAGAAATCTGTACCTCAGCAGTGCGCTAGGGAGGTTAAGAAGAAAAAGTTGAGAACCACTGATCTACACCCATAGTAAAAGTTTCCATATACAGCTAGACATGACATGGTGTATGTAACTACAACCTATACTATTAATCATACCTGAGGAACAACACCAATGGCTTTTCTCAGACTCTCCAGACTGACATCCTGAATGTTCTGGCCAGCCACATATATATTACCCTTCTGAGGCTCATAAAACCGGAAAAGCAGTCGGATCAGGGTGCTCTTGCTAGAAAACAATTGAGAGAGTTTACAATAAAAAAGGACATCACCCTGGATTAATTACCTAGGAAGTAATTAACATAACATGTGCATACAGAGTCGGGATTCAGACATTTCAGACTACACTGTGTGCTTGTTCCACCTCAATATTTCATCATGTAAATAGCTGCCAATTGATCCCTTGAAATTGGCTCTTGTGGCCAAAACCAAGGCTATGACAATATTTTTAAGCAAAGACCTTTAAATGTGAAGCTCAACACACATACAATTGTTTCTCACCCTGAGCCGCTGCCACCAACAATTGCTATTTTCTTCCCAGCAGGAACATCAAAAGACACCCCATTTAAGACGTTCTGCCCCTCCAAATATTCAAAGTGGACATCGTCAAAGGTGATTGTAGCAGATTGAGGAGTGATGACTAGTGGGGAAGCCATTTCTTTATTCTAGGGAGAACAGCAGAAAATGTTGGGTTGAAAGCATAGTTCCATAATAGTGATTCTTTCCTTATTTATAACAAACATACATATCATAGTTGTATCTAACAAAAGGGTGTTTTTTAAGCAAAGGTAAAAGAACATGCAGAAATAATCATTGTACATTTAATGAATTGGCAGCAAAGAATATTTACTTTGTAGAATATGAAGCAAAACTAATTAACTTTATGAAACATTCTGGTTCTAAATTTAAAAAGTTATGCCTGGGATGCTGACCTTTAAACTCTTTTTACCTCTGTGTTTAAAAACTGATTTAGAAAATGGTGCATGACAAAGTTACCCATACATGTATTCCCAGTTACCCATATATTCCCATGTTCCCAGGTACCCATATTCAAGCGCAGCCTGGGGACATCACGATAATGCATGTTGATTGGATGGGAATCAAGAAGTACCAAAATAGGTGCTTGATTCCCGTTCGATACTTTGGATGGTTTTCGGGCTATCGTCCGATAGACCTGTTATAGGACCGTTATCAAAATGACCCGCGAGCGCCTGCACAAGTTTGCAGGTGCTCGAGACAGGTCCTTTCCCTGGATGCTGCGGACTGACAGGAAGTGACCATGGAATCTAGCCTGAATGTATAGCCAATAATCAATAGATACAAGTGAACATACATAGCAGACATTAAACTTCATTTTTAACATTGTTATGCTGTGGAGCAATACTACTTGTGGAATTGTAAATAAAAGTTTAAGAAAAAGAAACTTCCCATGTTAAGAGGGCTGTAAGCACTGATAAATGACACATGGGAAGAAATAATCATAAAATAAATGTAAGAGATATTAAGATATTACCTTGATTTTTGTGTCTATACTCAGAAGAGTGAACAGTGTGTTCATATCAATTAGAGCTTGTCTTGTCTCTCTGTAGACTGTGCCTAAGAAGTTCAAGGGAAGGGAAAGCTGGAACAGCAGCCCGTTTACCATTACCAGGTCGCCAATTGTTAGGTTTCCTAAGGAAGACAAAGGAATTATGCATCCACATACAAAATGTGCGTTTATATATATGAAATCACTTGGTGTTTGTGCAATTCCAACCTGCAAGGATTCCTTGGCTGGCAAGCACCATGATAGCCGTCAGGCCTACACTAAATATTGCACTTTGTCCAAAGTTCAGCATGGCCAGTGTTGAGGTAGTCTTCAGAGAAGCATTTTCATAGATCTTCAGAAATCCATCGTACCTCTCAGCTTCATATTTTTCATTGTTGAAATACTGCAGAAAAAGGAAAAAATCCAATACTCTATATTAAATGTACATCATGTATTTAAGTAAACACAATCAACTTCTCCTCATGAGGCAGAATACACTGGTTGTTGTTTTGCAGGATTTTAATTCTCCCGCTAAATTAAAGAGGACCTACCACCTCGACTTCTGTCTACTATTATAGGCACAAGGGCAGATCAAAAGTCAAAAGTAAAAAAAGAAAAAAACCTGGTAAAAATTCATCAACACAACCACCCACTGTGCCATCCAGTGTCCACCAAAGGATCTTGGCGCAAAGGGACTTGGGACGATAGAAGTCACTGCTGACATCTGAATCCAGTGATGCTCCGCCCCTTCAGAACCGGGTTGGTGGAGGGACAGAGCAGGCAGGAAAGGCGAGTGTTTATTTTTTATCTTTAGGGGGTCGCTGTCCTTGGATGAATGTTATTATTTTTAGTTTACATATGCTTTAAACACCAGGAGGGGTAGTGTTACTATATCCCTCTAGATTTTAATACCAGCCTACACTAAGTTTTTTGGTGCTGGCTGTGACGAAAGAAATAGCAATGGAAATCATTGGAAAGAACAACGGTGGTGGTTGTACAAACACTGTAACATTGTCTTTAGTGAGTACAATGACACATAATGGACCAAATGTTTCACTAAACATGAAAAAGTAATTAAAAGAAAAAACAAAACATGAAAAAGAAGAAACAAGGATTTTATGGACTTGTGTTGCTTACCTTAACAGTTTCATAATTTAAAAGTGAATCTATAGCAGCATTTCCAGCTTCATTATCAGCCTTGTTCATTTCGATTCTGAACTTTGTCCTGTAAAGGTAAAACACAACATGAGTAATGCAAATAGTGGACATAAAAGTGATGGGGAGTATGAAGGAGAGTTTCTAAAGGAAGCCTGTACTGTGAAAATGTGGAGGCCGCCTTTATTAATATTTCTGCCAGTCTTTCCACCCACATTAAATGGTTTCAGTACTATCTAGGGCACTGAGCTGTAACACACATGAAGTCAGAAGTTATAACTTGGCTCTCCCCTCCACATTTTTGTTACGAGTCTGCAAAATGAAGTAGTGAAGCCAGACACAGCCGCCTGGTGCATAGTGCCTAGAAGGAAGTCACCAATGGCAGGCTCCTTTTTTTCTTTCAGAATAGGTTCCCAGTCTAGATGGGGTGCTTCAGAAACACAGGCTGTTCCATTTCTATGGAATCTGTGCCATGTCTATGTTCTTCTAATATAAATCTAAACATATTCCTCCAGAACCAGGAAGACCATAAATAAAAACAATCCTTTGAAAACTAAATACGCAATTTCAACTAAGTGTTTGTTGTGCTCAGTGTTGGTGGCTTACTAACTAGAGGAGGTTTGCCTATCCAGTATAATAGTGTGCTGGCATTTTTTGAGGTTTACTGAACGCAGAACCATATGGAAGAACACGGTCTGCCTGGAAACATTCAAACACACACTTGTGACTGGATTGTTTAAACAAAGTAAATTGCAGTGATGTGATTATGAACATAGAAATGTGTATTCAAATGTTACAGTATGTAGGCTTGGTAATACCTCCCTCATATGTATAAATGAAAAGCATATTCCTATGGTCTTACCTCCATTGCGTGATTCCAATAGTAAATGCTGTATAAGCTCCAAGTGTCCCCAAAGATGCAAGTGCAAATTGGGCTCCACATTTATAATACTGCCAAGACCAGAAAAAAAAAAAAACTTCATCAGTTAAATAGCGCACAGATACAGTATATAAGTGTACAGAAACCCACAACAAATATGCAGATATGTGAGCTAATTGCAAAGCCCCTGAACATGATATCAGCACCACAATTGTTATAAATGTATGAAAGGGCAATTGCCTTAGCACAATGGGCCTCAACCTGGGGTCTGTTCCCCATCTGGGGGGCGCTAGAAATTGCAGGGGCTGCGTACCATCAGTGGCGTCGGGAGGGAGGGCGACATCCTATCTCCTGCAGTCTCTGAGAGAGAGGCAGCAAGCTCAGCTCTGTGCTCCTCCCTCTCTCTTTGTGAAATGTAAACAAGCCACAGCTTGGAAATTTGACAATTGGAATTGTTGGTGTAATTTGGTGTAATTTATTTTTAAAAATGTCAACCTGATTTTTCCAAATTAAATACAAAGCCCCTCAACATGGAGATATAAAGAAGGGTTGTGAGCGTTCAAGTTAGGGGGGAGCATTATGGCATCACCTTTAATGCTTTGGCAAACCAGGTTTCTGCATTTATTAAGGTCAAAAGTTAAACCCAAAAATTTTAACTAGAGCTTGAACTAGTTTTTGCAAAAATTGTTTGTGTTGGAGAAATACTTTATTTTATGTTTTTAAAGCTCATTTGCTACTCCTCCAACAATTTTGGTGATGATACTAAGTCAGGTGGCTTTGCAATTAACATCAGAGTCAGATTTTTGGTCCTGACAAATTCGGCCATTACTTGAATATATACAAATATTTTTATAGATTATATAATTTCTTGTGAAAGCTACCGTCTTAAGATTAAATAGAAATATGACAAAGCTGAAAATCTATTCACATTTAAATATTATGGGAAGGTTAGAGAAAAGAGATCTGAGCAGACATGCATTTGTGCCATAGGACTGTTTGGGTTTTTTTTCACGGAGTTAACAAGGCTACACTGAACCCAGGAGAGGCAGGCCTTACACTGATCTTCTCTGTCTCCAGTCCTTCGATAATTTTGCAAGAAAACACATGTTTTAGTTAAAAGTAGAACAAGAACATAGATGTAACCTTCTAATAGGGGCAACTGTTCTAGGTAAGGAAACTGAGACAGATATTAGCAGAAGAGAGTTCCTTCTATTTCCTGGTGAGTGGACAGAACATGTAATAAGAGACACAAAAGACTAAATAAAGTTAAAAGACAGAACATACCAATATGCCGGTCACAAGGAAAACCTCAAACATTGTGGGCCCCAGATTAAACACTAGGGCGCTGAGCACAAAGCTGATGCCTCTTGTACCCCGATCAATGGCTTTAGAGAGCGCTCCAGTCTGCCTGCTAAGGTGGAAGCCCAGGTCCAGATTATGCAGATGTAAAAAGACGTTTTTGGCGATTCTCCTGATGGAACTTTGTGCCACCTTCCCAAAGACGGCATTCCTCATTTCATTGAAGAGAGCTGAGCTGGCTCTAGCAGCACCGTCTGAGGAAAATAAAAACATGAGAAACTTTTGCAGCTTTTTGCTATGTAAGTTAAAATGTGAGCAAGGTACTTGGTCTTGTATTGGCCCCATCCAAGAGTTCTCTAAAGTAAGCAGTGGATTAGCTTGCTTTTTCCCTGAGAAATTCCCTGATTTTTTTTTATTTCTGCAGAGGTAGTTTTTAAATGAATGTCCTGTGTGCATGTCAAACATATATGTGCCTGAAGCACATTTAATTGGAGGATATATGTTTTTGTCAACTGATTTTACAACACACTGCATGATCTGCCAGCGGATTTATAGAACTTTGCTGGTTTCTGTAAAAGCCCCTGGGTGGTCCCATGTTGAAGTTACTCATTTATCTTTTCAGCATTAAGTTTTACTATTATCCCTCTACTGGATTATGATTTGAAAATAAAACCAATACATGCAATTAGTATATGCTGATCCGAAAAGACTGATGTATGAAAACTGCAGTAATGAACTTGAACAAATACTGCGGCTTGTTTTGGAGCAGAGATAATAAAAAAATACTCATTACTAAAGTTTAAGGTGTCCAGAAAAATATAAAAAGAGCAAAGGCACAAAGCGGAGCAGAGGAAAGGGTGAAGAGGTCGTACATCAATCTCGTTCTGATCAAAGAGCAAAACACCTCAGTGTGTATACTGGATGGACATAAGCAGGGCAGCTGTTAGAAGTTATAAATACAGCTAGAAGGAAAATGGTACAAAACAATAAATGCTCTTGTTCACAGTACTATGTTGCTGAAAATAAAAAGGCTGAAATGTCGCCATTAGAGAAATTAGGTAACAAGTAGGCTTTATGAAGGATATTAGATCTAATGTCTACCCCAAAATGTTCAACTCACGGACTGAAATTGGACAACCATAGAATAATAGGGTGCCTTACAAAGACTTGTGGAGTATGCTTCTAAAAAGGATTTGGTTCACCTAAAAGTTTGCCGTAGGCTTAAAGTGAAGCTGAAGTGGGGATTGCCACTTGCCGGGGTTTAGGGTGCATTACCATTGCACTGGCTGACCCCCCCGCCAGTTGTCGAACGCTGCTCATAGTGGTGTGGTATGGTTGGCAGAGGGTGAAGATTTTTTCCTAAAAACAGAAACCTGAGGTCTAGCATATAGTCTTGGCTTTACATCCACAGGGCTCCCCTGGGGAATGAAAGCAGACTTGAAGATTTAACAGGTATTTGAACACATTGTATACCTTAGGCCTTTTTGAAAACAGATTAAAGGCTATTTTTCACCAATGGAAGAGAGTGTAATGCAGGGGCTTAAAAGTACCTGTGTTAAGAAGACCAAAATTCTCTTTCTTGCTAAAATTTTATGCGGATATTCCTTGGCTGCTCTGTTCTCACTGACAGATAATCAAACTTTTGTGCAGCAGCTGCCATTGCAGACTCAAAATTGACACAAAGAATTGGGATAAGCTGCCTTGATTAAATATTTTTGGGAAAACCCCTAAAGCTGGCCATACACCTTTAGATTTCTTGGTCAGATATCCTTTAGAACTACTGACAACTATGTAGTATAGGGTCCTCTGCGATTGAACACAGGTAGACCTGATGGTTTAGAAAGTCCCTCATATAACATGGTTTTGGTAAAACAAAAGGAAATCTAAAGGTGTATGGGGACCCTAAGCCATAAAAGGTGCCAAACCAGTTCATCGCCGTCTTCCAACAACACCTATACATGTGAAAGTGCATATGAGAACTAGCACAACCCTGCACAATTGTCTGGCCCAACAGATATGGTCCTTGGCAAGACAAAATGCTTTTTTTTTCCCACAGACACAGTGCCTAGCCTAGAAAAATGCATGTAAACACAGTAAACACAGTCAAAAAGCAGAGAAAATACACAAGAATTTTACCCTTTCCTATATCTTTTAGTTCTGTGTAAAAGGCACGGGCCATATGTGGCCCACTTGGCTTTTTAATCCGGCCTGTTGTCACCTTGATGAAAAGATGGTCAGGGTCCCCTCTGCTTGTTCCCTGCAATGATGCAATAAGCATGCATACTGCCAAAAGAAGAAGTCTTAAGGTGCACCTTATCTTTGCTCATTGCAGCGAAACAAGAGTGTCTAGTCACCAGGGTCTCTGTTTTTTCACTGAAATAAGGTAGTAAAGTTTATTTTTTAAACCCTCCTGGCTGTATGATTTCTACAACAGAGACAGAGATGCAGACAAGGCCATCAGAGACACATAAGCAGACCAGGAAAATGATGGTTAGTATGATATAGGTTTGTATAAAAAAAAAAAGCTCCAACAATGCCAGACTGTAAAAAAAAAAAACCCTGAAGCTAGCATTAGGAAATAGTGAATTGAAAAGAAAAAAAACTTGCATATATTTTCTGTAAAAAAAACAAAAAAAAAAACCTTCTTAATGTAAAATAATGAGCATGACGATGGTAACCTTGCCAATCTAATAATTACAGTCATAACAGAAAATGCAGAAACAAGAGAACACATTAAGCTGGAAAGGATTAACAATTTGTTGATTTTGCACTTCTATTTTGTTTTTGTTAGCCAAGTGCTTTTAAAGTGGGGAAAAAGCTGCTTGTTGATTCTTGAATGTGAAAAAACAGCAGGCCCCTTCCCTTTAGCCATCTTCTATGGTTCTTGCAGAATACATTTCTAGACTGTATGTACACATACAAGCCTGTGTCTCATTTTTAGCCCAACAATGAAATAAACATAGGAGAACCCAGCCAAAAATGTAAACGTGAACTCACACAAAAATTTTAAAATATAAAATCGATTGTTCTGGATTGCTTTTATTTTAGTTTTTAACTATACTCTTTTTTATTTTCACACAAAAATGTGTATGTTTTATTGCAGGTTTTATGAAAACAGTTTTAGTATAATACTACCCAAAATGGTAAATTGCTCATAAGGAAACACTTCCAGCCAGTGATTTAATTCAGCAAGCTTTCTAGAATACCTGGCAGCTGCCGACGGAATAAGAATATTTTAATATGGTCAGTGGCAGGCACAGAAATACGCACGATATTATACAAAAATAAATACAAAAATGCCATTTCTTTGGGCTCCACTGTCTGAGAAGGGCTATGATGTGGCAAGGAGCCGCACCGAAAATTCAAGAACTGCTTGTTGCCGACCCCAGAACTGGGGAACCCCAGAACTAAAATGAAATTTTAGCACGATCCCATTAGTTCAGTGATGACATCATCACGCTGCCTGCTAGTGCAGAGAATCGGATAAAGAATAGACGGTACATCGTACCGTCTATTCTCAGCTTAAGAGTGCCCAAGTAATCAACAATTCAACATTTATGCAGACATATAAAAAGGTTTCATTTTATTCAATAAAAAGCGTTTCATTCAAAATAGTCAACAGGGTCGCAAGAAGCGTGTGGAACAACAAAGGAAAATAACTGGCCCCTGAACTGAGAAAAGTCAGCGTGCAGCTGCAGATGCACTTGCCACCAGTTTGGCCATATTTCAGAGCTGCCAACATCACTGTAGTGCCCAAAAGCAGGTGTGCAATACTCCAAGACAGAAAGGCTGCAAGACCCGACCACCACTGAACAAGACCACAAGCTGAAACTTCAAGACTGGTCCAAAAATATCTCAAGACTGATTTTTCTAAGGTTTTAATGGACTGATGAAATGAGAGTGAAGTCTGATGGGCCAGATTGATGGGCACGTTGTCTGTATTGGTAAAGGGCAGGAGAGCCTCCAGTCCACTCAGAACGCCAGCAAGGTGGAGGTGGAGTACTGGTTTGGGCTGGTATCATCAAAGATGAGCTTGTGAGGCCTTTTCGGGTGAGGATGGAGTCCAGCTCACTCCGCCGTGCTACGCCAGTTTCCTGGAAGACCCTCTCAAGCAGTGGTACAGGAAGAAGTCTGCAATCCTCAGACAACATGAGTTTCATGCAGACATGCCCGTCACACACGTCCAAGTAACTAGTACTCACAGCGTGGCTGGCAAGAAATGGTATAAAAGAAGAAAAACTCTAATGATATGGCCTCCTTGTTCACCTTATCTGACCCCATTGAGAACCTGTTTCCATCATCAAATGTTGGTGATTTCAAGGAGGGAAAACGTGCACCTCTCTGAACGTGTTTGGGAGGCTGTGGTTGCTGCTGCACGCAATGTTGATGGTCAACAGATCAAAACACTGACAGACTCCATGGATTGCAGGCTTTTGAGTGTCCTTGACAAAGAAAGGTGGCTATATTGTCCGGATTTGGTTGTTTGTTTTTGTTTTGAATGACTCAGAATGTTTTGGTGAATGTTGAAATGTTATATTGGTTTCATCAGGGTAAAAATACATCAATTGAAATGGTAAAATTTGTTCTTTTTGTTAGTTGCCCTAATAATTATGCACAGTATAGTCACCTGCACATCACAGATATCCCCTAAAATAGCTAAAAATAGTCAGCTTTGGATAGTAATGCGTTTTTTTGGTTCATTTGAGAATTGGTTGTTTGTTCAAGAATAAAATTATTCCTCAAAAATACCACTTGCCTAATAATTCTGCACTCCCTGTATGCACACCTAATATAGGGTGCTGATGTAATTAGACCACACCCCTTCTCATTACAGAGATGCACATCACCTAATATGCTTAATTGGTAGTAGGCTTTCGAGCCTATACAGATTGGAGTAAGACAACATGCATAAAGAGAATGATGTGGTCAAAATACTCATTTGCCTAATAATTCTGCACTCCCTGTAGAGGAGCGAAATGGGCAGTGCGCTAGGGAGGATAATACATTCAATAAATCCATTCACAATGTCATGATCTTCCAGAGGTTTTTGTAAGATTATTGGGCACTTTCTCTACCTACAAGATATTATCACAGATGTTTGGTTTACTTTTGCAGTTCTCAAAACTGAATTTGACTCGGCAGAGATCACATGCCTCTTCTTTACAGCAAAAATGTTAACATGATAAAAAGACTTTAATACTATTGCTCTACAAACCTATGAATACAGAAACACACCCCTTTAGTGCTGATTTTCAAAACAACAAGTAATGGATATTTTTCTCCTTCCCAAGTACAACAGAAAGGTTGTACAAAATATGAACGATTAACCTAAATTAGGTATAAAAAAAACTAATATGAAAAGTTGTTATTCTAAAAATCTACATCTACTTGCATATTAAAGTTATACCAGCAAGAGTTTTTTTTTATGTAGAAAACTATGATTGAAGTAAAGCCTTATTGTTTTAATGAGTTTTAAATCAGTTTGATTATTAGTGGTACTTACATCCAATCAGAACCGCAGTTGCTACAGTTGCCACAGTATTCGGTGCATTAGCTAGATTCAATACATTCCCAGATACCTCATTCAGGTTGTCAACAGCAAATTTAAACATGAAGGGCACCACAATATTCATACCCTGCAGAAAAACAAATGTATTAGTGGTATATAAAGTAAAAATGCCATTATTGATAAACATCTTAAGGCCCCCCATACATGGGTCGGATTCCGACCGGATTCCGGGACGATCGATTCCGGGCGCGTGCACGCGAAACGATCGTGCCGGAATCGCATGAAGCCCACCTTGTCCGTCCGATCGTTCGGGGGCCCAGAATCGGATCCGACAGAGAACCAACATGTTGGTCTTTCTGATCTGATTCTGCACACATCAGGGGGAGTTGCCATTTGGGAAGTAAGCGATCGGACACGGAATCGTCCAGGAATCCGTGGGACAAGGTGGTCTGCAGCGATCGGATACTCTTAATTGGCTGATTGATCGGAGCTCCGATTCCCGCTGAGATCGCCGAAATCGATCGGATCAGTGATCAACCGGTCATGGAATCCGACACGTGTATGGCTAGCTTTAATTCATTCACATAAGATTAAATAAAACAAATACAAAGTGTCAAATCAAAGTAACCCATTATACAATGCAATCAACCATACCCTGTAAATGTATGTTTTAAGCGGAGGAAAACCGTTAGATCTGATTATTGTGACTTATATAAAAGCTGATACTTAAGGTTGCCATTCTTTGTTTGGATGTTGGAAAATATAGACCAAATTATTGAACACAAATGAAAAGAAAAGAAAGAACACACATGCAGAGCGCCACATGATCTGTCGCATATCTTACTAAAGCCCCCCATACACCACATACAATTACCATGCAATTTCTGTACAACTAACTTTTCTTCTACCAAAACCATGTAATATGAGGACCTTTCTACACCTTCCAATCACTATGTATTCTATCAGGGAGGTCACTATGCTACATAGTTGTTGGTAGGTCTCATGGAAATTGTGTGGAGGAATCTGAAGGTGTATGGGGGGCTTAAAAGGTTCCCTAGAACCCCATGGTGTAACAATACTAAGCAAACAACTTGAAGACCAACGAGCACTGGAGACAGATCAAACAGGTGAATATCCCATGGAGTACAATTCAATCCATTACAATATGGAAAGAACCTCAACAAAGCCCACCAAACCAAAACACACAGACAAAAGCATTACACGGATATAGAATAAAGATGAAAGGAAAACAAGCTGCAAAGATCTATAGTAGATGGGAGTGTTGATATATCCGCACAACTTCTCTAATGGTGGTTATAAGATTTTTCTGTTCAGACAACTTAACCTACTTAGAGGTCATAACAAGCCCAGCTCGTCCAGAATTTGTGTGAAGAACAAACTCTGGATGAGCTGGGCTCCCATGAAAGCCGCATATCCCCGAAAAGCTACGGCCGCAGCATATCCAGGGTTGTGCGGCGTCACAGATTGCGTCACGGTGACTTGGAAGCGGGCGGGGGTGGAGGGCTCCAAAGGCCTTCATGTTAATGAAGGGGCGTCTGCTTTTCAGCCCTCACAGCCGGTGTCATTAGAGGGGAGGGGGGAGGAAGGAAATGGCAGGCAGTACCTCGTACAAGGCTGCGATTGCCCGTACCACGCTGTTAAAAACGGCGCGGCGCGGGCGGTGCGCTAGGGAGGTTAAACAAAACAAAAAAATTGATCTTTGAAAACGGAATCCTTTTTACCAGTAAAGATAGACCAAAAGTAATTATTAAACATAAAATTGAAAGTGCCATTATGGATAATTTTGGAGAATTTCAGTTGATTTTCTTGTACTATGGAGCATGCACATGGGTCTTTGGATACGAGTCAAACTATTTTGCAATGATCACACTGTGTGGTGGTATCATCTATAACGGTCATGGCAAACTTATGGCACACAAATATCTTTTGACCGAGCACCCGAGCATATCATTTTGGGTTCCAGTTTGGGCACTCAGTCTCTAAAAGGTTCGCCATCACTGATTCTATAAAATATTAGACTGACCGTTAATACTTAAATTGCACAAACTGATGGAATCGAAGATCAAAGTTGACATGTGTATGGTCACCTTAACTAACCTCTTCCCGGGCAATCGCGGCAGAGTACACTGTACTCCGCCATGATTCCCCGCTGTCCTCCTGGCTCACTACACACCGCTGTTGTCAATTAGACGGCTGTGGTGTGTGCAGGGGAAAGCGATGCCCCCTCCATTAACATGGAGGTCTATGGCACCATCCCCCACCACATCCAACCCAGGGCCAGAAGAGCAGACGACTATTCAAATAGAAGGTAGTCATGTTGTGCTGGCACTAACCTAATGTGCGTGTTATTATAAGGAAACAAAACATACTTTCACACTAAGATTTGAATTTAAGGGGTGGGGACACTCTTAACCAGTAGTTCCCAACCCGAGGTCTGCGACCCCCCCCCCCCTGGGGGTCACTAGAGAATGCAGGGTGGGGGTACCATCAATGGTGTTGGAAGGGGGATAACCCTGTGCTAAGCTCTGTGCTACCCTCCACTTTGTCTAGCCTGGGGTGACAAAACTCGCCAAAGCTTGAGTTCAGCAGACTTGGACTGGTGAAATTTAAATAAGCAGCAGAATTGATGTGTTTACATATTTTTTTTTTTTTATCAAAGTTTTTTTTTTTTTTACTGAACACCTAAAAATAAAGGTCTTCTAGTGAAATGTACGCCTCTCCTTGAGCCTTCTTTTTGCAGTGGGTCACCTTTCACCCTTCTACATTGCTACATATAGGGAACTAAGGACCAAGCATCCTACCGTGTAAAAGCTGTTTTCTCCATATAACTGTCATCAGTCACAGGTTGCTGGCTAAATACAGAGCCTGTATCTAGGCCTGTATTAGATACTGTGCTCTACCTCCCAGATAATGTTTTCCGCTCCTCCACAAGGTTTAACCCCAAATTTTCTTCTGTGTTTTTATCTTTTGTTTCTCCTTTTTCCTTTCACTCCTTCCTCTGGTGAGAACCCTTACAAGCCTATTCCACATGAAAGTTCAGAGGGAGGGAACATAAAGATGGGAGCATTGCGACATTTTCACTTCCGGGAAAATGTCTTGTAATGCATGTATGCAGGTAAGAGTTGGGGGACCTGGTTTGTCTTGGACATAGGCAAGGGGGGCCTTAAGGGGAAAAAAGGTTGGGAACCATGGATCTTAACTATTGTTTAAGCATCCACACACAGAAATATAGAATAAAATATAAGCTGTCATTTAAAGAACCATGGTCATTGAACATTTTGAAGAGGCGACACAGTCATGGCAAAACACTACTGGAAGTATGCCAAAGTTATTTAGCAATTTTAAATAGCTATTGACCAGTTCATAACAGGTGAAAAAAAAGGTTTTCAGTAAAGCCGGCCATATGTGGTTTGATTTTAGCACAATTGATCTTCGATTTTAATCTTGATCTTTTCATCGAACATCGATTGTAATAGAATCCAAAGTAGCACCACATGGAAGGTTCGATCGTAATACAACATATATTTAAATAACACATATATAAATGTGTTAATCGACTACAATCTAACGCACAATTGTAGTAGACAGAAACACTTTGATTAGGGAATAGTTAATGGTCAGAAATTGGTTTCTACGCCCATATGGTCTTCTAGGACTAGATATGGAACCCTCCTTGAAACCAACATTGCTTTGCAGAGATCGTGTCTGAAGATCAATCTTTGTGTTCCTTTGAATAATCACTGAATCTTAGGACCAGACTGTACATGGGGCCCAGAATTCCACCCAGATACGCATGGTTCAGATTTCAAATTCTAAAGCCTCTGCTACCCATTGTATTTCCTACATACCTACAATAATATATAGAATAAAAAAAAACGTAGACTTGAAAAAGCTTTTTGGGTCAGCAAATGTACACTGCACATAAGGATCCACAACCTTTCCACCCACAGAGTATGGTTACGGCTAACAAATGGGAAAAAATGTTTAAGAAACCGATTTTTTTGTAGAATAATATCCGGGGGTGCGATTTTCATTAATGAAAGCAGTAGTAATGGCTTTCCGTTATAGAGATAGATCTCTATTGCTTCTCTTTCTAATTCTAAATCCCACTATGGAGCCATAAACGTGGCATTTTACAGAAATAGAATATAGGTATGAATGTGTCAGTTAAGAAAAGGAAGATTCTTAAAGCAAGTAATATCAATTGTGCCCCTTCCCTTCTACATATTCTTTAGATAACAGTCTTTCTACAGGAATATTCCTAAGTATCCTGCACACATTTTAATAAGATCTAAAGCCGACATCCAGGATTTCAGTGCAGTGAATTCCCTGAGGGTAAAACATGAATATATATAAGGCCAAGAACCATTCCATTTCATTCATAATCAAGTGAGGATTTATTCTCATCAGCAAAATTTGCCTTGATTTGAAATTCATTAATATCGCAAGGAGCGGATTAGGCTGAAAGAGGCAGAGATGTGTGAGCAAAACTGTGTGGTTTACGTTTTAAATTAAATGCTTTGTGGATGGAGGGCTAATGCCATACAAACTCCTGCTTAAGGCAAAACAAAAATGCACACATTCAATTCAATTTATACCAATATCAGAGATATACAATAGAGGGAAACCAGAAGAAAAACAAATAGCGCCCAATCTGGCGAGACTATCTATTAGTCATAGTTAGTTAATTGTTGTTAATTCTAAAGCCCCCCATACACCTTTAGATTCCTCCATACAATTTCCATCAGATCTACCAACAACTATGTAGTATAGGGGCCTCCCTGATAGAATACATAGTGATTGGAAGGTGTAGAAAGGTCCTCATATTACATGGTTTTGGTAGAGGAAAAGTTGATTGTACAGAAATTGCATGGTAATTGTATGTGGTGTATGGGGGGCTTAAGATTATGTTCAGGTGTACAACATAATAAGCATACAATGCCAGGTGGAGAGGAGCATCCATTATGTGGTTTTATTATCTAGGCTTTAGATTAAAGCTAAATATTATTTGTGGTACTGTAATACTGTTTAAAGTAAATCATTTGTTTAAACAGAGGCCTGCAACTTGGGGCTATTTAGCCTCCATGTTGTGGCTCCCTGGCTGCCAGCAAGCCTCTTCCGACCCACTAAACATTGGAACAGAGCAGGCTTGAAAGAAGCCATGATGGCTGGCTGCTAAAGTAGCAGAGGCTCCCTGTTCTCCTCCCACCCGACACTGGAGGTGACAGCAGCCAAAGGGGAGAGACCTGAAAATTTTAAAAAAGCAGCGGCCACCTTTTTTCCTGTCTTTTAAATGACGGTGCACCTTTCCTATCCAACCTGATGGAGCCGAGAGGTGCTGCAAAGAGCTTGTGGCATCATATTCAAAAAGACTTGAGGATGAAATTGCTGCCAAAAGGTGTAAAAAAACAAAAACAGAGAGGGGGATCATTTTAATTTAATTAAAACTTTATATGGTTTTATAAAAGCAATGGTTAATAAACATGCCTTAAAAGTCTCAGAGTTCAGTCTCCAAACCAGAGAGGGCAGCCTAGGGTTGGCAGTTTTTGTTGTTTGTGGAATCCAAATTTTGGGGATGTTGGCACACCAAATTTTGGAAGGGGGATCATTACAACTTTGGGTGATAGGCACCGACAAAGTATTGAGCAAAGGCTGTGAACACTTATGTACATGTGCTTTCTTGGTTTCTTTATTTTTCAAAACAATTTGCTCCAAATCTCCAGTAAACTTTTTCACATTATCATTATTGGGTGGTGTGTGTTAAATTCTAAGAAAAAAACGTATTAAATCCATTTTGGAATAAATCTGTAACATAACATAAAATGTGGAAAAAATGATGTGCCGAGAATACTTTCCGGATGCACTGTATGTTCTGCAGCTCCAAACATTTTCTATAGTGAAAGAGGGGGCAAACACTAACCCCTCGTTTAACCTAAATAAATCAAATTTAAACATTGTATAAAAAATTCATAATAGTACTACCACTACAGTCATATTGCCAACTGAAAATCCAAAATTGAAAATTTATTCACACAATCACTGAATCAGACATGCCATTCAGATCTATTGCAATATCTGTATAAAACCAGGAACACTGTGGAATAACGGTGATCACTCTAAAGAGGTAAATAATTTTAAAAGGTGGCACGGTACTTTGCAATTATGGTCCTACTGGATATTCCATCCATTCCATTATTTTTTTTTAGCACAGCAGAAGTGGAGCAATCTAACCACATGTAGTAACAGAGTTGGATAAACAAGGGTTGACAAGCATAGTCCATAAGTTGGCAACACTGTGTTGATTCAAGTACTCCCGTACATCCCCCAGGCCAACGTTGGATATAGTGTTTCAAAGCATTTCACTACTGGATCCTGGTATATTCTGATGGAGGCGTGTGGCTCTTGTGAAGGAACCAAAAACTTTGGTATGGCGGAGCTTTTTATGAAGATGTGGTTGGGCAAGTTAGGTGTAAAAGAATTAAACTGACCCCTGACTTCATTCCTATCAGAGATTGAGAGACAGGTCTGGCACATACACTTCTGTAATAATGGGCAAACACTCTCACAAGCACATGGTGATGGTTTGGAGAAACAAAGCCCCAACCATGAACTCACATAGCAGCTAATCTGTACAGGCTGAGAGAGTCACCCAAGGAAACGAATTTTAACAATGGTCTGTGAATATTTACTATTACATTAGACTGCTTGTGGAGTATTAGGCTGAATATACAGTTTACAAAGCACTTACAGCGGTAATGATCAGGAATTTCTAACTCTTACACAAATGAAAAATGAATGCGGTACAGGTAAAATAAGATTAACAATTAAAGGTGACTGTTGGCGATGGAACTTCTTAAATATGACAGAACTAAATTCCGGAACAAAATAGACTTCTAACTTTCATGATTCCTCAGCTGTTTACACATCTAGATAACAGATTGTATTTTTACACACTGTGTTCAAGCCTAGATCCCCGCTCCATTACAAAATATTTTTCAAGAACATCAAGAAATCAGGATCTACTTCGATGTTTAAATAGCCTATGGTCACTAGAATTTGGGGTTGCTACTATTAAAAATAGCTCTAGTGGATTTGTTCAGATAAGGACAATGGCGACAATGGATTTTCAAATATGACATAGGGCCGAACCAATAGCCTGCAAGGGCCACCTGGCATAGGAGTTCTTAGTCCTCATAGCTAGGACAGGATATTTAAAAAACAGAAAATATGGTCCAAAAAATTTAATAGAAGCTTTCGATAGAGAAGCTTAAACATTCTATTACAGGAAAACTATGGCTTTTAGGAAACAATGCACAGGCCGATTATCAACCGATTCTTCGGGCCGATTGACCACCGTGCATGTTCCCAACAATCAACTGGCAGTCCTTCAGCTGCAAATTGGGTGCGCCCACCTGGTCAGATCAAACCAGGAATCTCCCACATGTGGGAACGCACGGTAATCTGACATGTAGGTAAATTCCCGGCCAACCCCATTACTTTGAATGTAGGTGGCGTCCCCATTCAAAGTAATCTCCAGCACACAATGGGTGCCAGCCGATCCTCTGAGGGTCCGGCTGCAGAATGAAGATATCATGTCCCTCATTGATCGAGGGATTATCGTAGCGCGTCTCCTTAGGGCATTGGTTCCCAAACTTTCCTTGCAGGGCCCCCCATTTTCTATTTAGTAACATTATTCGCCCCCAGTGGAAACCACTGCCTCAGGGGGGTATGACTCACATGCAATGCCCAGAGATTGTAGACCTATACAAACTAAGAAATGTGCCTACCAACTAAATATGCAATCGAATTACCATAGAGCAGCTCCTTTGCAAAAGATTGCATAGTCCTGCATTCACAGGGGGATGAACAACAAGAAATCACAAAAGGCAAAGAGTTAAGACTGTTGGGATAAGATTGCTATTACAGTCAGAGTGACTCTTAAGCAGGCTCTCAAAACATGGCCACAGTCTTCCAGATATGGAATCAGTCTATAATACAGGGAACTCATACAACTGTTTTGTAAAATCTGTAAATATCAAATAAAGTTTTTTCTAAACCCCAAATTTCTGAAAACATGAATGAGTGTCCAGCTTATCCTTTGTTGCTATTTTATTTTGCTACAGGTTTTTACAATTTTGCTATTGTACATACAAACATAACAGAGATGATGGACATGAAGAAGGTCCCATCTATAAATTCAGGTCAGAGAAAACAAAAACATGGAAACAGACTCATTGTACATCGTCAGAACAGTGTAATGTGAAGTTTTATTACAATGACTCTGGATAAGATTTGTGTGTATACCGTAGCCCATGATTGTGGATATTAAAGCTGTCTATATGGAAGCCTAGACCTTTAAATCTTGTATGAATTAGGTCTAGAAGACTGGTAATGTTAACAGTCAGCAATTATTCCAGTGAAGCGTGGAAATGTAAGCAGGTGGCGACCCTCCAATAACAAATTCTGACTCTGCTATTATTATTGCTAGGCGAAGAGCATCACCTATATATTTTGTGACATGTAGCATTGACAGGCCAGCAGCTCCAAGGAGGGTAACTAATCATTAGGGCTATTTCTTGCTTTTTATAAGTGACATGCACTGCACCACATTGTCAGAGCGATTAACCACTTGCATGCCAGACATGTACAATACCTTAAATTGTTATATCAAATAAAAACCCTTAAATGATATCAAAAGGTAGCAGCTATATTAAATACAAGCAAGCACTCTTTATTTTTTTTTTATTTTAAAAGACAAATAAATATTAGTAAACCATATTTTTCAGCATATAAGACGCACTTTTTCACCCCCAAAATTGGGAGCAAAAAGTGCCTGCGTTTTTTACGCCGAATGTGCGACCCCCGCGGCCGCACCTTAGCTTTCCGCCAGCTTTCCCGGCACAGCCGATGTCCGGCTCTCCCAACTGAACTGTATAATTGCCTATGCCAGCCCTGAACTGGCAATGAAGACAGAGCTAGATGAACTGGCATCTACAGCTCTCCTGTCTGTGGGAACAGAAATCAGCTGCTCCACGGACACAGAATCAGTGACATTGGGAGAGGAGAGAGAGCAGAACACAGCCCAGCTCTCCACTCCCCCCCCCCTCCTTAGATCAGTGTAAAGTAACACGTGTTTAGCTTAGAGTGTACTGCTGCTAGTGACACCTGCTGGCTGAATTGGATATTGCATCCATTAAATTCACTGCATTATCCCAATTGACGTGAAAACGTATTAAATATTTTTTTTCTGGTTTTTCTGCCCTAAAAACTGGGTGCATCTTATAAGGCGAAAAAAACGGTACTTACAGAGAATAAACGATTTTCACATTTACGGTATATACTAGAGTAGAAGCAGAGTTTTGGAGCAAAAAATACATTAGCTGAAAAAGCCCATATACTCAAGAGTCAGGGTCCCACTTACCTGTCCAGGTGTTCGCTGGTTCCCTGCATGCGCGGCAGACTCTGTGGGTGGTTGGATGTGTATTTAGTATGCTATTTGTGGCATTCCCAAGAGAGCTGGTAAAATGTAAACCAACTTGCAACGGCAGCGCCACCTTGTGGACATATTGTTAATTTTTTACTGCAGATGGAATTAAAATGAGAAAAACTCCACTATGTGCATTTCCCACCCTTGGCTTATACCCGAATATGTATTACCAGTTTTTGTAGATAGAATAAGGTTTCTCTGCTTCTACTCAGGTGGGCTTATACTCGAGTATATATGGTAATTTGACCTCCAACTCTGTACATGTACTCAAAAAAGCTTCTTTTTTCCCCTAGCAAGATATGAAAAACCTTGTCATATTCACTTTTAATGCTAAATTGTGAAACACCAAGTAAAAAAGTACATGTTTTTCTCACCTCTCCCCCAGTTCATTTAGCGACACATTCTATGGCAGTATTAGGCTAGAATCACACAGATGATTACCAGGCTTCTGCGGACCTTGCAGAAACACAGGCATCCATTCTAACCTAACATCCATTGTAAGCAGTAGATTAACTTTGAACCTCCCTAGCCTTCTGCTCATATTGTTAAAAATTGTGCAGTACGGGCGATTGTAGCTTGAAATTCCTGCCTTGGTCTACGTCTGGGACAGAGGCAGGGGTCTATGTAGGTCTATGCCCCCCTTCGGCACCATCAGGACATCATTAGGCGGGTGTGGAAACTGGGGGTATATTGGGTTCGCCCGATCCATTCCCCTCCAGTGTTTGGGATTAACCCAAAAAGCGAACAAACTGGGTTTGTCTTAAACGCTCTGGATGTTTAACATTCCTTCTAGAGATGGTCAAATTTTTCGACTTGCTAACTTTGTGAGCTTATTGCAAAGCCCCTGAAAATGGTATCATCACCAAACTTACTAGAGATGTAGAGAAGGGTTGGAGGAACATTTGAAAAAAAAAAGGTTTGCTCTAGCACATGTAGTTTTTGCATAAATTAAATTCAAAGTTAAAGTCGAAATCCCGATTTTCGAAATTTTTACTTGACTTTGAACTTAATTTGTAAAAAAACTATTTGTGTTCGAGACTTACTTTTTTTTTTGTAGTATACCCCCAACCCTTCTCTACATCTCCAGCAAGTTTGGTGATGATAAAATGCTCAGGGGCTTTGCAATTAAGTCGAAACCGGCGAAATGGTCGAATTTTTGAAAAAAAATTCGACCATCTCTAATTCCTTCTACACCTACTAGACCCTGGTCAGGTCTGTGCTTCTACATACAGATAATTTACAGTATTCACTGTAGTCATAGTCTCATGGCTGCTATAACATAAGGAAATCTCCAAATTAAAAACCTAGTGACATATCATAAATAGAAGTTCTGAATGCACTCCTGTAAAAAGTTGTTCAGAAACCCTTTATTACATTGTTAGCTGCATCTCTATCCACCTATTCACCACTCCATTACTGAAGCTGGCCATAGACGCTTAGATTTCCCCAAGACGATTTGTGAAATGATTGTGACATGCGATTGCCACTTCTAGCCAAAGTTTTGCACCATGTTTGGGATGCGATTTATCCGCCAAATCGATCGGCGACATAACTAAAGAAGGGCTACACAAAAAATGGCGATCAAAAATGATGGAAGTTGTATGAGGTCTACATAGGTCAATAAAAAGGGCAGATATTAAGGTCTCCAATAACTTCCTTCGCTTTCTGATAACGTCCAAAAAAACAGGCATGTCCGATCAATATTTTTGTGCGATTTTACAACATTTTGGTTGATCGCACACATCCATCAATTTGTAAATGATTGTACAGAAATTGTATGAAAAAAATCGAAGTGTCTATGGCCAGCATAAGGCATAGTCTCCACTGCATCAAAACTCAAACAGGCAAGTGATTCTCTAGACCTGTACCCCATACACAAAAAATAAGCATTGGCATGTTTGGGAGATATACTGCAAGACATAATAACAGGTTAACCAAGAGCTGATCACTAAAATAGAATATCACTACCACAGAGGCAAAACTTGAACTAAACCTCGCAAGAGGTGCAAGTTGCTGGACTTTAAACCTTTTTGCTCTTTTTCTCGAAGTTGTGCAGTAAAGAAAGAAAAAAAAAGAGAGAACGTTTTTTTCCCTCTAAAATTGCCGTCTGAAAGTAATTTTCCTTTTTTCAAGATAATGAAGAGAACACCTAACCAGGTCTTTTGTTTTAACAGCAGTTTACAAAGAACGCCATCTACATTTATTCTGCACAGAAGCTCGCTCACCATATCATTTGGCTTCAGAACAGGGTCTTCCCTCCAGGAACGGAGCCAGATGGTTTTTCTGGCAACATTTCAGAGAATGTCTGTACTAAATGAAGTTCTAACAGCATGACCAGATACATCACATACATAACTAACCGCAGTGGAAGAGCTTGAAGTACTAGAACCATATAGTATATACCTAAGGGTCCCCATACACCTTTAGATTTCTCTGTCAGATTTCCTTTAGATCTCCTTTTGTTTTACCAAAACCATGTAATATGAGGGACTTTCTAAACCATCCAGTGTACCTGTGTTCAATCACAGAGGACCCTATACTACAAAGTTGTTGGTAGATCTAAAGGATATCTGACAGAGAGATCTAAAAGGTGTATGACCAGCTTAAAGTACCATGCTTTTAGCTTCAAAAGACTTCTGTAACTTCTCTGTTATCCTCGTTGTTCATCAGGTCCTTAAAGAACCCACAAATCGTCCAAACTAAATTCAATCTTGTATCAGTATTTGCCAACCCAGCATACAAATCATCAAACATCCAGTATTACCTTTACCAATAGTTTATTTAAATGAAACATTTCTAACCAAAACACCTCTGAACGTGATTTCTGACACACATTTTGAAAAAAGAAAAACACAGAGAAGCCTTGGGCTAATAGTAAACAAATTTCATTGCCAAAAAAAGATAAGTATAAACATAGTGAGAGATGTGATGGTTGTTTTTTTTACTGTAAATCCTGGGCCAGATGTAAATACCATTGCTCAGACTAGAAGAAGAACCTGACCAAGACCACCAGAATCTACACAGGCTTATCTAACACTGCACACAAACATTTAAACTTTAAACTACTTCCCTTCACAGTATAGAGAAGCTGGCCTAGAAGCAATGCTTCGTATGTGGACCAGAATTTGAGTCAGCGCAAATGATGCAAACGTCTATGGGATATATAATCCCGAACAACTCTAGTTGGAGCAATAAATGTCAGGGCAGCCCAAAAACTGCGGTGGCTACCTGGGAAGCTCTACAGATGGTTTCAAGTTTAGGGTATTGATGCAACAACGTCCGTAGTCCAATGGTGAAAAATCACTGAATAGCATGAATAACATGAGCTAAAGAAAAGTTATCATTCCTTAAATCATCAACTTTTAAATCATCATTTTGTGCTTTAAAGTGTAATTAAATGCAAAATATAGTTGTCAACTTAAAAGGCTTCAAATTAGCATGTCTAATGTATGTTGTGTTGTTTTAATGTGAAGCCATTATTGTAAAGAGAAAATACCTGAAAATGTTGTCAGTAGCTTGGTCTCCATCATTCCCCATAACAAGCTCTGTATCCTCATTTTTCCTCTGCAAGGGTGCCACTCAATTCTCAGATATATGTTTGCTGTACCCCTTTGTTCCTGACTTACCAAGGTCATGTGACTGCAAATGCTCCAACCCTGAATACAGCAGCGACACCAAAGGTCCCTTGATCTGTCAATGTGGTCCTCCGACAAGCTGGGTAATTGATGTTCAAGAAGGATGATAGGAGGTCATATGACCAGAATCAAACTGCTTAAAAAGCCATTTTTGATCCTCATAATAAGGTGATTTATGGATAAAAAAAAAGTTTTTTGCCTAATCTGTACAGCAGATGGGTTTACTGACACTTTAATTCAACAAAAAAAAAATATATGTTTTGGTGCTGCCTCTTATCTTTGCTACTCTAAACACAGCAAAATGCTGTCCTAAGCGGACAATGAAAAGATTGTCTTACTAAAAAAAAGGCAGATCATAAGAAAGGGAAAAATGATTGGGTGCCGGGTGAACTCATTGGGGGTGCTCTTTTCATTGCCACATTGAATTAACTTTTATTAATATAGCACCAACATTTTATGCTGCGCTGTACATTAAAATTAGAGTTGAGATACAACACAAGTTAATAACACACAGGTAGAGATTATTACACAGGAGGAGTAGAGGACCCTGCCTGATCGGGCTTACAATCTAATAGGCTAGTGAACAGAGTATACAATAGAATAAGCCTAAAGCTGGCCATACACCTTTAGATCAGATATCCTTTAGATCTACCAACAACTATGTAGTGCCGGGTCCTCTGAGATTGATCACAGGTAGACTTGATGGTTAAGAAAGTGCCTCATATTACATGGTTTTGGTAAAACAAAAGGAGATCTAAAGGAAATCTGACAGAGAAATCTAAAGGTGTATGGGGACCCTAAATGCATATGTGCAGTCATTGCACTGAAAACCCAACAATTCTATTGGATAGGTTTGCTATAAATAAAATGCATCATAAACTCCCTCAATATACAGGACTCAACGAAAAAAATATAAAACAAAAAAATTTAATTTTACTTGTGTGTACATATACTGTACTGTATAGCCGCAGTACAAGTAAAGTATTTTGATAGGGTTTACTGGATCCACAAAATCTAAATATCCTATAAAAAATGTTTAACATAGCCCAAAACTACATTTTACCTGGAATGTACCAATCCCTGTGGTTAAGGTTCACATACTACATTTAGATCTTTAACCATAAATAAAACAGCAAAAGTTTAGTTGTAGGAAAACTTCTCTTTTAAGGTTTTGCTGCCTACTCACACACTTATTACTTGAAATCATGAAAATATCGCCACTTAATTGTTTGGCGGGCGTCATTTAGAGCTGCCTTCCCAACAGCGACATCTAGAGGCGGAACGTTGTACTGTAGTACTAGAGAAATGTGAACATTTTTATACATTAATATAATCTTAAGCGTTATATAACTCTTTGTACAGAAAACATTCTTACGACAAGCGGCTAGCACAGTCAAATGAGCACTTTGCCTCCTTTTCATTTGCTCCCCCTCTACTGCCTCATTAATTTTCCCTTTTCACTTCTAGAACTTATCACCAGGTATAAGTAAGGAACGCGCTAATTCAAACTTTGTGAGTCCAACAGAGAAAGCTTTTTAAAAGTGAATTCAACCAGCGTTATGCCAAATCATTGCTAACCACAACAGTTAAGGAATCTCAGCTTATTAAAATGAAACATTAAACAACATATTTTGCATTAATCGATTATCTTAAACATTCCACTCATCTGAAACTGAAGCGATGAAACAGATTTGACCCCTGCAGGATATTTCCTGTATTTTCTCCCATGTAAGAAAAGCTTATTTCATCATAATACAAAGTACAAATTACCAGGCTGAAAGCTTATATTCAAACCTTTTGCCTCAGTCATGTCTTCTAGAGGACTTACACCCATTATTCATATTTTTTTTAATTCACAGCAATTAATGTTGAGGTATCCTGTGGTCTGAAATTCAGTTGTCCATCATACATCACCTTGTGTTCCAGAGTGGTTAAACAAGGTGAGATCATTTAGAATTGGTGTAGAAAGAGGAGATTAATATTTCATGAATGTCTGGTAAGAAGCAGCCAGCGCTCTGCTGCCCGAGGCAGATACATAATCTCGCTCGTCCTGTACACAATCTGTAATGTGTTAGCTTTGCACAATGGTAAATGGCAGTTTAATATCATTTACAGTGGCCCTAGCACTGGTTGAGACATGAAAAACACAAATATGTAGGGATCACACAATAACCCGAAATATTGGATTGGTAGGCCAGTACAGGACACAGCAGTTGTAACATTGCACAAAAAAGCTGGTGCGGTTATGAATATTGTCCTACAGGGATGAGCTAGCCTTTTGTATAAACTTTAAACATGGGAGAAAGTTCCAGCTTGCCTAATATGTTCCATATCCTTCTACTAAATACAATGAACGCAGCTTAATAAATTAAAACCTTCATACAACGTAGCTCTATTATTCTCCGAGTACCATTAGCATTGCCCTCTTTCTGCTAAGAAAATGTAGTCCTAGATTTGGAGGTATTAAATTTAACAAGCGTATTCAGGAATGTTTTATTATGTCCTCCAGCGGGTCTCCTCTGTGTTCTGTGCACAGTTTCAGCACCATGGAGAGCTCTGACTGTGGATGAGCAGCTCTCACAGATCCTGTACATGAAACATCACTGCACATTTATATATTTATTTATATATATCATTATATATATATATATAGCTAGCAGTTCACCTGGATAAATATTGGTTTAATACATTATTATACCGAACATGCTGGCTATCTATAAAGCCCCCCATACACCTTAAGATCGATCCATACAATCTCAATTAGATCTACCAACAACTATGTAGTGCCGGGTCCTCCCTGATAGAATACATAGTGATTGTAAGGATTAGAAAGGTCCTCACATTACATGGTTTTGGTAAAACAAAATTTGATTGTACAGAAATTGTATGGAAAGATTGTAAGGTGTATGGGGGGCTTAAATCTGTTCCTTCCATCTTATATTAAGGAGAGATAGCACTTATTGCAAGGGTATAGCAAAAATAATGGCCATTCAGCGATAGTTGATGCTGGATCTGAATTGGGTAAATGTGTAATGATAGTGTGTCTCCAGAGGGTGAACACTAGGAAAGGCAGAAGGGGTAAATCTGGTTATTTGCCCAATTAGTCGTCATTCTACTGAATGTAATGTTTTCTTTTTATAGGACCCAAACTGTGCAATATACTCATTGCAAATGCCCATTGTTGTCACCATTACTACTATAATGGCAGAAAAGCATTTTATTTACTCTAGATAGACTTAAATTATGGCTGGGAAAGGCAGCTTCTGTCTTAATTGAAGTTGAAAAAGGATTCAGGGTGCGATTGTGATTCAGTGCTTGGCAGGGGTCCCGACGGAGCACATACACACTGCCTGTATGCGGGGGTTGACTTACTGCAGCGGCAGAATGGCTTAGCGCCGTGAGAACAGAGTAGCCGGGCAGGTAAAGTGTATGGCACTTAGCGTAGGGGGTCCCTACGGATCCAACAATGCTGTGGAGACATAGCCTTAGTCTGCTCCCATACAGCTCTTCAGAACGGGACCAGGAGGAGGGGGAAGCCAATGACAGCTTCTCTGTCTCTTTTGACTCCAGCTTTTCTGGTCAGAGCAAAGAGTTCCAATGGGCAGAACTGCAGTTACCCGGTATTTTTACTGGGATGAGACGCACCACTATATAGGGTGCGACATATACAGTGTAACGTCCAAAAATAAGTAAATAATTCTACCAACTGGAGCCTCTGCAGCCCCCTATATTTGAAATATGAAACAGTCTAGCCAGCAATTGTAATTGTATTATTTAAAACTATTTTAGAAAAATGAAATACAAATAAACCAACAAAAAAAATCCTTCTTTCCATGTAAGGCTGAGTTTCCACTTATGCGGAAGCCTGCGGTGCGGCTGCCGCCGCTAAGGACCGCCGCCGCTAAGAACCGCATCTCATGCGGTTCTTAGCGGCGGCCATTCATCCCTATGGCCGCGGTCAGTGCTGGGCGGCCGCGGAATCGGGCGGACGGCCGCCTAAAAACTCGGTCGACCGAGTTTTTAGGCGGACGGCCGCGCGATTCCGCGGACAGGGGACCAGCGCCATTGAGATGAATGGGGGCGGCTGCAGCCGCGCCGCGGGCTTCCGCTTCTAGTGGAAACAAGCCCTAACGCAATACATAAACAATTTATAAAATGGTTAAATGCAGTTTGAAGCATCCATTGTTGAAAAAACAAGACTTTTGAAGATTTTTTAAATGCATGGAATAGAAGTTTTGTTACAAAACTATAAAATATGCTCTTGTCTCTTATCTTAGATTTCTTTACACACACTTAAGAAAATGTGCATTAAAATGAAGAATACTAACCATCTAATCTACCATTTAGAGAAGCAATAACCATGTTAAAATGTGCAGACTGTAAAGCTTTATAGACACACACAGGTACAAATAATACTCTCCTCAAAAACGGGGTTTTATCTATGAAACACAACCAGAAAAGGAAGAGATTTTTTCAGAATAATTGTCAGCTGCAGGACCTCTATATTTTGAGATGGTGACATTATCCTCAGCACCTTTAAATGGCAGTCTCAAAGCAATAAACTGTCACACTGCACTTAATGGAAACCTATGGGACCTGCAAATTCCAAATGCTCCTTGTTGAATCTGCAGGAATGATAAACACAGCAAATGCTGTAGAAGAAAATACTCACAACTGTACACATATCTTTTAATATCCAGCAAAGTAAAAAAACAACCGAACACCCAATGGGTTAAACATGTTGCTGCCACTGACTACCCGTCATCAGTTTAGAGGTAGCAGAGCACTAGAGTATTAATCCTGTGATTTCCAATATTTCCAAACAGTTGTGCCACCAATATGGATAAAAAAAGTGACCTATGGGGTCATTCCTCCCACATGCAGGCACTTATTTCAGCCTCCCAGCGGATATGATTAATGGTTTTCTGGATAAAGGCCGCAGGATCACTTACCTTTGCACCGGCTAAAAGCCCAAGGGATATAGCAACTCTTGCTCGTAAATCAGGCCGGTCTTTGGGCCACACATGAGAAAACATAGCTTTTAAGATTTTCTTTGAATTCACTTCTTTCAGCTGTTGGGGAAAAATAAAAAAGACAAAAATAAGGTAACTGCAGAAGATATTGTACTAATTGGGCATCACTTTGTAGAACGTTAAAAAGCTATGAATTTGCATATATTTTAGATCTGAATATAATGACACAAAACCTTGTTTCTTCAAAGCTACTGAATTGTCTTTGTGTAAGCATACAGTGTGACATTGGAAAACACACTTACCCTCCTGGGTGTTTGGCCCAAGTTCACTCGGGCTGAGTCTCATCCATCATGAAACTCAGCCCGAGTTAACTAGTGAGAAACTCGCCTGTCTGCCGGATTCCCCCGGCGATTGGGAGCATGAATGTCCATGCTTCTGGGTCTGCCCCCGATCGAGTCACCAATTACGCAAAGGGGGCGGGGGTAGGCGGCACCATAGACCTCCATGTAAATGGGGGGGCTTCACCTTGGTACAGCAATTTTTCTGCTGCCCGGAGTTATGCACCGGACCTCCAGACGAGCAGGAAATCACAGCAGAGCATGTTGTACTCTGCCGCAATTGCCTGTGGTGCAGTTTGAAACACACACTTAGTCTTCTAAAAATATATATATATACATAAATATGAATAAACTGAAAGGTTTACTAATAAGCTGCACCTTGTCATCACTTGGCTTTAACCTCCTGGGCGTTATGCCGGAAACCGAGTATGTGCACAGTTTGTTCATAAGACAACGCCCCGTGATAGGGCAAACATGGCTGTGCGAGCCTGCAGTGATTCTACATTGCTGCAGGCCCGCTGATCCATTACAGCTCGCGTCTTTGGCATCATTGGTGACAAGGTTAATTAAGTACTGACAATCCAGAGATATTTTAAGACCACAAAAGACACACAATCATTGCATATACTCAACTGTTAGCCCACCCAGATCAGCCAAGATGCCCAACTTTACCAAAACACCACATGGAAAACGTAATGACTCAAATATAAAGCCATTCATGAGAAATGCAGAAGCTAAGACACAGAAACCCACAGCAAATTAGTTTTGGGACGTCATTATTATAATTAGACAATTTGTAAGGGCTTGTTTCCACTACAGCTATCGTCGTTTTTAATCGATTCACCGCGTCCGAATGCTCCCCCGCGCACATTTGCAAGTGACCGGATGCAATTTTCGGACTTTTTTTTCTGATCGCGTCTGATTGCGTGCTATAGTGCCCATAGAAAATGTATGGACGTGGTCAAAAGTGAATAGGGACGCGATTCATGCCAATGGACACGATCGGGCGTGTTTATTCACTAGGTTCCCCAAACGCACACATCCGCGCGATCGCATAAATGGAAACTGTGCAATGATTTTCAATGTGAGTGTTTGGCCGCAGACAAGGCGAAGCGATTAAAAACGCGTCCATCCGTGGCTGAACGCTCTAGTGGAAACAAGCCCTAATTTATGCTCGAATTCCATGGTGTACAATACCATGGGTAATTTGTCACATTTGTTTACACACCGCGAACTCATCCATTGCGCAGAAAACACATGGTATCGGACACTGTAGAAACAGAAACTTAATTACAAAGCCCCTGAACATGATATCAATTGCTGAAGATGCAAGAAATAGTTGTAGAAACTTATTGTAGCTTATGTTGTTTTTGCGTAACTGAAGTTTAAGTTACATCTACTTTTAAAATTTCAACCTTGCATTAACCTCCCTAGCGGTTGAGACGAACCCTGTTCGTTCGGTGAACAGGGTCCTCTCAACCGCATGGGAAGCCGGCGGCGGGGAGACCCTATGCCTCCATGGAAAGCTGCAGCGATTGTCTTAATCGCTGCAGCATTTCCGGGTTGGCGGCACCGCCCCGATCGCGTCACGGTGATGCAGAAAGGGGCCGGGGGGGGGGGCGGCGCCATAGACCTTCATGCCGGAAACGACAGGCAGTGTACTCTGTACACTGCCTCAATCGCCCGTATCGCATACGGGCGGTGCGCTAGGGAGGTTAATGTATGCAAAAAATGTATTCGTTACATTTGTTGTTCCTTTTAAATGTTTGAACAAATCCACATTTGACGATGTGGTCAATTAACTGTGGTCTTTACATTTTCATTACAGGTATGTACAGTAATTTTTCTTTGTGCATGAAAATAAAAGGTTCTCATTGTCTTTGTATAGCAACCACGATTAGGGTAGAAAAGCCTATCTCACTGTAATTGTAGTATGTTGCAGAGAGGGATGGCTGCCATCTGTGTGGAAACAGTGGTCTCTTAACATAACACTTACAGAGAAACTTAAGAGAAAAGGATGACAGTTTTTTGTTGTAGATTGAATACCATAGTTTAGGCTGAACAAGAGCTGAAACAGCTAGGGTGGTCCCATTGGGCCGTCAAAGCAACGCACAGAATGTTCTTACAGCAGCTTGTACAATACTTTTTGTTACCCTACTTTTTGTAAAGGCAGATGCTGTCAGATCAGACAAAATACAGGAGGAGATACAGAGCACAGCATTCAGTCTGCTTGTAAGGACGAATTATTGACAATACAAAAAGCAACATTCTATTCTGTGAATATAATGTACAATATAAGCTGGAATTTCTTCAGCACGCACACTGCAGTGAATTCACAGCTAAAAGCTTGAGAATTGTTCTAGCTTGCTTAACTGCGCGTAAAATGTCACCACTTCATTTAACAGGGCTGGCTCTAAACTTGTGTAATCATGCATTATGAGCCCATTAAGCTATAGCGCACAAGACTATATTTAAAGGTTAAACGTGTATTGCAGAGGTCCCCAAATGAGCTCTTCAAAGAGCACAACCAATTTAAAGGAGAAACCCAAAATTAAGGATGCCAAAAGAGGGGAAATATTGAGGTTTCTATGAGGACTACATTTTATTGTGTACATTCATTTAACCTTGCTGGACATGAATAGCCGTCAACATGCAGCTACTGCCGAGGGCAGGAAAACAAGTGTACAGTGAACAACAAATAATTTTTAGGATAAGATGGACATAGACGGCTGGACATGGATCGAAAACAAAAAGCATGACAAGTTTGCCAGTAACCACCCAAAGTTTTGTGTTTTGGAAAACTACCAGTACAGTAAATATGCATTAACCAGTACAGATAGATCATTTCCATTAGGTAATGCATTAGACCAGTGGACCAGGCCATCCAATCCCAACTCCTACCCGCATACATGCATTAAAAGAAATCTTCCCAGAAGAAATGTCACAACTGTCCCGCCTTGGGGTCCTTCTCCTCCTAAAATGCACACTTACCTTCTTAGTTACTCCAGCAATTGTGGGGATGATGTTCAGCGGCTTTGAAATTAACTTGTAAAAAA
Organism: Ptychadena robeensis; assembly: GCA_036250615.1. Classification (NCBI taxonomy): domain Eukaryota; kingdom Metazoa; phylum Chordata; class Amphibia; order Anura; family Ptychadenidae; genus Ptychadena; species Ptychadena robeensis. The sequence continues at coordinate 41,960,977 of CM070040.1, forward strand.
CATTTTAAAAAAGAAATTCAACCATCTCTAAAATATCCACAATATGGATTGTTTACATTTCACCAACAGTGAGGTTTTTCATGAGCTGAACTCTCCTTACAGAGAGAGGAGGTGTGGGCAGCAAGCAGCTGAGGTTTCAGCATCTCTCAGTCAGGCTGGTGACATGTCATCACCCCCCTCTGATGCCACTGATGGTGTGCGCCCCCACCATCCTAAGTGCTCCCCCGGTGAAGGGGAGGGTTTGGACCCCAGGTTGGGAACCACTACTATAGCATAAACAAAACCAACAAACAGAAGACTTGGGTCCCATTTACAAATGTGATTTTTAAGGGTGGCGGACACTGCAGGCAACCCTGAAATTGCCCCCAGCCACTATAAGCAGTGATTGCACATATTGTGCAGGAGTCTAGAAAGCAGGAACCTAATATTGACAGTCACCCCCATCTTATCCATTGGTGAGGCTGCCGAAAAATCGCCCAGGCCTTTTGCAGCTGTTTTTTTGGGTGGTAAACGTGTAGTTTGTAAGCACACATGTAAATGGAAACTACCATTTTCACATGATACATGTAAGAAAATAAGCAAAATATGTACTTTAATACTGAATAGATTCCACAAAGCAGATTGCATTTAGGTAAAAAGGAAAGAAAGAAGCAAAAAACAAAAAGAAGCCCATCTGAAGAATTAAAACAGAAATGACAGTGTGAAAAAATTAGCCATTTATGCTCATCTGTACCTGGGGTGAGAAAGAAAAAGCAGAAGAGCACAGTGACAGCTTTCTAGCTACAAATCCATCTTCCCATCGCAGTATAAAGAGTAAGGATATGCATAAATAGTTTTATTGTATCCAAGCACAGTTGGTACCGGGTCTATGAGAAACATGAGGAGCTGGAAGTGGAAGGGATGCTGTGACGGTATAAAAGAACCCTATGAAGAGAGAGTGTGTGTAATTATACATTGCTACAGGCTAGTCAGGATAAGTCAAGATTGTGATTAGGAAGGGGGGAGGCAGACAATATTGAGAAATAGGTATTTCTGTCTGCATGGCACAGGTTCACAAATCGTAAATACTGAAGGGCAAACCACACAGCCAACCTTACAAACATAGATTTGGAATCTACTTCAAGCTGCATGCAGACGCAGACAAAGGAAATTCTAGCTAAACACATAAAAGATCATTTCATTTGATGCAACGTAAGGATAGTTATTAGCAGATTGGATTAGTCAGTATGATGTCCTATTTGTGGCGTACATTGACAAGAGGCACATGAAAATCAAATCATTCAGAAGCTTTTAGTACTTCTAAAAAAATGGTGGGTAGCTAAGAGGAATAAGGGACCTATTTCTAAATGAATGGTCATAGGCCTCTCCTCATCAATCAGGTGTCTATTTCTCTTTATTCCCACTCAGATGCCCATCTTGCAGTTGGCCTCCCATGCTGTGCCCTGCCCCCCCCCCCC
>CM070040.1:41963654-41979514 GCA_036250615.1 Ptychadena robeensis
TGCATTCCCCTGCCATTTTGTGATCGGCAATCGGCAGATCATGATCTTGGTGATCGGTAACCGGCCCCAAAAATGCTGATCAGAGCATCTCTAATTAATTTATCTTAGAAATTGTGACTGCATACTTGTCTATCCTGAAGAAGCCTGCTATTTGGGCGAAACATGTTGACACAAGAATTTAAAGACCAGTATGGTTTTCTGTTCATCCTTTAATTGATGATTGACATTGTGTTTTGTTGTATGTAAAACAGACTAACCTCGCTGTATATAGGTTGTCCTTTCGCAATAAATACTTTAATGTTTACTATCTATGAGTTTTGTGCCTCAAAAGCCCAATAATGTCTGTATGAGATTTATGTATTTCAAAAACAATTCCATAAAAAAAAGAGAAAGATGGAGGGGTAGGTTGGGGAAGGGAAGAGAACAAGTGCTGGTGTGCATAGTATCAAACAATTGGAAGAAGGTCCTTTTTAAAGCGAACCTACCACCAGAAGTTCCTGCTTCCATGAATGGCACTAGAAATGTCGATAATAGTGAGGAATAGTAAAAAAAAAAAAAAGAACTTTTTTCCTGCCTGATGACGCAACCATGGCAGATCAAAAAAGACCCGACATGTCAGAGAGCAGTCATAGCCGGGAAAGTACCTGATCTCGAGTCTCCACTGAAGTGTACACATACAAATGTTCCCATAGAAAGCCATTTTAAACACCCAGAGTGGCCGTTCATGTTATTGCACTCAGAGTTAACCCCATGAAGCCTGGCAGATAAAGATGGAATCTCTCATATGATTCCAGGAAACAGCAGGCAAGTATATTTTTTTTAGGATACACTACCATCATACCAGCTAAGAGCCAAGTCAAACTTTAATTTTAGATATATTTGAAATTATGAGTATACATCTGCTTTAAAAGTTTATACTTGTCTATCCATGGTTGCCATATGCAGAGAAATTATTTAACGTTGTCATGAGCAATGACTTCTATTTTTTTCCCCCAAGAATGTGGTAATCCATTTACTTCTCATTCACATTTGGCACTGCAATTGGTAAAAATCTGTGCAAGATCTGACCTACAGGGCAATCACAGATTTTGATCTCCTTCAATGGCAAACGTTTAGCCAACTGTTATTAAGCAAATACATTGAATATTTGTATGCATTATGGCTTGTTTCCACTGGTGCGGTTTCGAACAGCATTGCATTTGTGTGCGCTTGGCACGCTGTTTGCGTGCGGATTAAGAAGCAAATTTTCTTAAAAAGCGCCTCTAAATCCGCATCCTATGCGGTTTGACCGCATTCAATGATTTCCTATGGGTGCGGTTGTGTGCGGATTTGGGACACCGCGCCCTAAACCACGTCCGCATCGGTCCGCGCACGACTGCACCAGTGGAAACTATATATTGAGGTTTCCAATGGATGCGGTCGGATGCGGATTCGGCGGCTCGGTTAATTCCACCCGCATCCGCACGAAACCGCACCAGTGGAAACAAGCCCTTACATGAAGCCTAAAAATAATCAACATTATAGGGAACACTTAGTATATTCATTTTAAAAATCAACAGCGGTATGTATATAGGAAAGGTTTGTCTCAGGAAAACTACTAAAACTTAAATAGATAGGGTATCCCACATCTTAGAATTTCTGTCTGATAAAAGGTCAATAAAATGGCAGTAACAAACCGCTGTCTCTTTGAACCTTCACTGTGAATGGCAGCCTGCTACACAATCTCTTGCCATATGATTACTGAACACAGCGAAAGAGAATTTTTTTTATAAAATAGAAATTAAATATTATTAACAGAGCTAATGCTACCAACCCCAAAAAAAAAATCAGACATTGTTTAAAAGAAAACAACAAGGGTTAAATTAAATGGGATCTATGAATTTACTTGTTATAAAGCATAGATTTGTATAAAGTGTATATTAACCCCAACAGTGAACATTACCCATTTGCTGTATTTGGGTCTGTTCAATACACCCTAAAGGGTTGTTCACACTAGAGCGATTTGTCGCGACAATCGCAGGTGGTTGCATCCATTCATTTGCATGGGCTTGCCACCCGCGACCTACAATTTGAACGCGTCATGCCCATAGACTTGAATGGATGCGATCAAAAATCGTGTGTGGCCGCAATCTGAATGGGCGCGATCAGGGGCGACCAACTTGGTTCTGTTTTTTTTTTTTATCACCTGGTGCCGAACGCGGGCAATTTAAAATAGCGTAGAACCGAGACTAGTGGGACCAAGCCCTTAAAGTGTTTTCTTATATCTGTTCAATAACTGCAAAATTAGATTTTGGTTCTTACACAAAAGTCCAATAACTGCCCGTGCTGCACATGCATGGATTCAATTGTTCTCCACTAGCTTTGCGGACTATAAAAACCCCGTCCTTTTTTATGTTATAGAGAAGAGAGGAAATGGATGTGATTTGTATTTCCACTCATACATAAAAGACACAGTATGGTAAATAACCATGGTCATCATGGAAAGTATGTTTCTGGCAAGTAATACTGGTGAAGAAACGTCTAAAAAAATAAGTCAAGCCTGAAAAAAAAAAACATCAAATGCAGCTACTGCGTCTAACGGCGAGTAAGCTGTAATATATTACATTGTTGTTCTTGAGTTTAACAACTGAGATGATGAAACTTAAATAAGGGCAAATATGTATTTATCTTACCCCTTCTTTGGGATCTGTGTGTAATCCTCCTCCAGCATGTCCATGCCAACATGATCTTGTAAGGGTTGATGGCCATGCAGCTAGTACCTACAACAAAAGAAGACTGTGATACACCAGTGTATAGTCTACCTAATGTTTTCCAATCATGCTCAGAGATTAATATGTTGAGGGACAGGTCAGTAGAGTTTCCAGGCTGAGCTGACAGCATTGAATTAAACTTGATTTAATGTCGGATCCCAAATCTATACTTTATCTTTCAGACCTCTACCTAGATATCTGTGACCGCTTCATAGTTTCTGTTTCTGCACACTAGCCGCAAAAGTAAGTGATTATTTATTTTCTTGCGATATCTGTATGGATGTATTTGCTTTATTTTGGGGGACAGGTTGAGAAAGTTTGGAAACCACTGTGTTATGGCTACTCATGTGCTTTATTGCATATTAACACAATGAACCATGAAAACTGTAAAACTGTGCACTGAGGTGTTATTCTGTTTTCCAAAGCCGAATAACTGAAACTTGACTTGCATATTCTGGACTGTTTTGGTACTTTAAAAACTCAAAATGTAATGTCTATTACGCAAGGATTGGCTGCCTTTTCATAATGTGTTGTAACCACAAACTTGTTGCCAATCAAAAGCCTTTCTTTCAGCTTTTCCTGTTCAGGAGCATCAACTCAGCGATTTACATATGTATACTCTATATTTGCATGTCTCATTGTTGTCATTGGTTGATCTATTCAAGATGGAGTAAGAAAAACAATGTACATATAATATTTCTGTAGAATAATGAACAGTAATCCAGACTGCTTTGCCATCGACAAGATGTCTCATTTGAATCTGATCTTTTCCCAATTTAAATATATGAGCCCATATGTGTATAGCATGTACTGTATGTGTGCATATTTTTATAGAATATTGACTTTTACACAGATGTCAAACATTAATTTAGCACACAATCCATTTAGTTACGCTGCAGGCAAAGGAATTACTCTCTTCATGCACATAAGACAAGACATTATGCAAAATGATGCAGGATAGGCAAGTGAATAAAATGGAGAATGCTCTTGAGGTGTTTCCCATCTCATCCCCAAGCTGCCAGAATAGGATGAAGCTATTAATACCTTTGCAGCATCTAACAAGTGTCTTGAATTGTCTCTTCCCCAGATGCATTGTGTGCTCTGTCTTGGGAGTGTATGCAGCACCTGAGGAGAAAAACAAGGTCACGTTAGCACAAAAAGGAATATTAGCTCTTCAAGCAGCACCATTTCTCCCTTTGCCTTTATACTTTGCGATACCCAGGAGGAACGTAAAGAATATGAAACTGAAAAGGAGCCAGAGGAGCATAGGCAGCAGGTGTAAAGCAAATTAAAAACAAACATTACAAATGCAAAATGACACAGGGCCCTTTGTGCCACCACAACTCCCATGTCCCTAGACACCAGTTGTCTTTAACTTCTTTGTGAATCCAATCACATGATCAGAGAGAACATCTCCTATATAAAGAAATTCATATGAAAAAGGTTTTACAATGATATGAAAAAACATTTTTTGTGGACAGGGAAGGGCTTTACATGCACACAAGGTTCATCCAATCAATTACATACACAGTTGTTAAAGATACCCCTACACATCCACACAAACATACAAGTATTTTTTCTACCCAGTCCTAACGGTAAGGACCAACTGGATAGGGACCAAACTTTAGGATCAACTGGTGGGAATGGGTAGAACAAATACTGATAGGTTTGTGTGGAAATTATATAGTTGGGATATGGCATCGATTCCAATAGGGATCACAGACTCCTAAACTTTTTTTCTGGTAAAACATTCTGAGATCCAATTGTACTTGTGATTCCTAGAAAAACTGAAAAAAACTAAATCAAATCAAGAATATTTACTGGTGTATCTCAGGCCACTGGCACAACTTGACATTCCAATTGCTTATATGAGTTTATGTTTGTTAGCTGAAAAGCCTCCAATATCCATCATTGATAAAAGCCCACATGATGTATTGTGTTCACGGCTTCCTTCCCATCCTATTCTGGCAGCTTGGGGATGAGATGGGAAACACATCAAGAGCATTCTCCATTTTATTCACTTGCCTATCCTGCATCATTTACATTATACAGCAAAAGATGCAGACTATGAATGACATGGTTGACCCAATTTATTACTGGATGCTTGTTCATGGTTGTGCTGTCTTTATGAAAACGTTTGGTTTTATGCATTATATATTTTTATTAAATACGTTTACCCTTGCTTATAGACTGATGTATTATGCTTACTAAGAAGAAACAATGTTTAAGAGTAACAACACCTACAGTATAAAATTAGGAGAGATCAAGCAAGTAAGCAGCAAATTTAAGGAATTTAACAGCTTTCTGTCCCCTCGGTTTAATATTTGCATTCTATTACCTAGCACATCAGAACAATATCTGACCAGGCCTAAAAGTGAAACTGAACTGCAAACAGATTCTTGTGGCGATACATGGGCTAATACTTAGAATTTTGTAGTAAATTTAGGTGCAAACAGATAGTGGGTACAGCTTACACCGCGGCAGCCAAGGCACACAGAATAAGTCAACACTATACACTGCAGTTCACAAAAGAGCACATTACAGTTCTATTTATTTTATAATGGCAAAGTTACACATATGCACTGGACATGTGACCACAGTCAAGGTTTTTGCCAATAACGGACACAGTAGCGATAATGCAACCGTGGCCCCTATCCATGTCCAAAAGAACATTAATCTTTTAATGCTTGCACTGTACCTCTAAAATGCGTACTCTGGGGCGTTTTCAGTAGCGTGCAGCATTATGCCTTGCCAAAAATAAGGAAACCTGTGTACCTTGTGTTGATCCTAGCTATCCTGCACTGTGGTACTATAGTGCACTGTGCCATTGCAGCGCAGCTTGTGTGAATGAGCCCTCAGGGCAGGACCGCATCACCAGTGTTGGCCGTGCAGAATGGTAGTACTTTAATTGTACTTCAACACAGACTTGCAGATTAGAGCACACAAGCCACACAGTGACCTTGCAAATATCCATACATGGGATGTGTGTCTGTCACCTACTACCTCTGCTGCCATGGGTCTTATGTTTAAGTTCCATGAGCCAAAGTTCCCACTCTTTTTATGAAGTGACTAGAATTAGAGGATAAGTCAAGTAACGTGTCAGCGTACCCTATTCAGAGAAATCTTAATCTTCAATATTAATACTGTGTACAATGATTATATATATATATATATATAACTTGATATTTTGTTGGAACATTTCTTTTCATCAACATTAAAAATAAAGAAACAAAAAACCCCCGTCAAAAACGTCATCCTAATCTACACAAATGTGGTCACGCCGAGAAATGTTATCATGGTGAAACAGAAGGCCAGAATGTGCTCCACCTCATCCATAGAGCAAGCAGGACATCAGACACCAAGATAACAGAAGTTTGTTTATAGTAAACCCTGAATTCAAAGCACAAACAATACCAATAATAGCAATCTCATCAAATATATGTCCTGCATCGTCTAAGGAAAAGGAAGCAGAGATATGCTTGGAAATGGTTATCCTGATATTCTGTTAGAAATGTACGATCAGGATGACATTGCACAGGAGAGGACACTCTTCTATAAAGGTGACAAGTGGATGAAGGCTTACTTTTTACAAATAATAAGAGGACACACAAAGGCTTTGCCAACTCCGTGAAATCAGGATTCTTTTAACGCTTCAAGAACAAAACGTTTAGTGTTCATTAGCAGAGAAAGTTCAATAACAACACAATTCCAATGAGTTTACTGGTTCATATTATTAAAACTTGTAAAAATCTAATTTCAAACTAGGTTTCTTCATATCACTGTCGTTTTTTTTTATTTAAGGGCTTGTTTCTACTAGCCGTGCTGCAGCACAGTACTGCGGCTATCGTTAACGCAAGGTACATTCGTTTCCATTGGAAATAGTGTACCTGTCACCAGGGGACTCATCTCTCATGCAAAGTATTGGAGATTGAACAGGGTTTTCCAACATGTTGGAACCCCTTTCAATTGAGTTCCTTTGATGTGGGCTAAATTGATCCCGCTCGAAGGAGGGCACACACAGGTAGGTTTGTAAATAGATTAGAGTACAATCAATTACAGTGACCGCGCATGTTGATTGATTGTACTCAAATCTTTTTACAGATCTACCAGTGTGTGCCTAGCTTTAGTGTTCTGATCTTCTGCTGAAGATAGGGCAGTGGAAGGCTCCAAAAAGAGGCAGGGCGAAGGGGCACTGCAAACATGATTCATGATTTTCCTTGAATCCCATAGTCAAGTGTAAACGTAAAGCTAACAATCTTGTCACCTCAGCTGAATTACAGCGGGTTTTCAAATGTTTTACAGCTTCAGTCTTGAACTATTGGCAATCCATTCCCTTCACTTATACATGTGTCTCTAGTCTGGCTAAAAACATTTACTTAATTATCAGCAAGAGTTAGGCTAGCCTTACACATGCCGATAAGCGGCCGATTTTTAATCTGACCGACGGGCGTGCGCGCTCGCGCCGTCGGTCAGGTTAAAAATCGGCTGCTAATCGGCATGTGCCCACATGGGGCAACAGATCCCTGTCGGCCCACTTCTTGGCCGGCCAGAGAATGGACATGTCCGATCTTCTCTGGCCGATGGGAGCCGATGAAAGCCGATGCCATAAGCTGCAATGAAGCGGAGTCTTCATTGCAGCCTATGGCCGGCACACAAAGGGTGCCCGGCCGATTGAAGGGGCCCCATAATGCCACGGGAGGCTAACGTGATGACGTCATCACGTTAGCCTCCCGGAAAGATATCGGGACTAGTCCGCTACACACATCGGCGTGTGTATGGCAGGCTTTAGGCTAGGATCACAGTGGGCGCTGCATTCCCTGTTACAGCGGAACACAACACAACGGAAAGCGGTGTCGCACCTTAACTGCGCATTATGTCCCATTTAGTGACACATACAGTCAATGTGCAGCATACTTCATGGTCATGTGACGTGTTCGCTCTGCAGTAATGTTATGCATTTATTCTTATAGCAGAGAAGTTGTTCATTAAGACTGTTTGTTAATCGAGACATTTGAACTTAACCAAAAATGTCTCCGACTCCTCGACTCTACAGCCCTGCATTTCACATGGACAGATCAGCGATGGAGTGGAGCATGACGTCATGCTCCGACACTCCCAGCAGCTTTTGTGTTACGGCGGTTTCAATGGGGACGCCGGTCTCCATTGAAAATAACGGCATCGGCTAGAGATTATGGGGCATGTCCATTCTCTGGCCGACCGAGCTTTTGCCCATGTGGGCACCCCCGATCGATCTGCAGCCGCCGCTCGGTGCCTGTGTGGCGGCCTTTAGTGAGTGGTGGTCCAATGCTCTGATGACATCCCCTACAATGCAGTTCTTAAGAGGCAGGACACCAAGTGGCAACCCAAAGAGTAGAGGGAAGGACATCACAGTGACAACCAATTATGACATATAAAGGGGTGTAGTTGAAGGAGTGTGCCACACAGGGGGGCTATGGGGGCAACTGTGCCAGTTTACATTTCAGGAAATATATTTTGGCTCAAAATGATGGCAGTAGGTCTTACACAGAACAAAGCACTAACATGAAATAAACAAAGACAGCAAAGGGGCTCTTCCTATTCTTATATAAACAAACCCACTTATCTAGCACGTCCGTTCCAGGCAATGTTTTGCTAATGCCTGCCATACACACGCCGATGTGTGCAGGCAGACTACCCCCGATGTCGCTCCGGGAGGCTAACGTGATGACGTCATCACGTTAGCCTCCCATTGCATTCTGGGGCCCCACAATCGGCCAGGCACCCTTTGTGTGCCGGCCATAAGCAGCGATGGAGACGCCGTCTTCATTGCTGCTTATGGCAATCGGCTCCCATCGGCTCAGATTTTCCGACATGTCGGATCTCTGGCCGGCCGAGAAGTGGGGCGACAGGCATCTGTCGCCCCATGTGGGGACATGCCGATAAACGGCCGGATTTTAACCTGACCGACGGCGAGAGCGCGCACGCCCGTCGGTCAGATTAAAATCCGGCCGTTTATCGGTATGTGTATGGCCAGCATTAGCTGCATCACTTTCAAATTTGCGGGTGTGTGCATCTCAGACAGAAAATGTGCAGGGATGATGAAACATCTGCTCATGCCCTAAACAATGGACAAAGATTAGATTAAGTTGGTTAGCTAGGTAGAATTTGGGACCCTTTGCACAGAAAAATCTGCCAAAAGCAAAGTATTATTTTGGATACACTTTAGGAAACAAGGGGTCAGTAATGGAATAAGTTATAACCAATTTTCTTGAAGTATGGCCAATCAAACGTTAGCACAATATCAACACTATCCAATCCATTTTTTCAACAAACATGGCTCATACAATTACCAGTAATGCCACAATCTATTTCTTTTAAAATAAAGAATATTACATTACGTTTGCCCATTAAAAGAGAAAAAACACATTTGGAGAGTGCCCAGATTCCAGAGAATGGAGTACAGCAGACAGAGAAATTGTAGAAACAAGACAAGATCTAGCAAGACCAAAAGGTTACCAATGAAATCTAATAGAAGGGAAATGTCCGTCTGACAGATATTTTGTCTGACTTGTGCGCTCGAGACGTCTGCTGGAAAGGTTCTTCCCGTATATTCTGTCCATTTATACTCCAAGCTTGTCAGAAACTCCAACAGCGCTGAAAGTTTCATCTCCAGCACCTTGATATGCAGAGGTCTGTAAATCCGGCTTCGCTGTGTTGTCAAATGAGCGTGCGGTACAGAATTCTTATTTTCAATATGAATTATTTGCAATTACTGGTATCTAAAAATATTTTATTTCACTGTTGACATGCTCACCTTGACATGCTCAATGTTGCCAAGGCCTTATGATTTGATTTACAGATTTGTACATTCTGCATTCGGTCCATTAGTATTAGTCAGACTTTACCATTAGCAGGAAGAAAAAGTCTGTATAGGTCATTGTCAAATGACTGCCTGGATAAATCAACAAACAGAAATGTGTTTTTATCACACTAAAGTAAAACTAATATTACAAATCTAGGATACTCATAACAAAATTATTGCATTAGGAGAAAAACCCATACGCAGAGTGGGTGTTGGGGTGGTGGAGAAGCCGTCTCTGACACCTCCAGCCCAGATGGCAGAGCTGTATGTGAGCTGGGCAACTTGAGTGTATGCGCCATACAGTGCAGCTCTTCAGAGACAGAGCACAGATCTCAGTCTATGTAGAGCAGGAGCTTTGTATGTCAGCTCAAGCTGACATACAAAGCTCCAGCTGCCAAGCACAAAGCTTGTCAGCGCTGTCCCAGCTGAGCAGATTTCTGTCCTGCTCACCCAGACAGACAAATACACAATTCAGCTTAGCAGGTGGCTGCCAAATTCCTGGACAGCTTAGCAGGTGGCTGGTAAAACAGAGCTACCAGCCATCAACAAAGAGTAGGGGAAGATTTAGAAGGAAGACCCGCCAGTGGGTTTCCTCACCTCTGCCTTTGCAGACAGGCTCAGTGCTTGGCCGAGGAAGCAGAAGGGACGCATAGAATAGCTGGAGACCACCTGAAGCCAAAAGACTATTCTCCATATAAGACATCCCCCCCCCATTTTGAAGGAGAAAAAGTTTGTCTAAGGCGAAACATATGGTAGCTTATACATAAACATACATACGTAATTGTATATTAGGAGAACGTATCTTGTTTTTGTGTCAGCCTGTAAAGTTACTTCTACAAACATTATTTTACAGCCTATTTCCTGCTCTCTTCCCCAGCCTCACATTGCCCATCCGCTCCTCTGAACGCTCAGCTCACAGAAACCACTTGCTATCCTCCAGAAAGCACTGCATTTGTTTTATTATTAGAGGAATGCATCTTTGAGGCTTTAGCCCTGGAACCCTGCTGGCTACTATTACTGGTAGAAATTGAGATTTGAAATAGGGATCACAAACTGTGTTATTCCCCAATTATCTACCGAACACATGGTCAGTCAAGGCCCCTTTAATGTTTCCATGGGAGTTATTATTTTCTGCTTTTCCAATCATGTAGAGGAGTTAGAACATTATGCTGTTCCACTTAATTTGTTAAATAGTATTTTGGTGAGAGGACATACGGTCTGCTTTGTCTAATAAGCTCATTTGCTTTACCTAATATGTAAACGGCTGCAAAAATAAAAGTGAAAATCTGACATTCAGGCACACAAAAACCAAATCTAAGGTGGTATATGTATTTGTAAAAAACATTAGAATAAAGCTGTCTACTGTTTTTAGAGATAAGTCTGCTGTCCCAGTGAAACTTGTATTACGGTCTGTTGAACTCATATGATCTTATACTCAATCAATGTTTAACTAATTATATATATATATATATATATATATATATATATATATATATACATACACACATACACACACACATATATATATATACACACACAGCTATTTATCATGTAGGACTTTAAATGTGTACCTACAACCTCTACTGATCTACCCGCAGACAGAACGAATACCCTAGCAGCTGCTTTTTTACCAAAATACTGACTTGACATGCATTGTGAATTGGCCATTGTATCAGAGAAGTTAAGCTTTTCATTCTAATGGCAAAACGCATAAGCAAAGTACTATTCACCAGTAGAGAAATTCAATAAGATACAGAATCTTCCACATTGGCACACAAATTGTATGCATGCTGAAGGCCCTTTCAGACCTGCCACATTGCCAGCACCCTAGTGTTACCACATGGTACATAGGTTTCTATAGGACACGTGTGTGCATTGTGTTATGCGTTAACGTGGCACCTAGTCCACCAACACAGTACGCAAACAATTTGCATGCATTTACATGCCAATGTCAAAATGTTGGCACCTCATTGACCCAGTATTACCTGTATGGACAACCCTCTCCCTCCCCCTTACTGACTTTCCATATGGAATTTTACAGAAAACATCAGAGAGATTGTAGAATGTGGCCCTAGAGGGCACCACTGACCAAGACAAGTGTCACTTACGGAGGACAAACAAGGATGGAAACACATATGTACTACAAATTAACTTTGCAGTTTATACAGTGTGCATAGTCGATGTGTGTCCCCATCTCTCTGTGTACAATTTATGCACTTTGCCTGTCCCCAGACCCATTCTGGTACTCCTCACCCCAGTTCTGCCTCCCCTACCAGCTGCACTCCCCATTACTCCGTCCTCCAATCTGGGATCCCAAGATACTCCCAGCAGGATGGTAAGTGCACTGGTAGGTGGCCTGGTGCAAAGGTCCACTGATGGTTTAGCACATTCAACGTGGATTCGTAGAAGATTATTTGTGAAGGCAGCACAATTCATAAAGACGGTCATCGCAAAAATTACTTACAAAAACTAACAAACCCATTTAAAAGGTTTCAAAATCAACATTCATGATAAACCTTCACAACCAGTGACATAAATACATGTAAACAGCTATTCTGACAGCAGACTGAAGAGACCCCCTTATCACCTGGCCAAATGACTTTGTGGAATGCACTCTTTCCGTACAGGTGAAATCCCTACAACACTCTATCATGTAATGCATAGCTCCTCATTATAGTTACACTATGCTCACCAGCTTGGGTACAATGTAAAAAATCAGTTAACATAAAATCAGACTGTGTTAGGAGCATAGAACGGGACCATCGGGCCTCCAATTATTCTGGGGGAATCATTTGGACAAAGTATATTTCAACCCAGAAACAAAAAAATATATATCATAAAGCTTGATGGTTCTTCCTGGTAGATTGGTTTTTTGGGGGTGCAGGGGGTTGATTTATACTCTTTTTAGCAACAGAAATACACCAGTTAATTGTTCCCAGTAATAACGTATCCTTATCTTAAACTGTTTCTGAATGTGGAATGTCGTTTTCGATGTATTTGCATATTCTCCTCTGAATCTATATAACTTTGTCTTTCTGTAGTCCTATTTCTCAGAAAACGTTGCCGTCATCTACATGTGGCAAAAAAAAGAGGAAAATTTCATCATCCAGTCTTGGGATACATGCACCCACCCATGTAGTTAACCTTCTGAGCATTCTCCCCGAATTAACTCGGGCTGAGTTTCATGCATCATGAAACTCAGCTCCAGTTAGCCGGAGGAACGCCCGAGGTCTCGCCGTCTTCTGACGGCGGTCGGGAGCATCGGCATGTATGCCGATGCTTCCGGGTCCGCCCCCGATCGCGTCACCGGTGACGCGAAGGGGGCAGGGGTAGGCGGCGCCATAGACCTCCATGTAAATGGAAGGGCGTCGCCTTTCTCCAGCATAAGTCCGGCGTCTCCAGTGACGCCGGGCTTATGTTTAGAACCCTGAGCTGAGCTGGTAAAAAAACCGTGCCACGTGGCAAACGCTCAGAGGGTTAAGCAGTACAGCCGAGTAATGTACTGTATATGCCGGCGTATAAGACGACTGGGCGTATAAGACGACCCCCCAACTTTTACAGTTAAAATATAGAGTTTGTTATATACTCGCCGTATAAGACTACCCCCTCTTCCAACACTCACCAAATGAAAAAAATTTATGTCTACTCTGACTTTCAACCCACAGATCTCCAACACCCTTAGAAGTCAAATCTCTTTTTGGATTTGGAAAGGATAGGATAAGTGATAAGCATTGTCTGATAGCTGGAATTTAGCTGAAATGTAACTTATAAGTATTATAGCTAGAGGGGTGAAACTCGGGGTGTAAGTAGTAGTAGGTGAGCATTACTGACCCTGAAAGTTTCATCATTATACTATAAATGGTTTTCCTGCTATGAATGTTCAAAGTTACAAGAGCTACAGAATGTGTGTTCTCTGTGAGTAGCATCATGTAGCCATGGTAACACTCCCTCGTTCTCTTGCTCTGCTACAAATGTATCTTTCTAGTCAGCGCTGGCAGCTTCACGCAGCACAGATTACCGGCTTAGATTAGCTTCAGGCAGGACAGAGTAACCGGCTCCCAGAGATGGTCCCCAGGCAGGGAGGACTGCGGCACCCGGCGTATAAGACGACCCCCGATTTGGAGAGGATTTGAAGGTACTGAAAAGTCGTCCTATACGCCGGCATATACGGTACTCATTCCCAGTCTGCTGACTACATAATGAATGACCACTTATGATAATCGGCGTGCTCTCTGTCCCAGCAAGATGTGTTTTAAGGATAGCCCTGTGAGGAAGAGCTAGATTCCTGGTAAACCCATCACTGTAAAGACAGATTTCCTAATAGCCACAGAATATAAGAATGTTACAAAGCCTGACAGAATCAGAACGTGAAGCCGTTCCTTATATAACAACCAAATGTGTGAAAATGTTTTTGGTTAATAGACAGACAAGTAGGAAGCTCTTTGAGACATCTTAGGTCATAAAAACCTTGTAAGGATGAATTCCCACATGCCGTTTCAGGGTGGCATTTAAAGGCAAGTTCTTCGAAACAGATAAAACATACAGAATCACTAGAAATTTGGGGAAAAAAAAACTAACTTAACAGAATAAGACCAGTGTTAAACCTGCACAAACAAATTAAATGGAAATTCGAGTAACAAGATTGTGGAAAAGCATTGTAAAAGCCTGCGTGCATACTGCGTCTTTACAACCTAAAGCCGGTATAGTTCAAAAAAATGGATCGAGCTTGTTCAGGACCTACTGGAGCTAACCAACATCCCAATATAATTATTAAACGAAAAGGTCTGAAGGTCTGAAAACCGGATAGACAGGGGGGGAGGAAAACCACCCCAGTCCCAGGTACAGACACTCACAGGCCGAGCAATCTCCCTCACCAAAGTGGGGGACTAGGGGACTTTAACGGTTATTTCCAGAAGTGATGGCAACAATCAAATTATGTAAAATAGTAACGTAGAGGTGTAAAATCACAGATCATGCATGAGACCATATAGGCTAGGAAGATAAAGTACAAAAACAGCACAAATAATGAAAGGTTAAAAAGTCCTGAATAGGTAATATATTAGGTTTCACAGTCTTAAAGCCGGTATAGACAAGTCATAATGGCCCATTGCCATATGAACGGGATAGCACTTCAAGGTATATACATGTGCATCACAATGACAAATTACCAATATATCACACACATATATACACACGTTAAAATCCCAATATGCCCAAAAAACAGAAAAGTTTAATATTTAAGATTCCTGGTATCCCACTCCTCTCAGATAAATAACATCTGCAACGCATAATATCCTGACCCTTTAAAGCAGTGGTTCTCAACCTGTTTAGATCCGCGGCCCCAGAAGTGACATCACAAAGTGTCAAATCCTGTATTTGCAATGCGGAATGGTCGATGTGGAGTGTCACTTCTGCATTCCAAATACCGGAACTGACACTACGCAATGTCAGCACATCAAGTATATTGTCCTCCTTAGCTACTAAAACCCACCCTGCTTGTGATGAAGATGTGCAGGGTGGGAAGTTAGGAGAGAGTAATGTTGTTAACTTCTCAGGTTGAGAACCGCTGCTTTAAAGCCTCTCAGTCTAGTTCAATAGGCCACACATTCATGGGGAATACTGCTGACTTCACAGTTGTCCAAAGGAAAGTCATGGACACTCTTCACAAGGAGGGGAAGCCACAAAAGATCATTGCTACATAACCTGGCTGCTTAGAGTGCTGTAGCCAAGCATATTAATGAAAAGTTGAGTGGGAAGAAGAAATGTAGCAGAAAAAGAAGCACATGATCCAAGTTGCTGAAGATTCAGCAGGACGTTTCCACCATGGGTGGGGTCAGCAGGACATAAAGCAGCTCAGGAAACAACAGTGTAAATTTTGCCTTATGCAGATACTAAATTGTATTTTCCAGCAGGACTTGCTATATACCCACACTTCCAAAATCATCAATACCAGTTCCAATTACCATGGCATCACTGTCCTTGATTGGCCAGCAAACTTTTGTGACCTAAACAACATAGAACAGTGATGGTGAACATTTTAGTGACCAAGTTCCCAAACTGAAACACACTTATTTATCTCAAAGTGCGGACATGGCAATTTAACTCAAGTTACATACACTTCATATATGCAGCATGACACATTTTGACTTGCCCACTCTTCTTTGCAGGAACACTCCAAATCTGTCAGATTGTGAGGGTATGTCCTGTGCGCAGCCTTAAAGCGGACCTACCACCAGGAATCTATGTTTTCATGAATGGCACTAGAAGTG
>CM070040.1:41979539-41998275 GCA_036250615.1 Ptychadena robeensis
GCCAATTAATCGTGAGGAATGCAGTTTGAAAACACCCCAAACCGTAACCTGGTAATGAGCAATTTAGGCAATATAACAGCCATTTCTCTCACTTTCCTGGTTCATGACTCAGCAGGAACCCGGCAGCACGTCACAGGCAGCACGTGATTTTTCAGTGTTAGCCAACTCATGAAACACCTGATGTGCAATATCGCGGATGTCCACTGTGGGCGTTCAGTGATCCTTCTATGGTAATTTTCAAAGCAGCTCACTGAAAAATCACGTCTGCTGTGACTGGTGGCCGTGTTCTGCTGAGACGCATTAACCAGGAGTGAAGAGAATGGCTGATTATATTCCTAAATTCTCATTACAGGTCGTTTTGGGTTTTTTCACTGCATTCCTCCCTATTAATTGGCACTTCTAGTGCCCATTCCATGAAACATAGATTCCTGGTGGAGGTCCCAACTTTAACTTAGGCCCCCGTTCCGCTGAAGAAAAACAGCCCCAAGCCTGATGCTGCCACCGCGACCATGCTTCACTGTGCGTATGCTGTTCTTTTGGTAATGGCAGTATTGTATGGTAATCGTGTTCCAGAGAAAGCCTTTACCAACGAACGAACACATCCAAGCCAGGCTACATTTTGTGAAACACCTAAATTGAGCCTCCGATTAGCTGTCTCCACCCACAGGTCACCAGCTGGCTTTGGGTCAAATGAAACCCCCAGTTATGTTTGAACCCCCAGATCTCATCGCCATGGAGCATTGCAACAAAATCTCTGTGTTCAACACAGGGATATAAGTGAACATGGAGCTAGGGCTTTACATAAGCCTACTCCCTGACTTTCAACCCCCAGATACTCCAACACCCTTTTTTGGATTAGTAAATTAAAATGTGACACCACTATCTGCAACCTTTCATAGCTATTAATGTTTCCCTGCGGTTATTCCAGTGACAGAAATTGTATGTGTATAGGATAAGTGAAAGCATGTATGCAGCAGAGTAGTGCTTTATGCTCTACACACAAATCTAGCTCCTTTCCTTCGCTTCAAAGCATCGGCTCTCACTAGGAAGGAGGGGAGGAATGAGCCACAGCCGCAGGTCCACATGTGACCCTATTTGGGTCCGGATCTGGGTCCGCCTATTGAGTACTCCGGCTATAGAGGATCTATGAGGTATTGTCAAGAGAAAAGTGACAGACGGCAGACAAAAAAAGATAAACTGTTATTAACATCACTGGTACTTTTTGGTTTGGCTGGCAAAATATAGGGTAAATGCTGCATGGTTCAGGCTGGCACCTATTTGCTGGAACATGCTGTGTATTCACTTCATTTTCCGACTCCAGAACGATGGGGTGTATCTCATCTTCTGGTGCATCTGGTAGATGAGATGCACCCATATAAAAGAAACATACGCCACTAAGACAGCGGTTCTCACAAATGATACCGCGTTTCTCCTATACAGCCAACATCCCAAATCATATAGATATCTGTGGCCTGAGCAAACAGAATAATCTGTTGCTCCGGACCATCTTCACTAAATAATAAAGACAAGGGGAACGTTTAGGCTGAGATAATACCTTTAACACCTGTTAAATGTCTGTATTAATATTAAACATGTTTAATGTCCATAAAAAGGTCAATTAATCATACATATAATTGGACTCCGGGTGCCACAGTCGGCTGGGCATGACATGACAAGCTGGTACATCCATATATTATCGCTGGTTATCCCAACATACCCCAAGGTACATTTCCTTACACTACACTTACCTGATTATGCCGGAAGTGGCACTGCACAATGTTACTTGCGGGTCGATCGGGTAAGTGTAGTGCTATTTAGAACGCAGAAGTGATACTCGCCACAGGCACTTCTGTGTTACAAATGCAGGAAGTGACACTTCGTGACATCACTTCCTGAGTGGCTAATCTAAAAAGATTAAGATCCACTATCCTAAGATGTAATAGACCACAACACGTCACCCATCTGAGCGTTGCAATGTTTATCTGCATTTAGGTGTACTGCCAGCACATAGCATGATTGGCCCTGTGTGGTTATAGAACACCGACAAGCCTGATAAATCCAGAGGTGACAACTGTGACCTGTCCGGCCAGGCCCTCTACTGTGCGTTATAATAGAGGATCCCTCACAGAGAAGGCACCGAGGACCAGCATGGTGTGGGGGAAGCTCCTTATGGGTCATGTGACACATCCCTGAAATGTGAAAAGAAAATTAACCAGCATGAAGGAAATTTTGCACCACGCTCCATAGGCTGGAAGAGGTGAGGACATACAGGAAGGAGTACACAACCCACAAGTCACACATAATATAATGCAGTAAGCTGTCCCTGGAAACAAACAGAAGGTTGCTATCTGTATGTGGCTACTTGCCCTGCTATGAACCGGTCAGCCATTTTATAAATGATAAAAGTCTCAGCACTGCTGCTGGCAAGTGAGGAAGTGAAGTTGGTTACAGAGAAATCTTTCCGGGCTCATTCATGTGACCTGGAGAACTTTTACCTCATACAATGTCCTCCGGTTCACTTTAGGTGGTCAGCTGTCACTCCATTATTACCTCATGGTGGCAGTCACGCCACCTCCATGACTTACCCTGACCCCCATCCCTGTCATTCACTCACCTGGCTCTGCTCTGTCCGGGCTCTGCCAGGCTTGTACCCTCGCTCTCCCTGATACCAGCAGCCGAGAGGCCTCCTGAGCTGCCGCAGTGACACCGGCCTCCTGCGGGGCACATTGAGCACCATGAGCAGCGCCATGTCTTGGGTCACGGGGTCTGACAGACTGAAGAGTCCTCCCACACCATAGAGAGCCAGCCAGACTGTCTCCCTGGTGTAAGGAGGATGACAGAACGCCGGGCATGCACAGACAAAGATCCGCCCCTTGTTCCTGGAAAGGCTTCATGTCACTGATGCGCGGCCACTGTGGGTGATTGGCATCCGCGGAGACCAACCAGCAGCGCTGTCTAAGAAGCTCGCGAGAGGCTGCCAAGTGCACGCCGCCGTGTGCTGCCAGAGCCGGGGTGCATGGAAGACATGCCGGGGCAGCAGCAGCCGCAGGAGCCAGTACATCGGCAGATCCGCTTTGCTGATGGTAGTGGTAGCAGTAATGAGGCGGATAAGGAGAGTGAGGGCAGCGGAAGTCCGGAGCTGGAAGAAGATCACCTGCAGCAGGTGGGACCCCAACTCAAGCTGCTGCCCATGAATGACCAGATCCGGGAGCTGCAGACCATCATCCGGGACAGGTGAGCGGGCTCAGCCACGGTATATGTGTACGCTACAGGAGAAGCCATTCTATATTCATAGTGGTATGGTCATCGCAGTGCTCCTGTGTCATGGGGAATACCTCCAATATTACTCTAGAATGCCATGTGTATGGACAGGTGAGCGGGCTCAGCCATGGTATATGTGTGCGCTTCAGGGGAACCTCTATAATAGTGGTATGGTCATCTCAGTGCTCCTGTGTCATTGGGAATACCTCTAATATAACTCCAGAATACCTCTATAGTAATATATAAACGCTAACCCACTGGCTGCTACAACTTCTGTCCTATCATGGGGATGAGCCTTATCTGAAGATGCTAATTGCCTGGCTGGGCTCCCCTCAGACCAAACCAGCAGCTCAGGAAAATCCTAGAGAAGTAAGAACTTTATCTGGATATGACTCAATATCAGTACTTGGGTTGTAAAACAATAAATATACTTTTTCATTACATTGGGAATGTATATTATTGTTTTGTTTTTTATCTGCTAGATCCTGCCAGTAAGGGACATTCTCTTTATGGTGATACTGCTTACAGAGTCTGTAAGCCCCTCCCATTTAAGTGTTTTATGATATACCAGTGACTTGGATTATCGGGCTGTCTATGACTTTTCAGGACCCACTTTATTTTATTATTATATATACACACACACACACACACACACACACACACACACACACACACACGAGCACATCACTTTTTTAGTGAGCTACTCCGATGAGTACCAGGAGATGGTGTTTAATCCTCAACCCATATGTAGCATAGTTTTATTAAGTGCTGTCTTCCTCACTGTGTCCCTTACTGTCCTCTGTGTCAGCGTCCGGCATGGTAGATTCTGCTGCAGATGGACCTTCCTGTTATTGATTTATCCTCTGATTAGCTGTCTCCATCTACAGGTCACCAGCTGGCTTTGGGTCACATGTAACTCTCACAGTACAACACGTTTGAACCCCCAGATCTCATAACTCAGTAGTGCAACAATGACATTTTCTGGCTTAAGGCTGCCATACACACCCCAACGGGTGCAGACAGACCAGTCCCGATATGCACTGGGATGCAAACGTGATGACGTCATCACGTTTGCACCCTGGTGCATTATGGGGCCCCTTCAGTCGGCCGGCACCCTTTGTGTGCAGGCCATTAGCTTCAATGAAGACGCCGGTTTCCATCGGCCAGAGATTATCGGACATGTCCGTTCTCTGGCCGGCTGAGCTGTGGGGCGACAGGCATCTGTCGCCCCATGTGGGCACATGCCGATTAGCGGCCGATTTTTCCGGTGACCAACAGCGCGAGCGCGCACGCCCGTCGGTCAGGTGAAAAATCGGCCGCTTATCGCCATGTGTATGGCAGGCATTAGTTACTAACCCCTGAGACTACCTGCAGTCAAGATGTCAACCTTTTATAGTCATTTCAACTGTCAACATTCCAACAGTGTTTTTCTCCGATTTTACCCTTTCGGGTCCGCAGTGGGGAAAAATAAGAGGACACTTCCTACTCTAATGAATGTGACAGTGTCCATGCTGCGTTATCTGAGAGCGGCGCGCCCATGGTGCTGATATGAAGCTGTGGAATGCCACGTGTTTGATGCAGCGGGAGCGCACTCTAAACTGTGGGCAAACTGCCACCAACTTGTGGGAAATCCTGCGGCAAATGTTATTTTTCTGCCAGCTCAGGGAAACAGCAGTGAAAACATGGCCTTCATATGCCCACTCTTACTTGTAGCCCCCCAGATCTCCAACAACCTTAAAAGTCCAATCTTTTTTTACATTCCCAGTTTCACACCACTAACTGCAACCTTTCATTAATGTTTCCCTGCAGTTATCCAATTGACATAAATTGTATACATTTAACAATAAAAACTGAAATAATTTTGGCAATCCAAAAATGTTGTGTTTGAGCTGCAATACCAGTTTCAGCAACACATCGAGTGGAGAGGGAGGGGGATGAGGGGAGAGGGAGCTGCAATGTCTGACAGGCTGAGGCTTTTGACTTAAAGTTACTTTTATTCAACCAGCAAGTTATTTTTTGGCTGGAAATGACATAGGTGTCTCCCAAAAGATAACAATATGATGTACAAGAGGAATTTTTGTAGAAAAAATAATTTCTCTGCTTTTATTTACATTTGCGCAAAAAATGTCATGTCCAAAATTATTCATACCCTTCACAAACTCTAGGAAAATTCTAAGTTCTATCCCATTCCAAATATTCCAAGCTGTTCTAAACAGCTTTAATCAACTCAACAGATGAAAAGCAGCAGCTAAGGCAAGTCAGGAAAGGGCTACATGGCCATATCTAAACGTTCCAGTGGCTACAGTGCAAAGTACTATTAAAAAATACAAGATGTTCCGCACTGTATAATCTCAGAGGATGTAGTCAGAAGCCAAAACTGACACCTGTGCTGGCCAGGAGGATAGTGAGAGAGGTGAAAAAGAATCCAGGGATCACCACCAAGGCCATCCTGGTCAATCTGGGATCTGCTGGTGGCAATGTCTCAAGGCAGACAATCCAACGGACACTGCACACTGCTGGGTTCCACGGATGCAGACCAAGGCGATCAATCGTGCGAGAATCAACCACTGTATCAAAACGTGTATTGCTGGCTTAAACGTTGCCTAGAACAAACCAAACCCAACCTTGGCCTAGTGACAGTATAGTGACAGTAGCTTCTCTCCAGTGTTTGTATCTTGTAGAAATGTATTGCACAGGACACGTGGGCCATGGTAGGTGTTCACACCACAGGACAGCTCATTGAATTTCAGATGCTTATTCCATTTACCAGAATTTCCAAAGGGAACAACGTTGTCATAGGCAGAGCATTTGAGGATTTGAAACAGCTGTTGTAATGGTGTGTCAAATGATATACTTAAATGGTGACACAAGCCTGAATGAGTTTAGAGATAATCCAGCAATGTGTCATGTTACAGATGTAGTACTATGATTGTTGTTGATAACTGCTTCAACGTGAATATAAAAATTGTGTTGTAAAGGGAAAGCTTTATCAAAACTTTTGAGGTTGAGAAACTACAGGCTGTTTATGGTCAGATCAGCCTTGACCATGCTGCCCTTTCTGCATCCCCCACACACAAGACTTGTCCTGTCCTCCTGTTCTATTTAGGTAGGCAGAATTGGGAACTAGCAGTACACTGGCAGGTCCAATACTACTAATTCTGGTAAATGACAGCTGCAGATTCCTGAGGATGTTAGACAATCCTCTATGTGCACAGCAAATACATTAGACTCCAATGTAACTGCTCAAACATTATAGTAGCTGCACATTTAGGATTTATCATTTCCATTTCCCTCTTTACAGGACCACAAGCAGAGGAGATTTTGTATTTTCTGCAGATCGTTTGGTACGTATATTAACCCGTAGTTAACACATTTTTGGGCAAGTAACTCAACATATAATGCTTTTAATAGGCAAAATAGTCTAATCGCTCAGGTGGCTGACTTCCTAGATCGAACTGAGAAGCAATAATTTGGCTAGGGCTCTACTGCATCTTTTGACGCATGCTGAACGCTTATAAAAAATGGGCAAAAAAAAAAAATGTGTGTGCCTATGCCTGTTGATTATTCTGGAGTGGGGGACATTTTTCTTCACCAATGTTAATAGAGAAGTGTTTTGAAAAATTTGTGCTTTGGTGGGTTTAAATTACATGATGTCTACACAATAAAGGATGACAGTTGTAGTGAATTCCATTGAAGAAAAATGCGCCCAAAAAATGCTTTGGAGCTTTAGCCTTATGCCTGCCATACACACCCCGACCGGTGCAGACAGACCAGCTCAGATGACAGCCGGAATGCAAATGTGATGACATCATCACGTTTACATCCTGATGCATTATGGGGCTGAACTAGTCGGCTGACACCCTTTGTGTGCCGGCCATTAGCTTCAATGAAGACGCCGGTCTTCATTAAACTTAAAGGCATCGGCTTCCATCGGCCAGAGATTATCGGACATGTCCGTTCTCTGGCCGGCCGAGCTGTGGGAGGACAGGGATCTGTCGCCCCATGTGGGCACATGCCGATAAGCAGTCGATTTTTCCGCTAATCGGCCGCTTATCGGCATGTGTATGCCAGGCATAATATTTTGACACCGTGCTTACATCAGAAAGCTGTATAAGGAGCTGACATTGCTGCAATGAAGTTGATTCATTACAAAATGAGATAACTTATTGGAGGTTCAGAAAACAGTAATTTTTAAATCCGTTTTATACACATAAAGAAACACATACATTACATTGACACTCATACTATTAATACTCTTCTATCCGCACTTTACATCTGGTAAAACTAATTCACAATATAAAATAAAATGTACTCGCCTTCCTCATTCCTGGTGCCAGCATGAGAAGTACTGGTAAAGGGAAGCTGGTTCTGCCAATTCTTCAGGAATACTTCCTTAGTGACAATGCAGCACAAATTTTACAACACGGCCACTAGGTGGCGCTGCTTTGATTACACTACATCCCGCAGACGTGACGCTGCCATCAAAATCCCACAGGACTGGGCTCTTGTGGCACATCCGTCCCAAGTGCCCTTTTGATTTAGTATTTACAAAACACCCACAGTGGAAGGGTCGGAAAAAATCACCCCTCCTGCTGTCAGTCTGTATTTATTTTCATTTACGAGCAGTGATTGCCCTAATTATCGCAGGGCTGTGGAGTCGGAGACATTTTTGGGTACCTGGAGTCGGAGTCCGCAAAAAATGGATCGACTCCGACACCTACTAAATTTAAATGGGAATGAAATTTTTCTTTTTTTTTAATTAAAAAATAATTACTTCAAATGTTGCAATTAAAGTCGTCATAATGAACGACTTCTCTGCTATAAGAATAAATACATGCCGTGCTTAACATTACAGCGCCCACTGTGACCCTAGCCTAAGGCCCCCACACACGTGCTGAGTGGGGGCCGACAGACCAGCTCAGATGAGCTCTAGACTGACATCATCACGCTTCTCTCCAGAGCTGACAGAATCGGCGGGCACCCTGTGTGTGCTGGCCGTTAGCTTCAATGAAGACGCTGGTTATTATTCTAATTATTAACATTTATTTATATAGCGCCAGCATATTACGCAGCGCTGTACAATACATTAGAGTGGAGATACAACACAGTATAACACACAAGTAATGATACAGGAGGAGTAGAGGACCCTGCCCGGACGGGCTTACAATCTAACAGCATCGGCCAGAGATTATCGGACATGTCCGTTCTCTGGCCGGCTAAGTTGTGGGGCGTCAGCCATCTGTCACCCCATGTGGGCACCCCCAATCGGCAAGCGCGCACGCCCATCGTCGGCGGCAAAATCGGCCGCTGTTCGTTGCGTGTATGGCAGCCTTAACTCTCGCTGATAATGAAGTAAATGTTTGTTGCCGGACTAGAGACGCTTGTATAAGTGAAGGGAATGGATCGCCAAAAGTTCAAGACTGAAGCTGTAAAACATTTGAAAAACGTCTGTAATTCAGCTGAGGCGACAAATACTTAGATTGTTAGCTTCAACTTTAATCATGAATCTGGGATTCAAGGGAAATCATGAGTCATGTTTGAAGTGACCCTTCGCCCTGCCTCTTCTTGAAACCTTCCACTGCCCTATCTTCAGCAGAAGATCAGAACACTAAAGCTTGGCACACACGGGTAGATCTGTAACAAGATTTGAGTACAATCAATTAACTTGCGCACTAACGGTGATTGATTGTACTCTAATCTGTTTACAAACCTACCTGTGTGTGCCTTCCTTTGGGCGGGATCAATAGAGCCGAACGGGGTTCCAGGGGGGAACTTGATTGAACGGGGTTCCAACATGTTTAAAAGACCCCATTCAATCTCCAATACTTTGCATGGAGACATGAGTCTTCATGAAAAGTATTGAAACAGCTGCGGCTCCTGCCTCCTTCACAGCCGTCGGCTGTCAGTGTTAAGGGGCGGAGCCAGCACTCCTCACTCGGAAGCTGTGTGAGTGAGGCAGCTGTATGAGACAGGCAGCTTCTCCCAAGCTTGTGGCGTGTTGTGTAAATCACACAATGCAAGCTGGGGGTCCCCGTTGAACAGGAATCGATGTGCCCATGTGGTGGCCATTACAGTACAGTGCTGGTTTCCTAGCCAGTAGTTCTGTAGTTAATGTATGTCGCCTTCCTTTCCTTCAATAGATGGATAAACTACATAGCATATTAAATACAGAGGAGTCAGAAGAATCAGAAACTGAGGAGTCGGAGTCGGGAAATTTATCGACCGACTCCACAGCCCTGAATTATCAGCAGTGCTGCTACTGATAATTTACAGTGCCTCATGAGGTGGTAGGTCCGCTTTAAGGTTTAGGGGTGCACTCAAAATGTTTTAGTGGCGCATGTCTTCTTGCTAAAGCATGAGCAGAATTTATATTGATATTGCAGATCCGGTTGGTGGTTGAGGAGGGTCTGAACCAACTGCCGTATACAGAATGTACTGTTACTACTCCTACAGGTAAGTGTTGTTTTCACAGTGTCAGTTTATTTTTAATCTTATGACAAAATAATTAAGTTTTCTCTCTTTGCAGGGTACAAGTATGAGGGAGTAAAGTTTGAAAAAGGAAACTGTGGAGTGAGCATTATGAGGAGTGGTATGTATCTAGAATCCTACATTACAGTTCCTTTGCTAATTGATAGGAAAGAAGTTTGACATTTGAATTGTACTCTGTAGCCCTGTTCTAAATGTATCACACATTTGGCAATTTGAAAAGTTCACAGAAATTATACAGTTGTGTGGCCGAAACATATTTTGGCTTTCTTCTACTCTTCTTGTTTGAGCTCTGTGCTCCATCTGGCAGAGCAAGAGTTGTCTCTGACAGCTTCCGAGCCTCCAGCCCCAATGGGCCAAGCTGAATGTGAGCTTTAGCGGTCATGTGCACTGTGTGTGAGTTCTCTCGCTCTCCTATGTGCTGTGTAATCATCCATGGCTGAATACACAGTGGTCTGGCTGTGCGAGACCTGGCAGTGTGAGTCCTGCTCTCACTCACAGGCAGAGCTAGATAGGAGAGCTGGCAGCTATTTCATCTGGCTCTGCCACTGTTTCTGTGCTGTTCTTTCATCTCTATACAATAAAATGGCAAGCCATTATCCGCTAGTGCAGGGGTGGGCAGAGTTTTTGACTCGTGTGTTCTAAAATTTGACAGAGGGTCTGCATCAGGAACCTGTATTGGCTGCATGATATACATGTCCTAATTTCTTGAACCTCAGGCTTCATTGATGATATCGGGAATAGGTGGTGGGAACATTGAAACCTTTTAATATTCTGTACCAGTTTAAATTTTTTTTAAATATTATATATTTTTCACCACCTTTTGACTAAAAGCACCTGTCGCATCTGGGGCCCAGAGAGTCTTTTAACCAAGGTGACAACGGGCCAAATTTAAAAAGCTAAACAGGCCAGTTTGTCCATGTCTGAGCTAATAGCTGAAGTCCTGTGTTCTCATTTCTGGATTGACAGCACTACCTCTGTTGCTAGGAAAGAGTTAAGGTAGCCATACACAGGTCGATTTGTCAGCGATCAAATGCCGATCAATTGCTGATCAAATCTTTCTAGGCGATCAGGAATCGGCAATTGATCGGATCGGGAATAGATGCAACACCACCTTTGGAATCCGTTTTCTGGCTGATTGGGACATGAGCCGATCTCCAAAATGGCCGATTCCACGAAATCAATCGATCGGAAAGGCTGCTGCATTGGGCTAGTTGGGTCCATCAATGTACTCCGATTGCCAAACGATCGTCCAAAAAGCCAACATGTTGGTTCATTGTCCGATCCGATTTTTAGTTGATTCTGATTTTTTGGGGTCGATCGTTCAGGGTGATCGAACTCGTGAACACGCACGGTGATCGATCTGCCAAAAATCAAGTGTAAAATGGACCTGTGTATGGCAATCTTAAGAAACAAATGATGGAAGATTTGGCTCAGGGTAAAGGGTTGTGTGTCACTTAGTAACTGTATTTAGTACTTATTTCAAGACTTCACCATGACAGTTGTTTTTCCCTTGTATAGCCTAGAAATAAAAAAAAAAAAACTACTTGAATGCATGATTTGTTTAGTATTTTTAATTGTGATAGTATAGAACATTGCTTCAGCATAGTTGTGGAGGTTTGTACATTATAGTGTGTTCTTGGTAATCTTTTGAGCTTCTCACCATCTCACAACTTGATTTTTTTCCTGGTTATAGGAGAAGCCATGGAACAAGGGTTGCGGGATTGCTGTCGCTCCATCCGTATTGGAAAAATTTTGATCCAAAGTGATGAAGAAACGCAACGTGCCAAAGTCTACTATGCAAAGTTTCCACCAGATATTTACAGGAGAAAGGTCTTGTTAATGTACCCTATACTAAGTAAGAACCTGGATGCAGTCCTTGTAAAATATAGTTTAAAGTTCACCAAATGTATTATATCCATTAACTCTGCAGATGATTGAAACTGATGGCTTGAACATACACACTAATGTGATCCATGTCAGACATTTTATCCTCATCAGTGACTACAGATACTAGTAATGGTACTTTTCACAAAATATTAATATATATATATATATAGTGAGGAGTATGTAATCAGGCTAATAGTGAGGGTCATGGGTAGTTTAGGTCAATTAGATGCAGAACTTTGTATTTAGAGTGCAAAATGTATATAGATTGAAACCCAAATCAAGTACAACAGCTACTGTGCTTGATTGCTTGATTTGCGGCTGGATACAATTTGTATGGTTATGGCAAAATATCAAATAACTGCTGGTAATCTTTTCTTATCTATGACTAGTATGCCTACATCCCCCAAATTCTCATATATCATTACTTTTAGACTGTTTCCTTTTGGATGTTACAAAAATATATAATCGTACAATAGTAACAAATCTTTATTGATTGTATTAAAAAAACAAAAAAAACCTTAGCATTTCAGATGAGCCTAGCTGAAACTGGGATTGTCAAAACTTACCTTTGCTCCAGAAAGCTGCATAATTTCGGCACACTCCGGCACTGCCCTGATGAATGGGTGGGAGGGGGTGCCATAGACCTCCATTTTAATGGAGGGGCATTGGTTTCCCAGCTCATGTCACCGGTGTCATTGCTGATGCCAGCGATGTGGACAGGAGAGGGTGGGAAACTCAAACAGGTACTGTGTACTCTGGACTTACAGACTTGAAATCAATAAAATTTTATGAACATAAAACTGTTTAAATAAATTGATTTTAGGACTGTATAGTTTATTATTGTACTGTATAGATATACAGTTGACCCTTAACTTTTAAACTAAATTGGTTCCCAAAAGTTGGTTGTAAGTCAAGACAATTTTTCCCATAAGAAATAATGAAACTTCCCATATTGTGTACTGACCCTCCCAAAGCTCCCCTTATCTCCCCTGTAATTCTTCCACAGACACCAATAATTTTGGTGTTCTTGTGTTGGTAACAAAAGAGTTAAATGAGCCTAGCTTAGCAGAAACAAAACGTTATCATCGACGTTTAAGTTGGCATGCTTAGCTTTCAAGTAGTGAGGATGAAATGGAAGGTAATTTATGGTTGGAAAGGCGAGTCCCCTTCCATGAGAATATCGGAAATCTGGCTCTGTAGTCTTATGTAGATTGGTGATATGATCCATTTTGATGTGCTGTACTTATTAGTGACATCAGGTCACATAAATGCCAAGACACAAGCAGAAACCTGTTTTGGCCTTAGCTGTAAATCTGGTTGTAAGTTAAGGCTAAAATGTTGGTTGTAACTGAAGTTGGTCTTAAGTCAAGTTGGTTGTAACTCAAGGGTCCACTGTATATGTCAAAATAGCTGTATTTCATGTGGCTGGCATATGAGGGGATCCCAGCTCATGAGTAGGGCACCAGCTACACAAAACCTTCAGCAGTTGTGAAATGTATATTTACTTAAGGTCCTAATTACAAGCGTCAAATATCTGAAATATATTAAATAACAATCTGATTATCCTTTATACAGTCTAATGCCAATTCATGATTATAGAAACAAGCAAAATACATAGAATGATAGAATGATTCTTTAACCTATCATTTGCAAGTGCTATTTTCTTTCAGAAGTAATAACTATTGATAGTCATGTATGTTATTATTGGCCAAGATCTATGTTAACTGTTTCCTGCAGGCACAGGCAATACTGTTATTGAAGCAGTCAAGGTTCTGATTGAACATGGGGTCCAGCCTAGCTGTATTATACTACTCAGTCTCTTCTCCACCCCACATGGTAAGTATTTTGGATCATATAATTCTCCACAGTAACAAAATCTGTAAAACTGTTGTAGAGATATCTATCCATCTGCAGTCTGCTTTATGCATATATAAGCCATTTATGGGCAAGGACTTAACGGTATTTCTTTCTATACTGGAAGTGTTTCATTTGATTTCCTAGAGTTTCAATTGCTGGAAACTCTGAAAAATAAAATGCCGTATTTGTCTGTATTGCAGAATAATTTTTTTCATTATTAATATTGTTCTTTACAACAGGTGCAATGTCAATCATTCAAGAATTTCCGGACATAACCATTTTAACCACGGAAGTCCACCCAGTGGCCCCTACACATTTTGGACAAAAATATTTTGGCACAGACTGACCATGGAAATCCTGCCTCTTCCGGGGGCCGCTTATGACTTGCTATTGCCTCCGTGCCAAGCAGTGCCACTAGTAAAATGCACTGCCCACTAAAACTTGCACAAGGCATTTGAATATGCAGTCTTTTTACTGTATCTGTTTTTCTAGCTTTTTACGGAATATTTACTGCCTGGCCATCAGCAAGTGGAACTGAATGGTTTATTCCTTGATTTTCTTCGCTTACATATGCCACCCAGAGTTCAATGGCACATTCCATGCAAAAGCAGCTTCTGCGGGTGTGCTAAGGTGTTCCAGGGCATCAATTACTATTTATTTATTTGTATGGCAATTAAAGCTATTTAATAATAATAATAAAAAGGGTAAGAATATTGCCAACATGTTTGTTTTTTGTCTTGATAAACTTGAATAACGACTTATGATTTCTGTTACGGCTTCTTTCCTGACAGGGACCTAGTCACTGTCGCTGGGAAAAGCAAATAAATACAAGAGGAATGTCTTGTTACTTGAATCTCTGAGTGTTTTGTATATTTCTTCCACATTACTTGTTTATTCAAAAAGTGCAATAGAGCTGCCAAATAGGATATACTCTTCCTCCAGTTTCATATGGGGTGATAACTACAGTGGACCCTCGAGATCACACCGGATCAGATCAAATTTTTGTTTTGAGTACAAGTGTACAGTATTACCTAAAGTCCTCAGAGATGTCCAGAAGCATGCCTTGAAGCCCAGATATACTGTTTGAGCATATACAGTACTGTACATACACAGGGTTTTAAGCAAGGACCCTATAGGTGTTCAGAAACATGCCTCTAAGCCAGTGGTTCTCAGTCTTTTTAGTTCCACGACCCCAGAAAATGATGTCACAAAGTGTCGCCTTACTGTATTTGGAATGCGGAGGTGCAGTTTGGCACTTTTGTGTTCCAAATACCGGACAATCGGCAACATCTTCCGGGTTCCAGTTCTGTGTCTCCAGCTTTTCCGATATCGGGCAGCAGTGCAATGTCATCACCCTGCTGCAGGGAACCTGGAACAGCTCCTATATCGAGCCGTGTTCCCTGCTTTAGAGTTATAACATGTTCCTAGCCTACGAAAAACAATAATTTAACTGCTATAAAAATATGTTACATATATATTACGTTACCTAACATTTTCATAATAAAATTTAAATATCTAAGAGGTAATTTGTGAGGTCCAGAACGGATTATTTCCATAATTTATAGGAAAAAGTTTTTGACTTAGGAACAAGGAGAGTTGGTTCTAAGGGTTTGTTTTCATTATACTACAGGACCCCCTCTGCTAAGCATATAGCTTGGTGGGGATGCCGACGTAGCACATTGACATTGCCTGCCGGCGGATTGTCTGTTTACACATCCGCCAATGCAGAGGCTTAACGTACTTGACTATGTTGAGCCTTGCATAGACGGAATGGCTCGGCGCAGTGAAGACCGATCCTCCGCCGAGCAGATAAGCCTATGTGCTACGTTGGTACCCCGCCAAGCAATGCGCTTAGCGGAGGGGTCCCGGCGTATAATGGAAACAAGCCCTTAGTCCGCCGATCTACTGTATTACCATTTGGATTTTAGGGTATAGAGCAGGGGTAAGCAAATTTTTTTACTCATGGGCCACATAATCTTCTTGATTTGATAAAGGGCCATAGGTTTGCCAGGTCCATGCATCATTGGCATCACTAATGATAGCTGTAATGTGTGACAGATACATTATCTTTTTTAATTTCCTGCCCAGTTTATGTCAGCTTACATATTTCATTAACTTTTACCATTTGCACACAGCATGGATTTGTTGTTTGTGGTCATTAATGAAAATATTTTATTAAAAGATTTGTACCGCCAGGTGAGCTTTATTTACACAAACTCCGTATTTAACAAGTTGCCACAGAACTTTTAAGGGCAAAAAATAATGGACATTCAACATCTTCCTCTCACAAACTCTTCATGCAACACTTATATCAAATGATTCCACTCAAATTGGTGGGTGAAACACATTGGAGGCAGGAGTGAGTGGAATGGATTGGGAGATGACTGTGTGTGACGATTTTGCCATTATGGATTTCTAGATTTTTAAAATAGTGCAGGGTTGGTAACACTTTACTGTGTAACTCGCTTCAGGAACAAATGGGCACAGACATCTCTTTAAACACTGCACATTGTGTAGTGCAAGGACAAGTGATTATTCATTCATCAGCAGCAATCATTTTCGTAGTTAGGTAAAACAACAATATAAAAAATTAAGCTAGGCATACACTGTCTGATTTTACATTTGATCAACTTAAAATAGGATCATATTAAATATGAATAGTTTTTGGCCCAATATAATGTGATCGATTCCAAACGGATTCATTCCTTTCCAGAGTCTTGTGCCCATGCTCCATAGTATGATCGATAAAAAATCATTAGAAAATCAGATTCTTCAATAATTGACTGATCGCTGCACAATCAATTTTAAATTTCAATAAAATGTATTTCGATCCAAATAAAGGAATTAGTTTTTTAAGTCAAATTACATCATCACGCCCACTCCTAGTGCAGAGAATCGGATAAGGAATAGACAGTAAATCGTACCATCTATTCCCAGCTTTGCATCTCATTTTGGATAAAATGTTTAGGCTGAAAGTTTCACCAGAACCTTCTTACTTTGGGAAACAAATTAAGAGAAAATTAAGGGTGGGGTCCTGGTAAGTTCTCACGTTTTGCTGCTCAAATTCCTCAAGTTTTAATTTACTTTTTGATTCATAGGATACATGGTATGATAGGGGTTGGACACTAGTATTGCCTGTGGCTTTAAAGTCAGCAAATATCCACAACTCCTTGAATAGGCCCAGATATTGTTACCATAATAGGGTATTTATGTAGTGTATACAGTACATGTGAATGGAGATCTATCTCCAACACAAAAAAGAATTTCTCTCCAAATGGAGACTAGGGGACTTTTAAAGCCCAATCAGTAAATCATTTTAAATTACATATTTTATAACATAATATACAGGGGTGCACATAAGAGGTCCGCAGCTACGCATGCGGATTGATAAGTAGCTATGCGTACCTGCAGTAAGGCTATTACAGCGCATTTGCGTACTATTCAGCATGTCCACACCTCCCTCGCCACCCCACCGGACCAGTATTGTGATTCTTATGCAGTTGGAACGGGAGGCAGCAGATGAAATTGTACTATGTCTCACGCGGATGGATATCCTCCTCAGCTCCCGACAATTAATTGTGAGTCCTGGCAAGGCAGATTGCTAAAGACTGGCTCTGACGCGCACTGATCGTGGTATGTGTTACCAGTGCGCCATCTGCTGGCGGCCGCTGATACTACATGCCCATGTTACAGACACCTGAACTAAATTAACCATTTCTAAAACCTTGCAGAGCATAATACAGAGCATATTACAGCATCAACTTAATCATTGAACAAATGTCATGTAGTTCTCTATGTATTTCATGAAATTTAAGAATAATGAATGCACAGTAAGTCATCTATTATGTCTGTCTTTATGGACTGCTTCACTCGGGTGGGTGGGCTGGTCCTCTTGGAGATATGTCTGTGTTTGTGCTTATATGTGTTTTGTCTTTGCTTATGGTTGAGATTTCTAAGTTTTGTATTTTGTTTTATTTTTCTATGCATTACATTTTTTTCTTCCTTTATGCCAATGTATATGCAAACTTTTCTGTTATGTTAATGTTTTCAATAAACAGATATAAAAAAAATAAAAAAAAACCACGCTACATATGGGGGTGAGTACCAAACATAATCACCTGGTACTCATCTGAGTAGCTCACTAAAAAAGTTATGTGCACCCCTGATAGTATACATGATTAAAACATAGATACAATCAATGGTATTAGTCCATCATCCCTTAACTATTATTAAAATTCCCTATACAATCATTTGATGTTAATTTTCTCTATTCACTTTAAAGGCGTTAAGACGTTGTCCCAACACGCGTTTGCTTCTTCAGGGGACCTTAAATTAATTGGTTCACTGTAATCAAACATAATGGAATAAGTTTACCTATGATGATATAGTCAAGCTTACATATATCTGTAGGATAAATTTATACTCTAGATGCATACTCGACTATCCCGATTGAGGATAGAACACCGAAGGAACTGGATCACACAGATCTCCAAATGTTGAGTATCTATCACAGGTTGGATTAATTAGTTGATAGATAATATTAGAGGATGCCTGTGTCCTATCAGTAAAACATTAATATCTACACAAATTTATGTGGGCATATGGGTACATGGGTACCCACCCATAGGGGTGTGTGTGCAAGCACATACATCTATAAACTACAGCCTATGGATATTCTTATTCTCTATTTAATTATATATTATTTTTACAAAGTGTATATCAGTGTATAACTGAAATTCAATAATATACAACAAAGTAAATGAGTGAATTAATCAAGAGAACACTTTGTTGAGACCCCAGCCCATGGATTGAACTCCTTGGCGGTCTCAACAAAATAGTGGATAAGGGTTTTTGAGGCCCAGACAAATCAATTTAAATTATTCATAAAATCATTTTTATTTTTAACACATTAAACTTAAACAAAAATGATTTTATGAAGATTTTAAATTGATTTGTCTGGGCCTCGAAAACCCTAATCCACTATTTGTTGGGTTCACCCCATGGGCTGGGGTCTCAACAAAGTGTTCTCTCTTGATTAATTTTCTCTTAGCTGGCACATGTATTTCCCTATATCCCCCTTCTTATTATGAAAGTAAATGAGGGATGAGGGAAGTGTAAGATGTAGGGGGCGTGGCTTGGACGGCAACCGAGCAGGACATGGCTGCCTAGAGCTCCCGACTTTCCCGCCGCATCCTGCTCCATCCAGCTCTTACCTTCGCTACCATGGGCAAGCAGAGGACCC